>JAJAQA010000002.1:285000-355000 GCA_021464565.1 Rutilus rutilus
TTTTTCATTGATCGAGTCTCCCTCTCCCTGTATGGGTTTAGAAGAGTTGGTCGATCAGTTTAACTCTTCTTGTTTAGAGATTTTAGATGTTGTGGCTCCTGTCAAAGTCAGGGGGAAAAAAGTTAAATCGCAGCCCTGGTTAAACAGTACTACCCGTGCTCTTAGGCAGGAGTGTAGGAGAGCTGAACGCAAATGGGTTAAAGATAAATTACAAATCTCTTATGAGATTTTGAAGAACCATTTGAACGAGTATCAAAGAGCTGTTAAATTGGCTAGATCAAATTATTTCTCTGTCATCATTTCCAGAAACTGTAATAATTCTAGAGTACTTTTCTCTACTGTAAATTCTGTTCTTCACCCTACTGTTACTCCTTCACTCACTCCTTCTGCTGACATGTGTGAAGAGCTCTTAAACTTTTTTATTGGTAAGGTTGATGGAATTAGATCTCAGATTTCATCTGTTGGCAATAATTGTATTGCTTCTGTTGACCTTCCGAACCAATTAACCAGTTTTATGCCTGTTTCTTTGCAGCAGCTTAATGATATTACTGCTCATATGAAGCCCACCAGGTCTCCTGGTGATGTGCTCCCTTCTTCTCTGTTTAAGAAAGTACTTGATTCAATTGGCCCAAGTATTCTGTTTATTATGAATACTAGTTTGTCATCTGGTGTTGTTCCGGTTAGTTTTAAGCATGCGGTTATTCAGCCCCTTTTAAAAAAAACCGGCTTAGATCCCTTTGACTTGAGTAGTTATCGTCCGATTTCAAAATTGCCTTTTATTTCTAAGATACTAGAAAAAATTGTGAATGCACAGCTTAATGACTTTTTAACGAGAAATAACATTTCCGATAGATTCCAGTCAGGTTTTAGAGCTGGCCATAGTACAGAATCTGCTCTTTTGAGGGTCTCTAATGATATCCTGCGAGGTGTTGACTCTGGAAACCGTGTTGTTTTGCTCTTGTTAGATCTTACAGCGGCATTCGATACAGTTGATCATAACATTCTCATTGATCGCCTTAGGGATCAGGTTGGTATTCAGGGCTTAGCCCTGAAATGGTTCTCTTCCTATTTGAAGAATAGGACTTTTTCAGTCAATTTAGGGGATTATTTTTCTTCCGTTGCACCTCTTGTGTGTGGGGTTCCACAGGGCTCTATACTGGGACCAATTTTATTTTCCCTTTATATGCTCCCTTTAGGCTTGATTTTTGAGAAATTTGGGATTCAGTATCATCTGTATGCGGATGATTCTCAAATTTATTTACCACTTAACCTGTTAAGCGTTGCCAGTGCGTCGGCGCACTGAAGCGTTATTTATTTATTTAATTCAAAATTACTATCAGATTTAATGTTATACCTTGACAAACTATACATAATTAAAAAGATATAATACTCAAGTTTCAGTATTTGACCACTATTGTATTCTGAGAAACTCATAGTGACAGTTATGTCTTAATTTGTGTCAGGAGTTGAAAAAATGAGTTGATACCTTTAATATGAATTATGCGCGTCAAGCCGCTTTCATTCATAAAAAACTCCGTGCTGTCGTCATGACTGCGATACACAAAACAACGTGCCTCAGGGCTTTAGCTCAAAAATGTGCAGATTTGGAGAAATATTGATAGATTCTCATAGATTTACATCATATTTCTATAGACAGGAATAATATTTATTGAATTTATACCCAAATGCGTCGATGTAATCTTTATGAGCGTTTGGGACTCTGATTTACTGTGTTTTTAATTCATACCAACAGCCTGAGGGCGCTATATGCACAATAATAGTCCATATATGGAACATGAAGAAGAGCCATGATCATGTGACATTCCAGGACGTTAAAAATAAAGTCATTTGACATGGTCTTGAAAAACATTGAACTAAATCCAGAGTTTTGGACTTATTATCTTCAGATTTTAAACATAAAATGTTTAGACATGTGGCTTTAGCTATAGTGCATTTCTAGATTGCTCCAGTGCCAACTTCAATTTTATTTTCATGAGGATGTTTCATAAAAAATAATTTCTAATAACTTTACAAAACTTTGAAGCTATTTATAAAAAATTTTTTCATTATGACAATAATTAACTCTACATTTACAATAAACTGCCAGGTGTCAGCTTTCAAATGAGATCATACTTGTGCTTTTAGTACAAAGGGTTCATGAACTGTATGTGTTTCAGTTTGGGTATGTCATTTCTGGGGATTTTTCAAAAGTGGGGTTGCAGCTTAACAGGTTAAACATGGGCATAAATTTGCCATTCAGTCTCTTCAGGCATGTCTTGCCGAAGTTAAGTGTTGGCTTGCGAATAACTTTCTCCAATTAAATGAGGATAAGACAGAGATGATTTTATTTGGAAATAAGGGGTGTGTGGATGATGACTGCCTGGGGTTGTTTCCTGGGAAAAAAATGTCTAGCGTGAGGAACCTTGGTGTCATTTTTGACTCGGAACTTAAATTTGACCGGCAAATCAATGCTGTCGTTAAGAATAGTTTCTTCCATCTTAGATCAATATCTAAATTGAAATCTATCCTTTCTTTTGACGATATGGAGAAGGTTGTTCATGCCTTTGTGTCATCCCGTTTGGATTATTGCAATGTGTTGTATTTGGGTGTGAGTCAGGCTTCTCTCTCCCGTTTGCAACTCGTTCAGAACTCAGCTGCTAGACTTTTAACCGGTACTAAGAAGAGAGAGCACATTACTCCAGTGTTAATTAAACTACATTGGTTACCTATACGCTACAGAATTCAATACAAAGCGTTGTTGTATGTTTTTAAGTCTCTGCATGGTATAGCGCCTGAGTATGTTACTGATTTAATCAGCCGCTGTCAATCTAGTAGATCTCTGCGCTCAAATGATCAATTGCTTCTCATGGTTCCGCGATCCCGTTTAAAATGTAAAGGTGATCGGGCATTTTCTGTTGCAGCTCCTAGGCTCTGGAATGACCTTCCTCTGTCTGTAAAAACGTAAATGGTAAAGGGGGTGGTCTCGCTATCATCCATCGTGATAACCTCCGAATCAAGCAACTTGACTTTCATGACACCAATACATTTGAGTACATGGTTTTGAAGGCTGACTCTCTCATAATTATCTTGCTCTATCGACCTCCTAAGGTCCTGTCTAACTTCTTTTCTGAACTCAGTGAACTGTTGACCCTTGCCTGCTCATTGTCATTTCCCATTCTACTGCTTGGTGACTTTAATATTCATGTTGATGCTGTTTCCTCTAACACCAACCAGTTACTTTCTATCTTTGAATGTTTTAATCTAATTCAGCATGTTAATTTTCCAACTCATACGCGTGGTCATACCCTTGATTTGATTTGTACATCAAGGGCCAATATCTCTTCCATCACTTCTACTGACACTGGTATTTCTGATCATAAATTCCTTGATTTTAGCCTCAGCCTGCCTATGCTTAAGAATTGTTCTACAACTGTCATATCTTACCGCAATCTGAAAGCTGTTGATACTGCATTATTTTGTACCTCCGTTTCCTCTTCTAATCTCTCTGATGTCTTTGATATCTCTTCACCCTCACTGATGCTATCTAACTATAACTCCATAATCTCGGATATCTTAGATAAGCATGCTCCTGTCAAGACCAGAAGTGTCCCTTCCACACATTCGTCTCCTTGGTACACTCCTGAGCTCCGTATCTTAAAGGCCACTGGTAGACGGCTTGAGCGTTACTACAGGAGAACTGGCCTGACTGTTCACCATTTGGCATTTACTGAACATATCAAAAAGTACAAATCGGCCCTGAACCTGGCTCGTTCCAGTTTTGTATCTGCTACAATTAACAAATCAAGCAACAGGCCAAAAGCATTATTTAACACAATAAATAAACTTACCAAACCTCCATCTCATGTTGCTCTAGCTTCTGATGAACTTTGCACTTCATTCTTGACCTATTTGCTAGAAAAGACAGATGCCGTAAACCAGTGCCTCTTTAATGATGCTACTAACATTAGTTATGTGCCGAATCAACCTGGTCAATCCCTGTCTTTCTTTTCTCTGTCTACTCCTTCTTCTGTCTCTGAGTTAATCTTGAAATCCAACCCTTCATCTTGTCATCTTGACCCTGCTCCTACTACTCTTCTGAAACGTTGCCATTCAGTTATTTCTGCACCTATCTCTCACTTCATCAATGCATCTCTTACCTCTGCTTCATTTCCCCTGTCACTCAAAACTGCAGCTGTTACCCCTGTTCTCAAGAAACCCAACCTTGATCCCTCAGTTTTATCTAATTATCGTCCCATTTCAAATCTCCCCTTCATAGCTAAATTACTAGAAAGTACTGTTGCCTCCCAGCTTCAGTCTTTTCTAGTTGAAAATAATCTTTTTGATCCTTTTCAGTCTGGTTTTCGCCCTTTGCATAGTACTGAAACTGCACTAGTTAAGGTACTGAATGATCTGCTTCTCTCTGGTGACTCTGGTTCTCTGTCTATGCTCCTGCTGCTTGACCTCAGCTCTGCCTTCGATACCGTCTCCCATCAACTACTCATTTCGCGCCTTTCGGATGTGGGTATTTCTGGTGCTGCTCTTTCCTGGTTTTCCTCCTATCTCTCTGACAGACTATTCTACATTTCACTTCAGAATTTTCGCTCACCTACTGTCCCCCTGAAGCAAGGTGTCCCTCAGGGATCCGTTCTTGGGCCATTATTATTCATAATCTATATAATACCTCTTGGTCAGATCCTCCGCCGTCATGGTTTTAATTATCATTTTTACGCTGACGACATTCAATTATATACTGCCTGTACATCGACTTTATCTCTCACAACTGACAAAATCTCTGCTTGTGTACATGAAATAAAAGATTGGCTTCATTCAAATTTTCTAAAACTTAACATGGACAAAACTGAGATTATTTTCACTGGACCTCCGTCACTCAATAATAAAATTCCCACCAACTTCACCTGTGAGATCGCTGGCTCTCTTATCAAACCATCTAGTACTATTAAAAATCTTGGTGTAATTTTTGATTCCTCTCTATCTTTTCACTCTCACATTAATTCGATCACTAAATTGGCATTCTTTCATCTACGTCGTATCGCTCAGCTCCGTCCCTTTATCAGTATCTCAGATGCTGAAACTGTCATCCATGCATTTGTCACCTCACGTCTTGATTACTGCAATGCACTTTTCATTGGCCTATCAGCTAGCTCCATTTCCAAATTACAATACATTCAAAACTCTGCTGCCAGACTACTCACCCACACCAAGCGTTCTGCACATATTTCCCCAATTCTGCATGATCTTCACTGGCTTCCTGTGGCTTACCGTATCAAATTCAAAATTCTCCTTCTCACTTTTAAGTCTCTGCACGGCCTGGCGCCCCCCTATCTCTGTAACCTGCTTCTCCCCTACACCCCGACTCGCTCTTTACGATCCGCTGATTCTAGCCTTCTCGTCGTCCCTCGGCATCGCCTTGCTTCAATGGGGGGCAGATCATTCAGTGTTGTTGCGCCCAAAATGTGGAACTCTCTCCCCCGATCACTCTGTTCTGTTAACACTATCTCTGAATTCAAATCCATGCTCAAAACTCACCTATTTTCTGAATGTTATAATTCTTAATTTTCCAATAATTATTTTTTTTGTTTTCTCAGTTATATCTGTTAGTATTCTGCTGGTTGCCGCCCCATCTACCCAATTTTTCACTTACTGTACTCAACTGCCTACTGTTGTCCTGTCTGCTGTCTTTGTCAACTGCCTTTATTGTTGTTTGTTTATTGTAAAGCGTCCTTGAGCTCTGGAAAGGCGCTATATAAATAAAACTTATTATTATTATTATTATCCTCCTTATGAACACAAGAGTGTGTGTGTGTGTGTGTGTGTGTGAGTGAGTGTGTGTGTGTGTGAGTGTGTCTATCATCCTCCTTATGAACGCAAGAGATTGTGTGTGTGTGTGTGTGTGTGAGTGAGTGTGTCTTTCATCATCCTTATGAACACAAGAGTGTGTGTGTGTGTGTGTGTGTGTGTGTGTGAGAGTGAGTGTGTCTATCATCCTCCTTATGAACACAAGAGTGTGTGTGTGTGTGTGTGTGTGTGTGTGTGTGTGTGAGTGTGTCTATCATCCTCCTTATGAACACAAGAGTGTGTGTGTGTGTGTGTGTGTGTGTGAGTGTGTCTATCATCCTCCTTATGAACGCAAGAGATTGTGTGTGTGTGTGTGTGTGTGAGTGAGTGAGTGTGTCTATCATCATCCTTATGAACACAAGAGTGTGTGTGTGTGTGTGTGTGTGTGTGTGTGTGAGAGTGAGTGTGTCTATCATCCTCCTTATGAACACAAGAGTGTGTGTGTGTGTGTGTGTGTGTGTGTGTGTGTCTATCATCCTCCTTATGAACACAAGAGTGTGTGTGAGTGTGTCTATCATCCTCCTTATGAACACAAGAGTGTGTGTGTGTGTGTGTGAGTGAGTGTGTCTATCATCATCCTTATGAACACAAGAGTGTGTGTGTGTGTCTATCATCCTCCTTATGAACGCAAGAGTGTGTGTGGGTGTGTGTGTCTATCATCCTCCTTATGAACGCAAGAGTGTGTGTGTGTGTCATCCTCCTTATGAACACAAGAGTGTGTGTGTGTGTGTGTGTGTGTGAGTGTATCATCCTCCCTTTGAACGCAAGAGTGTGTGTGTGTGTGTGTGTGTGTGTGTGAGAGTGTGTCTATCATCCTCCTTATGAACGCAAGAGTGTGTGTGTGTGTGTGTGTGTGTGTATCATCCTCCTTATGAACACAAGAGTGTGTGTGTGTGTGTGTGTGTGAGTGTATCATCCTCCCTTTGAACGCAAGAGTGTGTGTGTGTGTGTGTGTGTGCATCATCCTCCCTTTGAACGCAAGAGTGTGTGTGTGTGTGTGTCTATCATCCTCCTTATGAACGCAAGAGTGTGTGTGTGTGTGTGTGTGTGTGTGTGTGTGTGTGTGTGTGAGTGTGTGTATCATCCTCCTTATGAACGCAAGAGTGTGTGTGTGTGTGTGTGTATCATCCTCCTTATGAACACAAGAGTGTGTGTGTGTGTGTGTGAGAGTGTATCATCCTCCTTATGAACGCAAGAGTGTGTGTGTGAGTGTGTGTGTGTGTGTGAGTGATGTGTGAGAGTGTGTGTGAGTGTGTGTGTCTATCATCCTCCTTATGAATGCAAGAGTGTGTGTGTGTGTGTGTGTGTGTGTTTGTGTGTCTATCACCCTCCCTTTGAACGCAAGAGTGTGTGAGTGTGTGTGTCTATCATCCTCCTTATGAATGCAAGAGTGTGTGTGTGTGTGTGTGTGTGTGTTTGTGTGTCTATCACCCTCCCTTTGAACGCAAGAGTGTGTGAGTGTGTGTGTCTATCATCCTCCTTATGAACGCAAGAGTGTGTGTGAGTGTGTGTGTCTATCATCCTGCTTATGAACGCTAGAGTGTGTGTGTGTGTGTGTGTATCATCCTCCCTTTGAACGCAAGAGTGTGTGTGTGTGTGTGTGTGTGTGTGTGAGAGAGTGTGTGTGTGTGTGTGTGTGTGTGTGTCTATCATCCTCCTTATGAATGCAAGAGTGTGTGTGTGTGTGAGTGTGTGTGTGTGTGTGTGTGTGTGTGTGCATCATCCTCCCTTTGAACGCAAGAGTGTGTGTGTGTGTGTGTGTGAGTGTGTGTGTGTGTGTGTGTGAGAATGTGTGTGTGTGCATCATCCTCTCTTTGAAAGCAAGTGTGTGTGTGAGTGTGTTTGTTCGTTCATCTGAGCTGTGATTGGTCTGTCACCGCTCGTCAATGTCAGAATATTTGAGATGACCAATCAGATCACAGTAGGCGGGCTTTATGTTCACAGAAGCTGCTGAGCGCCAGTTTTAGGCCCCGTTTACACGAACATGGTTATTTAGAAACACTGAGACATTTCCCTTCGTTTGTGACCTCCGGCCAGAGTGGAGTGTGTGTGTGTGTGTGTGTGTGTGTGTGTGTGTGTGTGTGGAGATTTTGGAAAACTTTGTTTGCATGTAAACTGAGAAAAACTGAGTCTTAGGGAGCCGACGTCACAGTATGTGACTATTTTGGGGATTCTGATTGGCTAAGGTGAGCGTGAGCTTCTCGTTACACTGCTCTTGACGGCATAGACACGGGTTTGTGTAAACTTACACTTCTCTGAAAACTGACAGGAGTGCACGATGTTATTCTTGACAGTTTTTTTAGGTCATAAATGTTAAACGAATGACACAAATAATCAGGTAAACTAATAAACTTTTGTCTAATTTCGCCAGTTTGAACTGAAAATAGGCCTAGTGACTAGGTTATATAATGTGATTTAGTGCAAATATATTTCAGCCTCTGGTAAAATATGTGATTCTGTCTAAATACATGATATTTTTATATAAATGTTTGGTTTTGGTCAGCCTATGACACTGTTTATCATGCTTCAACACTGCCTTATGCACAGATGTTTGTGAATACAGGTGTAAATGTTTGAAATGTAGTGATGTGTCGTTCGCGAACGATCCGTTCATTGCGTGCGTCACTAAATGCGTGCGGTCTTTATGGCCCATCAACAGACACTCGCGGTGACGCGGTCTATGGCCCATCAATAGATATTTCTCCATCCTATGGCCCATCATCAATCAACATTGTGCGTCCATAAACATCAATTGCTCATCAGTTTACTTTGAATAATGTATGCTAACAGTTGTATTTTGTTGTTGTTGTTTAGGAATGTGTCTGCATCAAGCTCTCCTTCTCCAGCACCGCAGAGGGGCACGCAGGTGTCCTTCAGTTCTCAGTGCGATGGAGAATCATACTGAGTAAGTGCATAGACGTAATATTTTACAGATGAAATGAAGCCTAATTGTGTTTACATCATCATAATATAAAAGTAGCCTGCCTATTCTTGTGTGAAATGACACAAACCGTTGTCTTTTTTTATCCATGGCCATTAGTAATTTCTTTAATTGTGTTATCTGCGTGCTCACATGTTTTTTTTTTGTGTGTTTTTTTTACAAATGTGACAATGAACATGTCCAAGCACCTGTCCTGAAGAGAGCGAAGGCTAACCAGCAGGCAAGCAACAGGCAGTCCACTCTGTCATGGAAAACAGAGACTGATGTTGACATGGTTCCACAGACTGTGCGACTCCGTCCTGCACGGGAAACTGGACCACAACTGAGCTCTGGCGACTCACATTCGCCCATGAGTCTATTCAAACATTTTTTTTCTCCGTACCCTTTCCAGCTACAGTTATGTCCCGGGACAGATACCGCACCATTTCATGGAATGTGCACAAGTCTCCCAGATGCAGATATGGATAATGACAGAAAGAGGGGCACAGCTGAACATGACCGTCTTTTCAGGGTCAAACCTCTCATGGACACTATTCGTCATGCTTGTAAAGCCATCTATCATCCTAAAAGAAACTTATCTGTGGATGAAAGAATGGTGGCATGCAAAGCACACACAGGTATTTTATTTTTTTAAATCAATGTTGGAAACCGTTGTGCTGTTTAATATATTTTTTTATAACCTGTCATAGTTTTTTTCAGGATTCTTTGAATAATTTTTAGTTATTTTTTATACAAAAAAAAAAGTTTGGTCTCTTTTTCTTTCTTTCTTCTCCATTGTTGGGAAAGATTTCTATTTTGAATAAATGCTGTTCCTTTAGTCACACCCCTGGTGTGAATCACATTAATATTCATGGCCCATGCATACAGCAGTGCTGACACAAAAACTGACATGCAAAATTAAAATCATTATATTGCTGTTTGTGAAAGAGTGATCAGAATGATTTCCACATCATTTTGTAGAAAAAATTCTAGCCTACAAGAATAGCAATTCAAAAGTCTTATGGACAACTATTCAGTATGGGTTAAATGGCCTTATTGCGGTAACAATGCTTTTCCCAAAAACGTACTAACCAGGCATAATATTTTTTTCTATAAAATGCAAACATGTACATCCATTTTGCTCACATATTATTGTAGCAGAGTCTGTGCTGAATACAGCAAAATTACATGTTAGCCAATGGTATGCTGAATTAAATTTCGTTTTGTATTAATTGTATCTTAATTTTGATCTGTTTCATCAACCAATTGCCTGGATTTATATAAATATAGTAGACAATAGATAATCCCGACACGGAGGCACCGGCACGTGAACTGGAGCTCATCTCATAAATGAACCGAAACTCAGCATATACGGTGGCCTACTTGCCTCACAGACCTGAGACATATACAGAAAGCTTGAAATGTCTACTTTTAAACAGAACAATAAAAAAAAAAAAGAAATAAGACTGCTCTGCTCTCTGCTTATGTAATCTGTATGAAATGTGTATTTCTCTCTGGCACTACTGCGAAGATCGCAAGTCAGCATCGTCAACTTCATCTTTGCACCCGACACTGACACAGAAAACACTTGTTTATTAATAAACAATTAAAATGTCTCCTTGCTATATTTGACATATTCATAATCATTACTTTTGCCGGTTCTTTGTGACAGCTTTTAGGAGCTTTATTGGCAGCGCCACCCTTACATGTTACATGAACGCGTCACCATCGCATCAGCACCGAAAACATGGAGATTTTTTTCTTTTTGGGGGCATTTTGTTTGTGTTCAGTCTTTATCAGTTGTCTTTAGGTTAATGTTTCAGTTAACAGTTTTTCAGTTGTTTTCAGTAATTTTGTCAGGGCTAGGCTACAGAAGCAGCATCTGTACTCTCGCGGCTGTAGACGGTAATGTTTTCTCTTGGTTCATGTCAGTCAGTATGACTTAATTTTGATATACAAGTCGCACCTGACTATAAGTCACAGGACCAGCCAAACTATTAAAAAAAGTGCGACTTATAGTCCGGAAAATACGGTATATCGCAAAGCTAGCATCAAGCACATTTCATGTTTGTCCATCTGTGCAAGAACCCCCTTTAAGCATGTGCAACGTTTCAGATAGTATGTCAAATGTAAACACATGAATCGGATATGGGGCAAGAACGTGTAAACGGACGGTCATATAGGCAACAAATCAGATTTGGGCATCAGGACCTGCAGTGTAAATGAGGCTTGCTTGTCCCACATACTTGAGTATCTGCAATGAGCAGTTTGGATCCTTCAGTTTGCCAGAGATCAGCTTGACTCCTGGGTGATTGTAGCTCAGGTCCAGCTCTCTCAGGTGTGATGGGTTTAAACTCAGAGCTGAACACACATAACCACAGCCTTCCTCTGTCACCATACAGCCAGACAACCTACAGACACACAGTCAGACCATCTTCATACACACATCAACATTATGACCAGCAGGCTGTAAATAATCTCTTATATATTATTAAATACCTCAGAATCTGCAGCTTACAGTGTGGGCTCTTCAGTCCTTCAGAAATAATCTTCACTCCTGAATCCTGCAGGTCATTGTTCGTCAGGTCCAGCTCTCTCAGGTGTGAGGGGTTTGAACTCAGAGCTGAAGACACATAACCACAGCCTTCCTCTGTCACCATACAGCCAGACAACCTACAGACACACACAGTCAGACCATCTACAGACACACACAGTCAGATCATCAACAAAAACTCACATGACTGGCAGACTGTTGTTGAAAACTTTTATTCCTTCATCGAAGCAAAACCAGGAGACGTTTGGGATCTCGTTCAAGTAGAAGTTATTCTTTATTGAGCGTGCTGCAGGTCTTCCAACTAGTCTGACTAATGTAACTTTACATATTGGCTTATAGGCATTTCAGTGGGCTGTCCTTAAAGGTGCTGACCTTACACACAGCCTTAGAGATGATCACTAAATCTAATCATCTAAAGACAATAGAGGCAATTACCCCCAACTGACTTCCCCAAATGGTATAAACACAAATGGTCACGGGAACTAAGACTAGGTAAACATTCACACACAGTTCAACTCTTAGTTGGAAGATCCAAGACTAACAAAACCCCTGACTATTACAATGTTTAGACAGCTGACTTCTAATCAGTAAATTGATGCCATCATGTTCACCTTGAATGCCCAATACAGTGTAGTTCACCTTAGTTTTTCATGTGATGTTATGTAAGGAAGTAGGATCAGCAGATCTTAAACATATTCTTAAATTTGTAATCCCACATTGTAAATAATCTCTTATATGTTCTTTTTTCAATTTCATCGGACAAATATATACATTTATCAAAGCAGAAATGCTTCTTTACAATAAAACAAAAACATATACGTCAATACAGAGACAGCATTATAACCCATCATGTCTACCAATGGTCATGGAAATGAAATACTCAAGCTTATACAGATGTTTTGTGTTTTACACAAGAACAAGGGGAGCTATTACTTATAATTATAAAAAAAACATTACCTTACAGACAAAAAATGTAATTTTTTACCATATTGAACAAATGTATTCTATCTGGGCTCTCAAGGAAAAGGAAATCTTTTCCATCACACGCATATATATGTGACCGATCACGGAAAGTAGGGACACAAGTCGGTTCTGGGGCATTTTGAGTTATTCATATTCTGAAAGTGTAGTCTCCAAGCTTTCCAACGATGTGTAACACATGGAAATCTGATAATATTTGGAGAAGTTGTGGCCATTTGAAGGTAGACACTCAAAAAAGCTCAAAGGGGAGAAAACAGCCTCTGAAGATTGTGCAGTTCTCACCTCTCTCTCCTGCTGGGAGTGACAATAGAGGCTCATTTACATCTCATTTAGATAAGCCATACCCCCTGTAAAGCTCCCCCCTGTAAAGCTGTAAAGTACAGGGGGGAGCAGAAAGGTCAGGAAAATGTGCCATCAAAGAAAAAAAAAAGTTGCAAACAGGTAATATATAAATAAATGTCTCTTAGCATCTACCGATAAAACTGTATAGGCAACTTTTGTGTACACTGAATAAAAAAATAAGATAAACTCTAGACAATGTTCAAATCAAAAACAGGATGTGCTATGTGACATACATATATATATGTATGTATATGTATATGGTATGAGTAGGCTATGAATCAGAATCAGAATAGATTTTATTGCCATTGTCAATGAAAGGTTTCACAGACTAGGAATTTTCTTCGGTGTAGCCTACTCGTGCAACATGAAACAAAAAGCGCTGAAATGTGTTTTTTTAAATCAAGTGATCAAAGTGCTCGTTGCCGCTGTGATCAGTGGCGCAGAATCAGATACAGTGTTTTCTCGTGTGGCTCGCGCACACACCGCACTGTCTTCACTCGACGCGCGCTTCAATCCGTTGTGGAAACTCTCTATTCGTTCTGTTGAAATCACAAAATAATTCAAACGTTTGCGTCTCCCTGCTTGATATACAACCACTGATGAACATAATCGTTTTGATGAGAGAAAAAAACTATACGAGAAAAAAAAAACCTACACGAGGGCGGAATCGAACTCTCAACCTCTGAAACGGCTGGCCAAAGCTCTACCACTGTACCATTACAATACACGTTAGGTCCATCGGCGGATCTATGTATTGGCACTGACAACATTGTATTAGGCTACATCTCATTACACGACAAATTAAACCCCATGTAACCTACTATTTAAATCGATTGCTGGACATCGTAATGTTATTGGCGTCCATCTTCATTGAATTTTGAAATCAGATAGAGCCGACCAGAGCGCTGCATAATAAGTAGCCATGCCGGCTTATTCAGTATGGAAATACACACCGACAATGACACGCCCCTACTGCGTGCTAGAATCTCCGAAAAACAAGCCGATTTCAAACTCAAAATGTACGCTTTTAAATATACAAATACTGCTATCTCAAACATGGAGAAGCTTCTTCGTGATCTCAACTAACAGATTCTGCAAAAAAAACGAAAATCACCAATTTTGAAAAAAAACGCTTCTTTCTCATTTTGCTCGAAAGTTGTGCTGCCGACTTGTGTCTCTGGTTTCCGTGACGGGTCACATACATATATATATATGATGGTATATGATATATGATATATATATATATATCGAGTGTAATATGTCAATCCAATCATCAACTGTAAGTGGCTCTGGTTTTAGCCATTTCTTTGTAATTACTTTTTTACTGGCTGCCAGAAGAATTAACATCAGTTTCTTATCAATATTATTCCACCCATCAAAAGAAATATTAGATGTAAACATTCACAATTACAAGGAATCGTCACCTCAAAAACAGCTTTCAAATATCCTTCAATCCCTTGCCAAAACTGGGTTAATTTCTGACACTCCACAAAAATATTATAATGGTTAGATTCCCTTTTCCCTTTGTATTCTTTTCTGTGTTGGTGTGGTAAATCTCTTATATATTCTTAAATACCTCAGAATCTGCAGCTGACAGTTTGGCCTCTTCAGTCCTTCAGAAATAATCTTCACTCCTGAATCCTGCAGGTCATTGTTCGTCAGGTCCAGCTCTCTCAGGTGTGAGGGGTTTGAACTCAGAGCTGAACACACATAACCACAGCCTTCCTCTGTCACCATACAGCTAGACAACCTACACACACACACACACACACACACACACACACATCGACATTATGAACGGCAGACTGTAAATTATCTCTCATAGATAATCTTATCTCAGATTAGATTGGAACAATCAGAATAATATCCAGATCCATCTGACTTCTGACCTATAATGCTGCCTGAATCATAATCATACACTGTTCGTTCGCTGGCTGGAGGAGAACTGCCCCCCCGACTGAGCCTGGTTTCTCCCAAGGTTGTTTTCTCCATTCGGCCCTGATGGAGTGTTGGTTTCTTGCCACTGTCGCCTTTTTTCACCTTTGTTGCCATTGGCTTTTGGCTTGCTTAATTGGGAACTAGTGTTGTTACGGTACCAACATTTCAGTATTCGGTACCAATACCAGTGAAAATCCACGGTTCTCTGTACCAATTTCGGTACCAAAGCTTAATTTAGATTAAATTTACATATATTAAAGTGTATATCACGGTTACAAATATGGAAACTGTAGTATTAAAAACACTTTA
The DNA here is from genome assembly GCA_021464565.1 of Rutilus rutilus. Taxonomy (NCBI): domain Eukaryota; kingdom Metazoa; phylum Chordata; class Actinopteri; order Cypriniformes; family Leuciscidae; genus Rutilus; species Rutilus rutilus. The sequence goes on from JAJAQA010000002.1 coordinate 299,901, forward strand.
CAATAAGATTATATTTGTTAGATAACATTAGATAAAATGACTTAACAATAAACAATAGTTATATACTGTCGCAATTATTCTCCTTGGGGTTAATTTAAAAATACATTTTTAAAATCAAAAGTTAACATTATTTAATGCACAATGAATGAAGTGAACAAACATGACCAATCAAGTGTTTGTATTAAATAACATTCACAAACATTAATTAATGTTGAAAAAATATATTGTTCACTCAATGTGTTGATGTTAGATAACGCATTAAGTAATGTTAATGAATGGTATCTTATTGTAGTGTATTGTAGCCGCTAGAGTTCTTACTAGATCAAGAAAATATGATCATATAACACCGATTTTATCATCACTGCATTGGTTACCTATAAAGTTACCTGGAGAGTGAGCAAGCGTTTGTGGAAAGGAGAAGCGGTACGAACTTTTCTCCGTTTAAGTCTATGGGGTCGCTGTGTCCATTTTTTTACTGTCTATGGAAAATATGCCGTCCCGCCCTTCCGTGTTCGGCGATCAGGTTTCATTCTCACGCAGCTTGTTTCGTAACTTCACGTGCGGGTCTTTTCCGCTCCGTGTTTGCGCCGCGCTCTCCGTTCTGTGTGTGTGTGTGTGTGTGTGTGAGTGTGTGTCGGCTCACTGCGCTCTCCGCTCTGTGTTTGCGCTGCGCGTTCTGCTCCTTAACGGCCCAAACGCTCCAATCATGTTGGCTACCGATCACGCACTGGAAAAGCAAAGTCCGCTCAAATAACGTGAAATATCTCAGTAGACTTCTGTTTGCTGAGCTGGTATAGCAATGGGGGCAACAATGGTAAAATTACCTGCTCTGATCACATGCTCTGGTAATAAGAGCTTTGTATGACTATACTTTATTTTGACAATTAATCAAAAAATAAATCTGTTAAATTAAATCTGAGTATGTTGCATAGAACTGAATGAAGAATAATATATTGATGTTTTATATTTTAATATAGGGCTATTTTCTGTCCAATTTGTGTGGACATTTTTCTTTTTTCCCCCTTTTTTGTGTGTTGTTTAATTTAATTAGTGATTCTATATTTAAATATTGATGATTACAAGTTTGGGGGAAATGCGATTAATTGCGATTAATCACAGCAAATTGTCTTTCTTACATTTGAGCCCCTGCCCCTGATTAACTCTTTGCACGTCCCTGGAGGTTAGTGAAGTAAAATAGGCTATGCAAGCTAGTCACCTTTTAAACTAATGAAAAGTTTCATTTGGATTTTAATGTTCAAAATATCTACAGGATAAAATAAATGAAAGTACTGGTTACATGATGATGTATCTAAGTGCGAAAGTGTGTTACAAAAAAAAAGATCAGTAGTGCAGATGAGGGAGGAAAGAGTTTCATTTTTCCACTATAAATTTCTACCTTACATCTGAAAATTAACACAAAAGAAAAACATGAATAATCCTGCCCTAATCCTGTTTGTGACCAGTCATGGTATGTCAAATTTGTATGTCTCAAAATGTCCATTTCTATCCACAAAACTTGCCAGAAGTCATGGTTTAAGGGGTTATAAAAAATAAATAAAAATCTTGCACCCCTGGACACCCCCCCCCCCCAAACCTGGAGTTTTAGGACACCATTAGGTCACTTGATGGAGTTTTTCGGTTCCTTGCCACTGTTGCCCTTGGCTTGCTCAGTTGGGGATATTCTGGGGATATTTAATTTGATTTTATCAATCAATAAATTCCACTAGAAACAAACTTATATATAAAATAAAAAATTTATTTTAATTTAATACTGTGAAGCTGCTTTAAATACAATCTGTATTGTGAAAAGCGCTATACAAATAGACTTGACTTGACTAGTGTTACCAAACTATACAGGAGATAAAACGTGTTTTATTTGACTTGACTGTACTTTTATTTAATCCAAAACTGCGTTCATATTTAATTTTAAGAGGGCTTTTTAAACCCTTAGGAGTTATCCAGCAAAGAATAAGCCTAGAACTGCTTTACTGACGGACTGATATTAATGACATAATGACGGCTTTTTATTTCTCATCTCCTTAAATATATCTATCTAGTAGTAAAGCTAATGCAAGGGCTAGAAATCAATTAATTCTTTGCTGATACTTCCTCGTCATCATGGAGAGCGCAGTTCACACCGCTATCTCCTTTCCACAAGCGCTTGCTCTTTTTTAACATTTAATTTTGTATTCAAATTACTAAATTCTTTTGACATAAGAGGTCTTTGTACCATTGAAACATCCGGCAAGTTTCACAGCTTAAAACGTCCTAAAAAAAAAAAAATATGTGTTCAACCAAGCTCCAAAAATGGCTTGTTAGAATATTGTGGGTTTTGTGACGTCACATGGGCAAATACATTCACATCAACAAATAGTTTTTGAGCTTTTCAGAGAGAGTTTGCAAAGAAACTTGTGCAAAGATTAGGGTTGGGAACCGAGAACCGGTTCTTATCCAGAACCGGTAGTGTTTTTGAAAAAATACTGGAACCGTGCGAAATTCCTAAGTTTCGGTTCCGAAAACGGTTCTGGTGCGCTGTGTGGGCGAAGTGCTGGGAGCTTATCCTTTAATAGCGACGTCTCACCTCATATTAAAATAGTAATGAATGCACTGAAAAGCCCTCGCGCTACTCAAATACGTTTTGCGTCAGGTATCAACGCAGAGAGAGAGAGCGAGCGTAGAGCTGCACGATTAAGTTAATCTTTAAAAGATCTCGATTCAAACACCCACACGATCTTATTCCTAAATTACAAAAACCTCCCTGAACATTCAAATCTGTTTGCGCTGTTGTTGACCCAGAGAGAGCAGTTGTCAATATGAAACAGCTTTACAATCACACAGTAGCCTATTGATATTTCTGTTACAAATATTCAAATGATCACAGAAGTACTAAAAGTTTATAATTCGAGTATAAACTGATGTCTACGGTAGCAACCAAAATAGAGTAAATCACCTTTTGAAAGTCGCTGCCTTCAAATAACGAGTGTATCGATTACATCTGATGCTTCAAAACATACATAAAGACACAGTCCATAACTTTTTTGTGTTCAGAATTTACAAAATGTATACAATGAGCGAGTGCATCATGAATGCCTTTTTTTCAAATCGTGTTTTTGTCTTATCCAGAATTACTACGTTAAGCCTGCAATAAGCGTTTTTACTAGGACTATACTTTAGACTGGCGGATCGCAGCTGCTGCGGAGTAGCCCAGTACCTGCGTGACTCGTCATAGACATAAATAGAGAGAAGTAGCTCCGGCAACAATGTTCTTCCGCAAGACGCATGCAGTTCTGTTTATTAACTGCTAGAGCGCTAATTCATCCAGTAATGAAACAAGTAAAGTCTTTATGAATCAATCATTCAAAACGATTTTAAAAATAATCTGTTCTACACACATCTTACATTCAAGCATATTCTTCCCCTTCTGAGAGGGTATTCTCCACTGCTGGAGATACAATATGCTAGGAGAGGTCCCAAATTATTCTAGAGAATCATGCAGAATTTTTTATTTTCCTTCAGAAAAATTAAAAAAATTTTTTGCAAAAATTGCTTAACAATATGTTGAATTTGTTGACATTACCAGTCTGTTAAACTCATTTTACAAGTCTAATAAAAGTAAAATCTATTAATAATCTTTCATTGCACAAAAGTATTATAATATGAAAGGCTCCAATACAGAGCGGCACAAAGCGCTTATGCGTATCCCGTATAACAATAGTAACATTGATCATCTTGGAGAGAGTTTCATCATGTTGACTGCCGTAACCGAACGCGGCGCGCTGTTTGAGTGCTGGATGGAGAATGACTGACAGCCGCAGCGGAGGGAAGCACTTACTTGAATTTAACGACTTCAATATTAATCATTAAATCACTTTATCACATTAAACTATGGAGTGGCTTTAGAACACTTATAATATAGTGCACAACAAGTTGACGGTTCTTTACAATGTTTTTGTGGCTTTTGTGAGGCTTAACAATAACACAGAATAGTATACGCACAATATAGGATTTGGATGCCGATAGTGAGTATCGGATCAGCGCATCTCTATTCAAAACTGCTATTAAGTATTTAAATTAATTTGTGTACACTCATAATTAGGGGTGTGACGATAACCGCATCACCGCAATATCGCGTTGATGAGATGCCTACCGCGGTGTGAGGTCATCACCGCACGTTTTTTTTTGTTTTGTTTTTTTTGCTGAAAGTTACAGGAGTGCATATGGTGTGTGATATGAACTATAAACACATTAATATTTTGCTTATAATTTACTGTATTCTGCGAGTCCCATGTTCAAGGGTTTCTGGAGAAAAAAAAAACGCTTCCTGTGCAAGGGAGGGAGTCGAGGGACAGTCCGTTAAACATAGCCTATGGGGGATTTTTTTTTTTTTTTTTTGTGTGTCTGATTATTATTAATTAACTGCTAGGTTTTGTGATGTTTACAGATAATGTTCAATTAAATACAAACAAACACAGGAATAAAAGACAAGCATAACGTAAACAGTTGGAGTTAGATTTTAATTGAGTAGCGATCTCTCTTATCTGGTATAGGAAATAACAGTTGACGGCGCTAGCCGAATGATTAAAAAAATAGCCACGAATCTAGTGTCTAAGCCAAATACTGTGTTGCCTTTGAGGCAGGTGACAATTAAGGGGAAGCCGGTGAATTTGGACAAGGCGCACAAAAGTATCCGTCTCGTGAGGAAATACCACTAACCAATAACTAGACCACATCTTAGAAAAATGAACCGTCCTGTGGCGTTTGCAGGACTTAAGTGCAGCACACCTACCTTAGGTCGGCGACGGCGACACACTGGCTGCGTGGCGTGTCCGTTTTTATTTCGGCTCCCATGTTAACAGGTTAGAGCTTGAGAGCGTGAGACGCGCTTCTCAGTTGCGGCACTGAAAACGCGCTGAAAACGCGTGCATGCCAGAAATAGAACCAACGCCTATTTTTCACGCGACACGCAAGCCTGTTGGAAGCGTTTCCTAGCAAAATATAATAGGAAAAGATGTTTGTATGTCATTTTGACATGAATACATATTAATAAATTACATTTAGATGTTTGAAAGTTAAGGTTTTGACATAAATGTAGATATAAATGTAATTAAAAATTTTTTATCGATTTTCAAATATTGCACCTGTCAATACAGAATGAAATATTCTGTAGCCTATTTTGCCGTCAATAGCCTACTGCCGAGTGCCGACGCTGTCTTTGCTGCTATATATTTATGTTTAACATTAAGTAGCCTAGGCCTTCCACAACTCTCTCCCCATGTCGAATATATCACCAATGAGGCGTATATGTCACCTAGCAGCAGCAGCGCTGTTTCTGGTGTGCAAAGACATAGAAAAAGACACGCAGCTGACACGCAACAGAAACGCCACAATCACACCACACAGCCAGTGTGTCGCCGGCCTTAAGACTACCTAATTAATAGTTAATTATTAATATTTACAATTTAATATAAATGTTAATTTGTTTATTTTTTTAATAAAGAATAGCCTACTGCTTTATGATTATTCATTTCCATTGTCATTTACAAGCTACATGCGGTCTTGATCGCGTCTGCAATGTGTGATGCGGCCGCGGGTGATTTTTTTTTGGGGATGTCGGTTAACCGCCAAACCGCGATATTTGTTGCTTCTTCACCGCGGTAAGAAAAAATCCCATACCGTCACAGCCCTACTCATAATAAACCAGAACACTGTGGCTTTGTAAAATAAACAAACAGGATGTGTTTCTGTCGTCTCGGTTTCCTTCCCGTCAACTAGTTTGTGGAGCGCTTCACAGAAATAAACCAAACTCAGCAGAATACTGTCACACAGCTTTTCTTTTCTTTTGTTAATCTGTTAATTATTTAAGTCAAATATATTTAGCATATTTATTCCTTTTATACAGCCCTATAGACTATGACTTTATGAAGACAAATTATTATTTTAATTTTAAATGTAACTGCATTCTCCTTAAATCATCCTGGCGACCCAGAGTTTGGAAACCTGTGCTCTAGGGAACTGAGTTTGGCTCCACTAGTATAAGTGAACCTCAGGGAATATAATAATAATGTAAAAACTAGTAGTGGGCATAGATTCATTTTTTTAATCTAGATTAATCTCACTGTAATCTTGGAATTAATCTAGATTAATCTCACTGTAATCTTGGAATTAATCTAGATTAATCTTGATTAAAATGGCTCATTTGAATTCTGCCGAAGGCATTCAGAATATGTGCTACCCAAATAACGACTAAAAGGCTGTTTACACCGGGCCACTTCATGCGTTTTCTCAGATCGTGAAGAGACCAGGTGTAAATGCCCTCCGAAACGCATTCGAGACAGATTTGAATCCGATCGCTCACACCACTTCAGGAGGAGGTCTGGGCCGCACTCCAGACCATCTGGACAAGTGTAAATGCATCTGGTTGTTGAAACCACATATGTAAATTGTACTTCTCCCAAAAAAAACATATGTAATGTTATAGCCAGATATGACGACGCTACTGAACACGCATCACCGCAGATGAGCAGCTGAGCATCTATTCATTAAGCCAACATGCAAACTATCGCAAATCAAAGTGAAAGTAAGTCACAGACGCTTAACACTTTTAGTTTAGGGTCTAATACTCACTATTAACTTGTTTTATTAACATGCAGATGGCAGGGTTTTTTCATCACTGAGGTCCCGAGTGTGAGATATGCTAGGTAGGGGGGTTCGGGGTCACCCCCGAGAAAATTCTTATTTCTCTGGTCTACATATGTGCATTTTAAGATGTTTGGAAAACAAAAAATTGGATAACAATAGCTTTAAAACCATGTCAGTGGGCAGCTGATTATTTCTCTCTCCTCATCAGCATCACACTCCTATTCTCTTAGTTTTTCTCTTGCTCTGTCTCTTCCCCTCCTAAAGCTGAGCTTTGACTGATAGAGGCTTTACATTTTTGTCTGTCAGTGAAGAAAGTAAACAAAGGGTCAAACTGATAGGCTGATTTATGAATCATTTTCTCAGATGCATTAATTTACTGAAAGCTACTAGGAAAGCTAACCCCAGGTAGCCTAACTAAGTTTATTAAATTAATTTACAATATGTACACATTCATTATTGATCTTATTCCTAATACAGGGCCATAGACAGGGCTTTATAATCAAAGAGGTCCTACATTTACATTTATTCATTTAGCTGACGCTTTTATCCAAAGCGACTTACAATTGCTATATATGTCAGAGGTCGCACGCCTCTGGAGCAACTAGGGGTTAAGTGTCGTGCTCAGGGACACATTGGTGTCTCACAGTGGATTCGAACCCGGGTCTCTCACACCAAAGGCATGTGTCTTATCCATCAACCTACAAATTGTATATTAATTCTCAACATGTACACATTCATTATTAATCTTGTGCCTATGATGAAAACGGCTTTGTTAATGCTAATGTCCCCTCACAATGACAGTAAACTAATTAGTCACATTACATAGGCCTATTTTCAGTTCAAAATGGCGAAATTCGACAAAAGTATATTCATTTGCCTGATTATTTTTGTTATTCGTTTCACATTCATAACCTAAAAAAACTGTCAAATATGAAATGTTTAGTTTAGCTACTTACATCTTATCTCACACTTGACCGTAAACTGAAGCGTCGAGTCGCTCTTGTGAACATAAAGCATGAATATTCTGACATTGACGAGCACCACAGACCGATGAGTGACAGACCAATGAGACTCAGATGAACACACACACACACACACACACACACACACACACACACACACACACACACACACACACACACACACACACACACACACACACCGTCCTCTGTTTCTGACATGCGCTCTGCTCGGCGCCGCTGCGGATTGAAGTTGAAGAGCGCGCTGGATCTGATTATAACGAGACTGAAGCGAACACTATTTCAGATAGCCCGTCGGGCAGGCCGGTTATGCATTTTGGTAGCCCGACTGGAAAACACAATAGCCCCGGGACGTCGGGCAGGCGATTTTGCGAGCCCTGAGCTGTAGTACTCCGCTTCGCGTCGTGACCGCATTACCACCTCGGGTGTGCATTATTTTTCTAATAATTCAACGGCCTGTCGTCAATTATTCCTTACATGTTAACGCCGATAACGGCCCACCACTAGTAAAACCTCCATGTCATGACCCCTGTAAAGATGTAAGATGCATTATTAAAATGATTCTTTAGCTATTAATGATTAAACACTCACAGAGCTTTTCTGCAGTTGACCACAGCTGGTACCAGTCTTCTTCTCCCCTCAGCTGATGTGTTGTATTTCATGGGGTTCAGCTCATCCAGCACCTCCTCTGAGATCTGAAGCATGTAGGAGATTGTTGAGCATTGAGACGGAGAGAGTTCCTCCTCTGAGTGTTTGTCTGATTTCACAAACTCCTGAATCTCTCTGGACAGAGTCTGATCTTTCACTTCCAGCAGACAGAGGAACAGATTGATGGATTGATCAGCTGAGAGACAATTAATATTCCGCTCATCTTTGATCTGGTCTTTAATGTACTGTGTGGTTCCCCTGATGCTCTCTGAGCTGTTCTCTGTGTGTGTCAGTAGATCCTGTAAGAGTCTCTGATTGGACTCCAGTGAGACGCCCAGCAGGAACCGCAGGAACAGATCCAGCCGTCCATTCTCACTCTCAAGGGCTTTATTTACTGCTGATGTTAGTAGATCATACAGAGAGACTTTAGATCTGAATACATCCAGAAGCTGCAGTGGTTTCTTGTTCTTCATTAAATAGCAGTAAAACACATAGAAAGCAGCGAGAAACTCCTGAACGCTCAGATGAATGAAGCTGTAGACTTTCCTCTGATGAATCACAGATTCCTCCTTAAAGATCTCAGTGCAAATCCCAGAATGCACTGAGGCGTCAGTGACGTCTATGCCGCTCTCAATCAGGTCCTCCTCATAGAACATCACATTGCCCTTCATCAGCTGATGGAAAGCCACTCCAGCAAGTTTCACAATCACTTCTCTGTTGGACTGCAGGAGTTTCTCTGGATCTCTCTCTTCATACTTCTGATTCCTCATGTTGATCTGAATCAGCAGGAAGTGGATGTACATTTCAGTCAGAGTTTGAGGGATTTCTGCACTCAGATCTTCTTCCAGGAGCTTCTGAAGCACAGTGGAGGAGATCCAGCAGAAGACGGGTATGTGGCACATGATGTGGAGGCTTCTTGCTCTTCTGATGTGTGAGATGATTCTGCTGGCTTGATGCTCGTCACTGAATCTCTTCCTGAAATATTCCTCCTTCTGAGGCTCATTGAATCCCTGAATCTCTGTCAGACGGTGGATGTATTTGGAGGGGATCTGATTGGCTGCTGCTGGTCTGGAGGTGATCCAGATGAGAGCCGAGGGAAGCAGATCTCCTTTCATGAGCTTTGACATCAACACACCCACTGATGAAGTCTCAGTCACATCAGAAACTTCCTGAGTGTCTGAAAACATCAGTGTGATTCTGCTTTCATCCAGACCATCAAAGATGAACACAACTTTACACTCCTCATAAATCTTTGAGTCCAGATCTTGAAGTTCAGGATGAAAGTCCAGCAGAAGTCTGTGAAGACTGTACTGATGATCTCGGATCAAGTTCAGCTCTCGAAATGGAAGCACAAACATGAAATCTACATCCTGATTGTCTTTTCCCTCGGCCCAGTCCAGAATGAACTTCTGCACAGAGACGGTTTTCCCGATTCCAGCGATGCCTTTAGTGAGAACAGTCTTGATCTGCTCTTTCTCCTGGCGTCCTGGTTCAGGAGAGGCTTTAAAGATGTCATTGCAGTAGATTGGAGTGTCTTGTGAGTGTTGTGTTCTGGCTGTTTTCTCCATCTGTAAAACCTCATGTTCTTCATTAACTCCTTCTCTCTCTCCCTCTATGATGTAGAGCTGTGTGTAGATCCTGTTCAGGAGGGTTTCATTCCCTTGGAGTTTCAGTCCCTCAAATAATCTCTCATACTTGTTCTTCATGCTGGCTTTGTGTCTGTGTTTGACTCTCTGTAGTTCATCATTCACTGGCTGAGGAGAATCCTGGTCTCCAGTCTGATCATCTCTGAATGGTAACAAAATACACACATAAAACATGTTTGTGAATAAAACCTGCAAGGAACAGCAACACATTAATGAACATTTGTCAGTTTAACAGATTCTCCTTATAAACAACACTCAGGGTTTCTCCTGGCTCAAAACGAGGAGGTAAAATCCTGATCATGTACTTTAATAGTAAGATAATAAAATTAGTATTTTCCGTAGACCATCATAAAGCCGACTGTGTTTCCCACAGTAGTTTAGTGGGTGGACCTCGGTACCTCTAGAGGGGGTCAGGGGTCATGCCCACCCGGAAGAACATTTTGTACATTTTAAAGATAAATTCATTAATCTGGTGCACTTTGAGTCTCCCGAATCCACTGCTAAAAATAAATAATCCACCCGCCAGCCGATAGAAATCTGCATCTGATCATCACAATTATTCAGATTCTCAGTGATAAGCATGATGATATGGACACACATCACACTGAAGTAGGCTGATTTAAAATTAACATTTATTTAAAATAAAAGTTCTTCTTTTGGCAAAATTACATTTCCTTAAAAACCTAAACAGAGGCTTTACTCCCTTCAAACTTAAATTGTCAATGTTTCATTAAATCACTGTTGGAAAACACTCTTATGAGAATACATTTTGTTACCTTTATAAAGGGCATTTTTTCCCTAATTTTATTAAATGTATGTATGTATTACATTTATATTATTATCAACTAAAGGCTATCAATCGCCACTTACATTAAATGAAATACAATCAGAATCATCCTCGCGGTTTTGGTGATACCCTTGTTATTTTTTTATTTAATTTTTTGATATTGGCGTTTTAATCAGGGCATTTGTCCGGTTGGGCAAGTACAATTCTCTCTCACTTGTCCCTTCAAAACAACAACACCACGTGTCCCGGACAAGCGTTAATATCGAGCCTTCAGGGGCAGTTCTAGAGGCGGGGCCACAGGGGCCTTGGCCCCTGCTGAAATCTGATTGGCCCCTGTTTTAGGGGTGGGAGAAAAATCGATTCTTAGATGCATCGCGATGCGGACGATTCTGAATCGATTCACAAATGTCAAAAATCGATTTTCTAAAAAAAAATTTTCCTTGACTGGTTTTCCCTGAGGAGAATTACGCTGTTGAAAACGAAAGTAAAAGAGTGACGCGTGTTCATTGTGTTTTACCGTGATGAGAGTTACGTGTCTTTATTAAACTCAACACATTATAGTGATTAATCTGTCATCCACCCTCGGTTAACTGGAAGGTTATGTTTTTATGACTTGGCCGCCCGACCCGCGGATGATGACGACCCGCGCAGCGCTATCGGCAAACTATACGGTTTGAGAACGGACACCGGCCGGGAACCCGCCGCAACAGAACCGTCACGCTGGAGAAAGTGTATCTGATCATGTGACTGTCAGTAGAGTTTAGTCGAGAGCCGGAGGCGGCACGATATTTGACGGAGGCCGCCTCGTAATTCTCATGCAGGAAAAACCCTGAACATTTGTACAATAAAGTACAACATATTTTCAGGAATATATTTTGTTATGTTGAAGTTGTGGTCTCTTAGTTTCCTGTTCTAGTTGGGGTTTAAAATAAATTTATTTTTAAAATAAATTAAATTATATTTTATTTATTTATTAAATTATTCTTTGTTAACACTAGTTTAAAAAATACAACCGATCATTGTTAGTTCACATTAGCTCAGGTCCATTAAATAATAGAGTTACAACTTTTGATTTTAATAATGTATTCATTAGTAAATACTGAAATTAACATGAACTAAGATTAATAAATGCTTTAAAGTCCACATGAGTTCAAAATTGACCATATTTACTTTGTTTGCCTAAATTGTTAGTTTTGTGGTGAACAATTCATCCATGCAAGTCAATCCACACAAAAAAATTTTTTGGCTTTGTAATCTTTAATCAAAATCTGAAAATGCCCCTCCCCTCTGCCTTGGAGGACCTTCCCTGATGACGGGTATAGATGTATACACTAGATGTCGCCTTCGCTTCTGCAGTTCATTGGAACGAAACCGTAGCCAAGGCCAAGCCAAGATCATTTGGACGTGCTGTGTTCAAGAGATAACAACGATATAAATACTGTTCGTTTTCTCACACAAACCGCTCGTTTCGTGTCTTAGGCCATCAATGTGTACTTATGATGGGGAATTGTTTAATTTGGACTCTGTGCTTGTGTTTTGAGACCGTGACCATCGACCTGCATTATATGACTGACAGACAAGAACGGTTTGACCTAAAAATATAAAAATTGAAACTACTGCGGAAACAAAGACACCTACATCTTGGATGCCCTTGAGGTAAGCTAAAACATATCAAAAATTAATTTCAAAGTGAACTATCGCTTTAATGTAAAGTGAGACTGAATAATAATAAAGAATCTGAACGATTTCAATCAATATCTAGGGCATGTTTCAGATTAAAATGTAAAAATGTTTAAGTTTGAAAATAAATATCCTGTTAAATCTTTAAGCATGTCAGTATTTGGTGCTGTGATGAACACTATAGTGAATACACACGTGTGAATGGCAGCCAGCTTTGAGTACAGGGTTACCAGGGTAACGGCTGCATTTCTGCGGCTGCATCAGCGCCATCTACTGTCAGAAAGTGAAAGTGCGTTTGCGTCTCCTTCCCTCGTTCCGCCATGCGCTTCTCATGCGTGTTGGTGTTGTTCACATCAGAGTGCACATGCCTCTGTGACGCAGCGTACAGCAGCGGTTTAACACAGCGGATGGAAAAGTATTCTCAGAATGCATTTTGGGTAATTATTCACAGTATTGTGAAGTTCCCATGATAGCAATACTGTGCATGTTCATTATTGTGATGTATATCGTATTGCTGTATATCTGCACGTCTAATTGCACACGTGACTCAGTGAGTTCATTTCTGTTCTTTAGTTTAGCTTAAACAACACATCAAGCACTGATGCAACATCTCGTTAGTGCAGTAATGGCTGTTATGTTGAGCAAAGTTTATTAATTAAAGCAAAGCTGGCTACTTTACACCATAGTTGACTCGTCTCCCTTCAGACGCGCCATTGATCGGTGGAGCCGATATTACAAAACCAATATCCCATAATTGACAAAATAACTCAAATTAACACTATTGTCCTCTGTAGAGCCACTTTATACCTGTAATAATAACATGTGACTTATGCACAGATTCAACTTATCTGTTTCTTTTCTTTCAAAAATGCAATTTCGACAGATGACTTATAGTCAAGTCAGGAAAGCCATTACAGTGTTTTCTGCAAAAACAACTACAAATTTTGGTCTTAGGTCTAGGTCACGTTTATCCTCACCTGAGGTCAGAGGTCGCTGGTTCATCACTGAGGTCAGAGGTCACTGGTTTATCACTGAGGTTAGGAGGAAGATGAGGAATGGATCCGTCACTCTTCAGAGACACACAGCTGGGTTCTGGAGATGAAGATCTCTTCCTCTCCCTGGAGATACTAAGAAAAGATATGATAATTTATACACATCTTTACAATGGATTAGTGTTGTCATGGTACCAAAATTTCAGTATTCGGTACCAATACCAGTGAAAATCCACGGTTCTCTGTACCAATGTCGGTACCAAAGGGCTAGAAATCAATAAATTCTTTGCGGATACTTCCTCGTCATCATGGAGAGCGCAGTTCGCACCGTTTCAAAAATAGTCGATCTCCGAATGCGAATGAACTTACTCTGAATTTTAGTATTGTTTTTATATGAGGATCCTTTTTCAAATACAAGGTCAATATTGATTTTCACTAACGACAAAACAACAAATTATCCATGAATTTATATGGAACTAATCTTTAAAAGCTTTCCATCTTTACTCTCCTCATGTTACGTTGCATTCGGAGATCGACAAGGTTCCCCTTTCCACAAGCGCTTGCTCTCCCGTGGCGTCTGTCGTTGCTATGCAACCATGAACATACATGTAGGTGTGCCTGGAAAAACGAGCGCGCCGCGCGCCTACATTTGGAATAACGAATCTGCACGCGCAAAAAACGTGCTATGTGAACGGCCACTTATGGCAACGTGACATTAGCCTAATTAAAAATATTTCCATATGTGTCTCCTTCCTTCTTTCTTATCGGCACAACACCTGTCGCCATGTCTCAGCGCTTAAAGAGGACGCACAACTGCACGCGGTCAGCGCATGCCAAGGAACCGGGTTTGAACGGGTCCTCGGTACCACCGGTACTTAAGAAAACTTAGTACCGTGACGTTTACATTTTTTTAGTACCGACTTGGTACCGAAGTACCGGGTCTTTTGACAACACTACAATGGATTAAATGTAAATGATTAGTTCAGATGATCTGTGATGTTGTGTGAGTCGGTCTATTGTGTCCAGCACTGGATTGTGTCTCACCTGGGGTCAGAGGTCACTGAGTCCATCTCCAGGATTTGTGGGATTATTCATAGATCTGTGACTCTTCAGAGACTCACTGCTGGGTTCTGGAGACGCTGCACTCGTTCTCAGAGACTCGCATCTTCCCTTTATATGGAGACACTGAGAGCATTACATTTATATCACATTCAGCAGCTTTAATTCACAGAGGTTTACAGTGTGTTCAAGATTATTTTCAGCACGTTCGCTGTGATGGAAGAGAGCGGAGGGGCGTCGTCCATATTTGTTTACAGTCTATGGTCCCAGTAGGCCTGTGACCCTTTGTTGTCTTAGCCAATTACTATTGTCATTATTGTAATATAAATTGTTGTCTTATGGCAAGCCGTTTTAGCTTAAATTGTACCCAGCGTTACTCGTCGTGATTGCACTTTTGCAAATTACTCTACAATTCAATTCTTACTAGTAGCAATTCCAATTAGAGAGCTCTACAAATGAATTTTTACTAGTCATATGTCTCCATTGACTTCCATTCATTTTTAATTACGGAGCTCTACAATTGAATTGTTACTAGTAAGAATGTAATTGCAGAGCTCTTTAATTCAATTACAGAGCTCTGCAATTAGACATATCTTTAATTCATATTTTTACTAGTAAAATTTCAATTAGAGAGCTCTCTAATTGTAATTCTTACTAGTAACAATTCAATTGTAGAGCTCCATAATTAAAAATGAAGGGAAGTTACAAGTCATATTTTTAAACTGTATTATCATTGTTGAAGTTAAAAAGTCTGGTTGTGTAACAAGGAGAAAACAGTGATTTTGACACCTATAAAGAGGATGAAAAGTATGAAAAAAATCATAATAGAAAGGTAGTAAAAAATCAGAAAATGTAAAAAAGTAGTAAACAAATGTAAAGTGGTTTTACTGTTAGTTTGACAAAGTAAAAAATAATATTATTAAATTGTGTTTCACTGTAATTTGTAAATTTGCACTCCTGTGTTCTGTGTATTTATTATGTAACTCTATGTTGTCTGGCACATTTTTCGCCTTATCTTGGCCAGGTCGCCGTTGCAAATGAGAATTTGTTCTCAATCGGCCTACCTGGTAAAATAAAGGTAGAAAAAAAAAGAATTTTTTTTTTAAATAATAATAATAATAGTAATAAAATTTTAAATAAAAGAATTTTCACATAGGTGAAATAAAAACAATAAATCAGGCATAATTGATCATATTATTTACTCAGGTTTCTTCCTTTAAATATCACAATCCAGACACTTTAATTGGAGAGTATAGATTTTCTGTAGCGATCAGAAATACATCAGTTTGTCATAATCAATCTTCACTAAAGCTGATCGTCTGTGAGTCGACGCCTGGCCTTCAGGAGACCGGAAGTGCTCAGTTTTACATCTTTACTTTCCACCTCTGTATAGTTCAGATTGTGGAGAATCTGTAAAAGAATCTCAACTAAAAGCAGAATCCCTAGAGCTCGATATCATGATAATCCTGAAGATGAACTCGTTCACTTTTACATGCGTCACAACACCATAAGTATTAACAAAACGCTTGAAGATCGAGTTTAATATGATAGCGAAGCGAAAACATTGTACAATATTATGGCATGGTATCTGAAACAGATAAATGAACTTACCGTGATGTGATAACTATATATGTTTCAAGACTTCTGAAGGTGAATTTACATTTCCTAAGGATCTTTTTTATTTTCCGTTACTTTCGGTTTCTGAATGCGCATGCGCAGAGGGCTCAGATATCAACGATAAACCCCGCCATCTCTCTTCTTCTTCATTCAGTGTTCTGGCGGGTTTAGTTCTGTCGTGAAGGATGTTTAGCGCCTCCTACTGTATACTGGAGTGTGTGACATCATGACTTCCTCAATCTCTAAGCTCAGAAATGCTGTAATAATGGCGTTAGACTTCTCTTTACATCTGTAAATATCATCAAGCTGGTTTTGTCATTTATGAAGCAAACAGTTTGATCATCTGAGAGATTTCCAGGGGTCTGTGATTATAAGAGCAGAAGTTATTAATTACTGCCTTTTACTCAGTTTCTCTTTAATTCAAGTCAAGTCAAGTTTATTTATATAGCGCTTTTCACAACATAGGTTGTATCAAAGCAGCTTCACAGTATTAAGTTAAAACAATACATCAATGTTTGTTTCTAGTGGGACGTCCACGTTTGGTAATGCTGATCAATAGTATCGTTGATTGATTAATTAAATTAAATATCCCCAAATATCCCCAACTGAGCAAGCCAAAGGCAACAGTGGCAAGGAACCGAAAAACTCCATCAAGTGACCTAATAGTGTCCTAAAACTCCATCAGGTGACCCAATGGAGAAAAAAAAACCTTGGGAGAACCCAGGCTCAGTCGGGGGCCAGTTCTCCTCTGGCGTTTATTAACTAGAGGCCGGATTGTAATTTGAACTGTAAGATTACAAATATTATATGAATGCCTGGCTGAAGAGATGCGACTTTAATCTAGTTTTAAACTGGGAGAGCGAGTCTGAGCAACGAACAGTATCAGGAAGGCTATTCCAGAGTTTTGGAGCTAAATGTGAAAATGCTCTCCCTCCTTTGGTGGTTCTGGATATCCTAGGTATGACCAAAAGCCTCGAATTTAGTGATCTTAAAGAGCGCGATGGATTATACGGCGATAGAAGATCCGTTAAATAGACTGGAGCTAAGCCGTTTAGGGCTTTATAAGTCAGTAGCAATACCTTGTAATTGATACGGAACTTTATAGGTAACCAATGCAGTGATGATAAAATCTGTGTTATATGATCATATTTTCTTGATCTAGTAAGAACTCTAGCGGCGGCATTTTGGACTAACTGTAGCTTGTTTATTGAGGATGCAGGACAACCGGCTAATAAAGCATTACAGTAATCTAGTCTCGAGGTCATGAATGCATGAACTAACTTTTCTGCATCAGAAACTGATAGCATATTACGTAGCTTAGCAATGTTTCTAAGGTGGAAAAAGGCGGTTTTTGTAACATATGAAATATGATTTTCAAAAGACAGGTTGCAATCGAGTATAACACCCAGGTCTTTTACTGTAGAGGATAAAGTAACAGGACATCCTACTATATTAAAGTTGTATTGCGAGAGGTTTTGTGGGCGGTTTTTTGAACCGATAAGTAGTACCTCTGTTTTGTCTGGATTTAATAAAAGAAAATTGCGTGTCATCCAATCTTTTATATCTTTAACACACTCTGTCAATTTGGATAATTTAGCGTTTTAAATAAGTTAAATAAAAACCTAGGATTGTTTTGGTTATTTTCTATTAGTTTGCGGAGGTGCTCAGCCCTGGCCGCTTTTAGGGCCTTTTTATAACGTGACATACTGTCTTTCCACGCGATTCTAAAGACCTCTAAATTAGTTTGTTTCCATTTACGCTCTAAAATACGGGTTTCTCTCTTTAGAACATGCGTAGTATTGTTGTACCACGGTGCTTTACTTTTCTCTCAGACCTTTTTTAATCTAATGGGTGCAACAATATCCAGTGTTCTAGAGAGAATAGTGCTCATAGTGCTAGTTAGTTCTTCTAGTTCATCTGTTTGTTTGGGTTCAGGCAGCAGCTGAGACAGATCAGATAAGCAATTTGAGAAATTATCTATGGTGGATGGAAGGATTGTTCTGCCTAATCGATAACGCGGCGCCGCATGACATATTACAGCAGTACGTAATATGCAAGTTACCATGTAATGGTCAGTGACATCATCACTTTGTGGAATGATATCTATATCGGTTGGATCGGTTCCATGTGATATAATTAAATCGAGTGTATGATTAAGACGATGAGTTGGTCCGGTGACGTTTTGCTTGACCCCAAAGGAGTTTAATAAATCTGTAAACGCAGCCCCTAACGCATCATTCTTTAGCGGAAGCAATACAATCGTTTTTAAATCAATAAACTCCTTTTTAAATAAATATTTTGTTTCAGATTATTGATTTATTTTGTGGGTAGCCATGTAATAAGCGGGATAATGTAGAGAGAGGCGGTTGTTATCATAGACAGTATAGCACGCCTGATGTTCACCGTACGGGGCACAGGAAGGTCCAGCTTTATTAGCTTTATAAAGAGTGTCCACAATCAGAGGCGGGTAGTTTCTCTCCTCTCTTCAAATGTATTGCTATGGTCTTTTTTTGTTGCTTTAGATGTTTGTAGGACTTTGGTTGTCTATAGGATACTTTGTTTAAATATCCATTGCTTTTAAATGGCAGCTGTATTAAGTTTCCTGGCATTAGATTACACTGTTAAAAACTAGTAAAAAAGACTAGTACAAGTATATTTTTATATTTATATCAAAAATATGTTTTCATTATCTGTTAATCACTTTAAAAACATGATAGTGGCGCTCTAAAACCTGTGCTGTTGATTATTTGCCATTGCTTTTTCTTTTACATGAAACAAAACATTTGAAAAAAAAAAAGATGTGTCCACCTTATTCCTGATGAGCTTTACTGCTTTTAGGATTATGGGTGGCACTTCCGGTTTGGGGAACTTCCTTTCAAAAACACTGAAACGAATCATTTCAAATCATAAGATTGTCCCACAAGTAAAGCGGATCCGTCAGTTTGACTGAATGAGCTGTAAGTTTTCTTCCACGATATATTTTCAGACATCATGAGAATAACATAACACTTGGTATTTTAACGTGGTGTTATAAGAATAACTATGGCAAGAGCTCGTTTCAGTTGCTGCGTTCGTTTCCTTGAGATAATCCTTTTTTCACTTTGCATTTAGCTGTAAACGTATGAGGAAATGACAACATACTGATCATTTGTGGTCTCTTCTCCCGATTTAGTTCACGATATATGCCATTAAAGGGTTAGTTCGCCCATTTAAGACATGAAGTTGTATGCAATCCTTACCAGCACTATAGTGCATACACACTGACCCACTCTGTGGTAACCTCCCTGGTCAGAGTTCTGGCCGCTCGAAGTTTTTCAAGAAAGTATTCCCGGTTACTTTCCGGGGCCTCAAAACTGTGCGTTATTACGTGAAAAAATTATATGCGTTTCAAAGCTTGATTAATTTACATCACAAAAAACACTTCATACCTCAGTTTTAATCGGCACTATTTTCTTTCCATTTCTATCAATCCGCGCTGCTGTCAACGTCAACAGTGCACACGTTCCGATCAGCAGTTCCATAGTGTAAACACAATCGAATGACAACGACGTAAAAAGTACAAAATTAACAATGGTGCGAACTTGTAAATTCCCAGGTTGTGACCACAAGAATGTGCCAGGATCACCGTTCAGATTCCATCGTTTTCCTGTTTCGGATATAGCTATAAGACAGCTTTGGCTGGTTGCCATCGGCTACTCTGCGGGAGCTAAAATATCCAGAATCAAGGATTTTCGTGTGTGCAGTGCTCACTTCAGCGAAGACGATTACATCCCCAACCAAGAAAAAAAAAAAAAAAAAGATTTTAAAGAGTTTTGCTGTACCAGTACCACTGTACGGTTAAAAAAGCTGATGTTTAGACTCCAGTGGAAATCACGTGAAAAGAGGTCTATTATAAAAACAGTTTATAGGGATATAGGTACAATTTTGCGGGTAAGCTCTATTTACTAACTTTATGATCCCATGTCTAAACTGTACAGTAAACAAGCTGATGTTTAGACTCCAGTGGAAATCACGTGAAAAGAGGTCTAATATAAAAACAGTATATAGGGGATATAGCTTCATCTCTGTCCTCTCGCTCTCTCTCTTCCCGTTCTATCTCCATCTGATGAAGTTCGGCATCGGTATACTCCGGTTCATAAAGGTATCCCTTTGGTGTTGTGCTAAAATTACTTTCATCCTCATCTGTTCCGTCTGACATTATGCTAAAATTTGTTTCATCATCAGAACTTTCGTAGTCAGACATGTTGTCAACGAGTCGCGCTATCAACAGCTGATCGGAACGTGTGCACTGTTGACGTTGACAGCAGCGCGGATTGATAGAAATGGAAAGAAAATAGTGCCGATTAAAACTGAGGTATGAAGTGTTTTTTGTGATGTAAATTAATCAAGCTTTGAAACGCATATAATTTTTTCACGTAATAACGCACAGTTTTGAGGCCCCGGAAAGTAACCGGGAATACTTTCTTGAAAAACTTCGAGCGGCCAGAACTCTGACCAGGGAGGTTACCACAGAGTGGGTCAGTGTGTATGCACTATAGTGCTGGTAAGGATTGCATACAACTTCATGTCTTAAATGGGCGAACTAACCCTTTAATAATGCACGAAGAATCTCACATTTTTCTTCTCAATCCTAACGTCTTCTTTCCAGGTTTGGAAGGTTCCAGGTTTTGTTTTCACAGGTAAATACAATTTATGTCAAAATGACGGAAATCACTTCGAAATAGTATCACTCAATGCTGAAGTTAATGAACATTTTTGATTAAGGCAACGTATGTTACATAACACAGATATTACTAGTGATATTGAACCCGTCTGTTATTGCTGTGGAAAGAATCGCGCTTTTGGGGTTGTTCATGGTCTCTTGTTGAAAGTATCTTGTTGATGCTTTAACAATTTTAAATGTCCTTTTTAATGTTCAATGGTTGAAGGGTGAGTAGAATAATATAATCTCATTGTACAGAATTTTTTTTTTTCATAAGGCAAGCCTTTCACTGATTGTTTACAGCTTAATGGAAGTTACATCCATAATTCGCACAAAGCGTCATGGGGCGTAGGAATAAGGCGGATACACTGAAAATAATTATTTATAAAATATCACTTTTTCAGGATTGAGAGGCTGTGGAGAGACGTGGGGTGAGCTGTAACCACCATATGCTATAGTGTGCTGCACTCACTGGAAGATGATGATGGGTTCTCTGACCTGTCTAACAACATGCATCTCTTTAGTTGCCATTATGTGTTCTTGCCCAGAATACAAGCTAGCCTGGACGCATTTCATGATGGATGGGATAATCACCCAGTTCGAACCGAGGCGAACATGACACCCAGTCAGCTCTGGGAGACGGGAAACATTCAGCATGCGGTGGCAGAGCCAGAGTTTTGGAAACACTGAGGTAATAAAATGTCATCAAACAAATCACTGCAACAACATTAGGAAGTGTGAGCTTTCTTTTGTTCAAGACAGAAATGTGACCTTGCTGACCCAGCTAATGTTACTCAAATATTTAGTTACGCTATGTTATATAACTTGCTGATATAAAGTAATTTAATAGTACAATTTATAAATAAAATACTGATTAATCCATTTGTACCTTCAACACCTTGACTGGGAAGATTGTGGCCTGGCTTATGATCCACAACATGGAGTCGTTGTTCCCACAGCGGACAGCCTGTTGAGCCCAGAAGAGCTAGACTTGACCATTGATCCCATGAGACCCTCAACATCATATGGCACAGATATCTATCTGGCAACCACTCACTACATACAGCACATACTGGGCAAACAGTGAAGCACAGGTTTATTGTTATTCTTTTCAATCTCTTCTCCATGTTGAACCAAGTAAACAAAAAGAAAAGACTGACTGTATGTAAAAATACAGAAACTTCAGGTGCATTATATGAACAGGTTGTATAGCACATATCACTGCATAAACAGTGAAGAACAGTTTGCTTTTTATTCTTTTCAACCTATGTAGTGCTTTTATGTTTTCAAATGAATAAAAAATAAAAAAACAATTCCACCTCACTATCCACGAACAATGTCTGGATAGAATTAATGGATATACTGTAGATGGTTAATAAAACAAGAAATAGGCCTTGTACTGTTAAAGACCAGTAATTACACCAGTCCAAATCCTGTATCCACAGTGCTGATGCAGGCAACTAGCCCTTTCCTGAACGCTGGGTAGTCATGATATCGCGCTGGAAGCCGTAGGGTCTCAAAGCATGTGGATGCCTTAGGTGGGTTTCAGCTGGTTACCTCCAGTCTGAGGGAAGTAGTGGGAACCTCCCAACCGACCCAGAACTTAACGAGGGCCTTCAGCTCATGACTGGGTGATGGGAATATATTATAGTGACAATTTTATAAAAGAAACAAAAAGATATCCAAATGCTTCTATTTATTTCCATTAATAGCACATTGGCTGATGCATTTTTTTCCTGCACATGCATCTAAATGTTACAATTAAAAAAGCGTGTGTGAGCACTGTCAAATCAATTAATCACATCAAACTAAAGTGTATACACACACACACACACACACACACACACACACACACACACACACACTACTGTGCAAAAGTCTTATACATTAGTATTTTCAAACCAGTTATTTATATATTTTTCTGTAGTGTCAGTAGGAAATACTACTTCACATTTCCAAACATTAATTTTGCCATTAATTGTAATAATCCAGTGAGATTTGAGTATGCACAAGCAGTCCGACTAAACCCATAAGCACTGTGGGAACGTCTCCTAGACGCTTGAAGAAACCTTCCTGCAAAGCCACCTAAAACTATGTGCAAGTAAACCTGGTCAAAAGCTGCTTTACACACAAAGGGTACTCACACCAAATATTGACTTGATTTAGTTAATAGAAGTTGATAGATAAAATCTGTTTATTACAATTAATGGCAAAATAAGTCTTTGGAAATGTAATCTAATATTTCCCACTGACACACTACAGCAATAGATATAAATAACTGGCTTAAAACCCTTTTTTTTTTATATACTGATGTGCCTAAGACTTTTGCACAGTAGTATACTGTATACACACACACATATGTACTACAGATGCACCGATTGATCGGCTGGTGACCGGAATTGGCTGGTTTTCACATGTCTGACATGCCGATTTTATGCTGGTCAAATACACTCTGGCGCCGCATGATCAACACCAGCAACAGCAGCATCACACGTGCACACGGATCCACATGTAGGAAACCTCGTGAATTACACCCGTTTTACACTGCAAGCGAGCTAATCAATTGCGCGTCAACGCGGACAACGACGCAGATAACCAACCAGAAAACCATAAATGAAAACCAAGGCGTTGCCTACAGCATAGATGAGGCTCCGGCGCAGAAGTATAAATCAGCCTTAAAGTGTGTATGTCAGGTTAAAATTTTTTTTTAGATGAACACAAAATAGTTAGGGGAAATACACATTTGACAAGTTGATGTATTGTTTTTTATGTTTTTCGATACCTAAAGGCAGAATATAAGATGAAAAAGTTCGTTATTTTCAGTACTCGCTTAAAACTGCTCCTCCCCCCAAACGAATCGCTTGACGTCATAAGAGGGAGACGTCTCCCCAGTTCAGAGTTGAAGTTTGTGAGCTGTGTTGATAATTGTACGAGTGATAGAGCGAGAGAATTAGTGATTAGGACATTTATTTAGTTAGTTAGTTTATTTAGTTAATTTTCACGATGAATTACTGCGTTTGTGCTGGGTGCAAAAACACCGTTAAAACCGGTCACAGATCCACTTTTTCACAAAAAGCAGATAATTAATAATAATGAAATTAAGTAATTGTGCAAGCAGAATGTTTTGTTTTATTGCGAGTGTGTACACAAATATAAGTAAACACTTTGCAGTTTGAATGATGTCCTGAACAAAACGGAGAATGTTTTTGTTTCCACTGTTCGATCGCGCCCGCGATCTCTCTCTCTCTCTCTCTCTCTCTCTCACACACACACACACACACACACACACACACACACACACACACACAAACAAACAAACAAACCAACATATTCCAGCATAGCAATCTTGACATAGCAGCCTGTTCATTATAGCCACGGAGCTTCAGCGTAAGGTAACTCTTATGCCTGGTTCGACCCGTCTCACACTCACTCATTCATTCGCACATACACAAGCTCACTCACATAGCCTTCACGCACTAACACACACACACACACTCTCTCTCACTCACCCACTTGCGCGCCGTCGTCGTGGAGGATCGTTAAAAAATTAAACATGCTAGTCTTTTTGTCGTGATGTTGTGAAGCATCGAGGGCTGCGCCGCAGGGAAAGGAGCGTGCTACGGAAAACCTGAAGGAATATTTGGCGAATGCAAAATGTATGTATTGTACTACGCTATACTGAAGAGGGGGAGAATTTAAAAAAAAAAAAAACGATTTTTTGAACATATGAATCGATTTGACCTAGCTGCTACCCGATTTTTATATCAAATTCTAAATCAAAATCAATCAATATTCTCTTCACACCAGATATTTATGTTTCTTCGATAGGAATTATTTAAATTTCTGTTTGGCTCCTCATCCGTCTCACGCCTGGGAGGCTCAAAATTGTATGGCTGTGGGCCATCGTAGGTTTGAGGGGGATTTTGGATCTCCTCAGACTCAAAACTCTCCATACTTCAATAGAACTTTTTTGGAACGTCTCCCTCTTCTGACGTCACAGCTCAGCTGTGTTTTAAAAATATGATCTTGACAGAAATGGCTATAAAGCTTATTGTAGGGCAATTACAGTAATCATTTTAATGATAATTACATTTTCACTCAGACATCTAAACATTATTTAATATATCTAAAAAAAAAATTTAACCTGACATACACACTTTAAGAAAAGAAAATGAAGACTCAAAAATATTTATAGAAAATGTACCCATTTAAACTTGTTTTTATTATTCAGTATATGGTGTTTTATAAATTAAATATATAGAAAATAAATATTTGTGTGTGCTGTAAATCTGTATCGGCACATCTAATATATACATGTAGGTGTGTATATATATATATATATATATTTATTAGGGATGTGAATTTCTGCCAAAAATGGCAGTCGAGGAGCAAAAGTCGAAAAGAAAAAAAAAGAAAAAAAACGCACACTCACACAATGACAGAAAGGGAGGCCAATTTCATCTTTAGCGATTTGTTATCAAACAAACGGTTTATTAATTGAACAGGTAACATGTTCTCGTCATTTCTTTTTTACTTAGTAGGCATATAAATCAATAAGCACGACAGTCCATTTGTGCATCGCCAAACCAGATGCTCGTAAGATCAAAAAATAAAATAAATGCGGTAGGATATGTCATAATGAATGCGAACCTGCCCGGAAACTATTCATAGCCTAACGCTTAATAGGCACACGTCATATTCTTGTTAAATGAGCATGCCAACATGTTCTGGGAGGAGACGCGAGCGTAACGTCCCGCCACGGAGAACGCCCGCTCGGATGGCACAGAAGTCAAAGGCACACTGAAGGAGGAGATTGCTCACTTTGCCAGGCACGGCATCATTTACACTCAACTTTATCATTGTTCATTGTTCATTTTCTACAAACGAGTCACTCACACAGAGCTTCTTGGTTGTTGTTACATGGTTGTTCGCAGAGTTAACGGTCACTCACGACAATGCTCTTCTGTTGTCTGTTTACAGTATGTACAGCGCAGGTTGCCTAGATCGCGCAGTAGGGGGTTTCATTCAGGTTAGCGCCACCTTGTGTCCCCGACAGGGAAATACCCTGCTGCGCGATCTGTGACCGTAGGCGCGGCATCAATGTAGAAGACGCTGGAATTGCGCGAAAATATAACGATATTCGAAAAAAGCTATTTTATGATCGAATTTCACACGCAGTTCGACTATTCGAAGATCGCGACGCATCCCTAGTATATATCATACATACAAACATACACACTCTGAATTAAAATGAATACTCCACCACTTTCAGTGAACTGACGAAGGTAGCCAGCAACTCGGCTCTTCTCCTCCAAAGAGCATTCGTCATCGTCGTCTTCATCATTTTCCACCATGGAAGGCCAGCTGATGCTGTTTATGACACACTACAGATAAAAGTGACAAAAACAACATACAAAAATCACTGTCAATTATAATCAAATACACATTTCAAGAATCACACACGATAATCAAGAGTGTTATTTGGAGATGAGATGACTAACTCCATTTCATTCAGATTTACACTTCTCTGAGATTATTAGCAAAATGACGTACCACTGGGGTCAACACATCATTTCTCTCTCGTGGGAAAATGACTGGATGCACATCGGACGCTGGCCACAGCATGGTCTCCTTTAACCCTTTCCTAAGCTGCTTGATTTGCCTCATAGTTCGTCCGATAACCTAGCAAGAAAAAACAAAACATTAAATAACATTACAGAACGGGTTAAGAGTCAAGAATGTTCCACCTGTGTTGAAATGCACACGACCGCATGATGAAGTAGCCTCTCATAAAGCCATCGTCCATTAGAGCTGTTCACTGGAGGAAGGTCCCACTTCATTAATGCTTTCCTTCTCGCCAGGTGTTCGTTCAGATTCTCCTTCAAGCTGAAAGTCACAAATGTTTTAATAAAATGCTTTTGAAAATGAATTTATATTTACTATTAAATAAGCAAATGCTCTCAATTATTAACATTTGCTGCATAACAACAGTAACACAAATAAATAAATAACCAAATGCAGCATATATAGCCTACCAGCATAATTGTCTGACGCAAATCTAAATCTGGACAGTGTGAAATCTGTCCAACAGCTGTTTCGGCACTGCCGCCAGAACATATTTCTGCTTCAAATATTGTGCGTAGATAACAGTGAGTGGTGGTTTCAGACATTATTTTATAGTGCATTAAATAGTGCCACTATTATAATAGTTAATAGCTATTATAATTATAATAGTGCATTATTTTATAGTGCCGCACTCGTACTGACTCTTATTCTGCCTGACAGAAAGAAAAGCTCGTAGCTTACTGAAGGCGGAGCGTTTTGACCAATCAGATGAAAGGGGCGTTTCAGCGCCGCCCACGTGTGCAAATGAAAGATCGAACCCATAAACCGATTTGTAAACCACAAACGAAAAATGATAAATCGAGCCAAAATCTCATTTTTCGTTTTTTAAACTAAACTAAAAAACGAATAAACGAGCTGGTTTTCATTTCTCGTTATTCCATTCCAAACAGGAAATGAAATGATCAAAAAGTACACGGACCATACCTATATACCACTATATCACATTTAGCCGACCTGACATGTCAGCGTCCTGGGCAACTTTCCTCCACGCAGCAGCCTTCTCATCAGACAGATCACCCAGAATTGTACATTCTGACACTGACATTCCGCTGGGTGCGTATTACGTATTACGGAGCTGATTTCAACTGCCAGTGTGAAGGCGGCGTAAAAGTCTTGTTCCGTATTGAACTGATACGGACCACACTTTGTTCCGTATTTTTGAGAATCAATTCAGTGCAAATCCATGACAGACACAGCTTCTAATATATGTCAGACTATGAACGAAGACATTTGTAGGCTATGAGAGAAAACCCCGACGGTGCGGTAGATACTAATTTCTTCCCCTGTTTGTCTATGATCAGCGTAGCGTCTTTAACATCTTGGAACATCATCAGAGAATGCCCTTTTAATTGGTCGTTTCAGTCATTGTGAGTCACGTATCGTAGGAACGATGACAACGAGTGACAACAGCGGGAAATGTAAAAATGACTCCGAGCAGCCGGAGAAAAAGAAAAGAGCACAGAAATATAGAATTGAAAGGGGAAATGACTACCCGTGGCTGGAGTGCGTGAGGGACAATGAATACAAGGCCGATTGTACCATATGCCGTCGCGTTTTTTCTGTTTGTCACGGCGGAGTGTGTGATATGAGGCAGCACGCATCAGGAGATAATCACAAGAGGAGCGAGAGGCTGCGGGCACAGGAGGGAGCGATGGCAAGGTTCCTTGTCCGTCAGACGTCTCCAGAGGCTGATCTGGTAGGCAATGTAATCATGTGGCTTTTAAAACTCAAATATAGTTAATAAGAAAGTGATTATATTAAAAAAGATAGTACAGGTTTAGCCTAACATTTGTGTCGTAATGTGTCAATCATTTCTGATGGGTTTCTTAATAAGGTATCTGGAGGAGGGAAATAATGATGGATTTAGATAGCTCAAGGTTTAAAAAAGGCTGGGGTCTTTGAAGGGAGTTCGAAGATTAGCAAAGTTTATTCAAATGACACTTTAAAAGGCTATATTTCAATATAGGCTATCTATTTATTTTAGGCTAGTACTTAGGCTAATACTTATGTAGGACTATGTATAAACCACACACACACACACACACACACACACACACACACACACACACACACAGAGAGAGATAGACTTTTACAGACATTCAGTCCAACAGTCCAACCACCAAATAGTTCATATAAGCCTACTCACAAAGCATAGGCTTACAAATAGTGAACTTGTATGTCTCTTTCTTTAGGTCACTGCTGCTGGGCTAGCACATGTATATCATACAGTGAACCACAATTTGAGCTACAACAGCTCTGACTGTGGGCTTGAGCTCTGTCACCGAACACTGAGCGATTCTAATATTGTCAAGAAGATGTCCTGTGGGAGAACAAAAGCAGAGGCACTCGTCACAGAAGTCCTTGCCCCAAAGGCAGTACAGGAGGTGATCAACACATTAAAAAGTGCTGAGAATCCGCGTCCATTCTCTATTCAAACTGATGCATCGAACAAGGGCAATCGCAAGATGTTTCCCTTGGCTGTACAGTTTTCCACTGCAGAGAGCGGGGTCATGAACAAGTTGATCGATTCTGTTGAAAACCCAGATGAATCTGCTGAGGGAATAGGCACTACAGTTCAGAGCTCTCTTGGAAACCTGGGCCTGACTGTGGATCATGTGTCTGCATTCAGTGCCGACAATACAAATGTCAATTATGGAATCCACAATTCAGTATTCTCAAAATTAAAAAGTTCCAACAGTGATCTCCTCAGACGCATATTGTCCATAACACCATAAAGTATGCCCTGGATCAGCTCTCAGACGACATAGAAAATATAGTTCTGAAGGTCTACAGTTTCTTTTCCATCTCTGCAAAAAGGAGAGAGTCCCTGAAGGAGTTTTGTGCCTTTTGTGATGTCGAGTTCCATGAAGTCATGCGCCATGTGGTGACCAGATGGCTGTCACTCAACCCTGCAATCAGTCGCCTGCTCCAGACCTGGACTGGTCTCAAGTCCTGTTTCATTAGCATGGGTGCTGACTGTCCAAGGCACCTGCAAACATTGCTGAAATGAACAAGCGATGCTGCTGGCGTTGAGGACGACGAGCCTGATCTTGTGGAGGTGCATCTCCTCTTTTGTAACAACATCCTGACCCTCTTTGAAGATGTGGTGAAAAAGCTGGAGAGGAATGACACCACATCAGCTGACCTCTATGCCATCATGCACTCTTTTCTGACAAAACTATCTCAGAGAAGAGATGATGGGTTCTGTGGCTACCTAACTAAACAAAAGCTTCAGCGTCCTTCTCCATCTGATGCTGATGTTGCCAGACAGGAGTGTACAGCCTTCTTAAACACTGCCATTACGTACATACAGAAATGGTTCAATTTTTCAGAAGACAACTGGCTTTTCCCTCTACAGCCCCTCTCTCTGACATCTGGGAGGATCTCTTATGATAGCATGGAGAAGATCATTGAGCAGCTTCACCTGGTCAGCAGGCAAAACATCTCCATGGATATGCTTTACGATGAGTCTGTTACTGCCAACAGCATCCTAAAGCATCTCACAGAGCATGATGACTGGGTGTCCAAGGGGACAGCAGAGAAGTGGATGGCAGTTCTTCAGGCAGCTGATCTCCTCAACATCCTTGCTGTGGTGTCCTTTGTCCTCAGCATCTTCCACTGGGGATGTGGAGAGGGGGTTCTCGGCAATGACGAATAAATGGTCAGATGTACGAAACAAATGTTCAGTTGGACTAATAAAAAGTGAGCTGATCATCACTCTGCATTATGAGATGTCTTGTACAGAGTTGTACAGTGCAGCTCTACAGGACAAACAACTACTCGCTGCTGCAAGAAATAAAGAAAGTACACATGGGAAAAACAGCTGCACAGTGTGCTTAGTCTGGAGGTTTATTTGCTTCTGTGAGATTCTCCATGTGCATACACACAGGTGTTGTATTGCTTGAATGCAGTATTTTATATTTTCTTTATTAGCTGTTTTTTATGTATTATTATTTTGCACTGGAAAGAAAGTTAACTATGATGGAAGTATAATTATATAAAGATATTTGCACTACACTTCCTTAAAATGTTGTCTATTTAAATTAAAAATTTTATTTTTTGCACTGGAAAGTCTAATTCTATTGAATAAGTTTGCACAAGGCTACAGAAAACTGTTGTGTTCATTTTTCTTCAAATGCAGTCTAAGCCGATGAGTTTTGAATATTATATGTTGTATTTGTTTAAGTTAAAAATAAAACGTTTTATAAACTAAACAAATCCATGGTTCATTGTTGGCAAAATGACCATGATAGCCTTTATATTTCACATCTGTGTGGTTCAGTCTTGTATATTGATTAGGCCTACTTTGCTATTCTATAAATATATAGGCCTAATAAGTTGCTAAATGTATCAATTAGTTGTATCAACAGATGTTCCTGTACACCACACCTCTCTCTCTCTCTCTCTCTCTCTCTCTATATAGACTATATAATATATACATTTTTCAATTGTAGTCTGAAATAATAAATGCAATGTAAAGTGCAATGTAGTGTTGTCTCTCATCTCTCCGACAGCTTGTGACACACACTCCTCACTCGTTTCATTCGCTCCGGATAAATATAGTTGCCATTACAGGGCTTGAGTTTTGGCATGGGATTGTGTGTATTGTGCATTATTCTTTTCTCCTTCCCGCAGATTCTGTGTCCACACCTAAAGTGATCGCAGATAAAGCGCCTCTCAGAACTAAAGTGAGCTCTTGTCCGCTTCTTATTGACCTTAAACAGTGAAATACACACACAATAGTGTCAAAATGCTGGTCTTGGTGAGTATTCAAGTAAACCCAGTCAGTTACGCTTTTAAAAAGTTGAGAAAGAAAATGTGTGTAACAGTATAATGGATCCTTGCGTCAGGTCTTAAAGTGACATCAGGTTTATTGGATAATATTAGATCAATTATGAGATAAAATAATAATTTTTATTATTACAAACTTCATTATCGATGCGCACCACAACCCACCGAATGATTACATGGTCACAATTACTGTCTTTTTACACTATTGTACATAGAGTTAAAACATGTAGACGAGTCACGACGCATTGCATTAACCTGCCGCTGATGTATTTATTACATCAATATAACACGAATACACACTGCACTCGAATTAATACATTTTAGCTTTATTTAATATGATCTTTATTATAAAATATTTTAAAAGACTGCATTCTTGTCAATTTATACATGTTTACTTTTTGATTTATGAATTATAACAGACTGATGGGGGAAAAAACATTATTTTGCTGTTACTTTTTAACAATTTCTTTTTATTAGTTGTATTTTTATATAAATGTAACTTTTAAAATAAAGGTTTTACACCAACATCATCTTCTTCTGTTAAATGTGTGTCTCCATGCTCATCTATTGTACAGTATATGATATTGGTGCAGCTGAGAGTGAGGCAGCCAATTGTAATTTCTCAAATGCATTTTGTCATTTGTTCGTTTACTTTTTCATATTCTTTTTGTTTTTGCTCATGAGCTGCTTTAAGAAGAACATTGGAGATCTCTGCCTAATATCGGATCCATGGCCAATAACGTTTCCATCTCATTATCCCAGTTTTGACAGCATTTTTGACTTCATAATTTTGGACTTTTGGAGTTATTTATTTTTCCAATCTATCTCTAGAAAATGATTAAAACAAGATGGAGTGACCAGTGTCTTTGTTTTGTCAACAATAAGTATCATTCTTTGGCATGTTGTGTCTATCTTTTTCTTTGCCAGAGAATAACTCATGCTTTTAGCCCTATAGTTGTTGACAATAATAGCCCTCACTATACCAGATCCAGCCTCAGTTTGAACTGTCTGGTGAGTTGAGCACCCACTTCTCTGTGTTTAGATCAGTGTGTTGAAGCTTCTTGGATGTCACTCAAAGGCCTGGTGTTGTTTCTCTGCCTCTTCTCAGTTTGGGCTTTTGATCGATCCTGCCACAGTTTTGCATCTCAGGATTTCTTCTTTGTCCTCAGGAAAAGTCTCAAGTGAAAGTTTCTCCTTTTCCAGCATTAAATCAGTCTTTCTCCTTGCTGAGCTTTCAGAGAGTGGTGAACTTCAGGAGGGGAGCTGAGAGCCCCTCACCCACTCTCTCTTCTTCTCTCTGCATTCGTGTCTTTGCCCTCGTGTCGCTTACATTCGTCAGGACACTGTCACTGAAGCCATCTGAAATCTGAACACTCAGAGATCCGCATGAATCAAGTTGAACTTTTATAAATGTTAGTTCCTATTGTGCCTGAGCTATTAGCTCTTTATCTACATTACACTTTTTAACCTGCATCTTTTCACTAGTTCTTTCATATGAACTCTCACTGGTTGACCACAGCAGTTCCCCATTCTATCTTTAGTAAAGCAAGTTCTTCATTGCAGGAAAAAGCAAGCTAGTTCTGATTTTCGATGTCAGCAATAATCTAACTTTGATTATCTGAGTAAAATACAATTAAATAATTTTCCCTATCATAAAATCAGACTTCAATCTTTCTTCTATATTCGCATGCTGTGTTCAAAATAATCTAGTATGGTGAATAAAATCTTCCTCAACAAACATCAAGGAATTCCTCTTATTTATTTACTTTCTTAATTGAATCAATTCCCATTTACTGCAATTCTAAGATTCCTGTAAAATATTCATGACTGTTGAAACTTGGTCTCTCAGTCCTCCTTCAGCACTGCACCAGTTCTCTTTCTCTTAACACACACTTATTTATCTGCAGTGGAGTCATTTCTCCACTCTGTCTTCAGGGATAACCAGATACACATTCTAGACGTCTTCAGATATAAGATATCATATATTAAGCACGTGCAATCTTATTTATATTTATCTATTAATATATATTATTACATTTATTATTTTAACTTATTTTATACTACAATAATCTATGTATAACCGACTTTGTTTACTGGGATACTCGCCAAGACGGGCGTTTTTACATCAACTTGTGTGTGAAGTCGTCCTTACAAGTGCAAGACGTGAAAGACAATTCAATTCATGCGCTTTGGATGTTTGCGTTCATGGAACTTCTTGACTTGCTCACACGTCCTGTAACAATTTAGGGAACCACAACCCATTATACATAAATCAGGTAACAGTTCATGTTTTACTTACATATTCGATTTAGTTTAAATCCAAATGCCACGTGCTGAGTGAACGATCAGCAATCAAGAGCATTCAACAGAAGTGCTCTCTCTCTCTCTCTCTCTCTCTCTCTCATCAGTTAAACGTTGATACATTATGTCTTGTTTGAATTTATTTGCCATTTACATCTGACTGAACTACAAACTTTACAATGACGTCTCGTTATCAGCTCACGCACCAAAGCAATGTGTTAGCCTACTATGTTTTGTTTAATATTCCACTAGTAAAATACATTTACTTCATAGACAGCCTTCTTTTTTTATCCCCATTATACCCTCTGTTGTCAGTGTTTCTTTTTCTGGACACAAACACTATTTAAACGCGGCCTGGTATTGGTTGTTGGTATCGGAGCATTTTTTCGAGTACGAGTACATTGAGCTCAGTATCAGCCACGGTAAAAATAAGCTAAAACTATCCTATTCTATAGGACTTAGCTAACCCGAGCAGACCCTCGCTACACACAACCGAGGTGGTAACCGTTAAGCTAAACCTATCTTATTCGTATAATACTTAGCCTACCTGAGCAGACCCCTGTTCACCATAAACAGAGCGGTAACCGCAGGCTAAACATCTGTGTGCATGCTATATACTTATCAAAGTACACACAGATAAACTACTGATATCCTTATCAGTAAATACAAATCCTTGCGCCAAATCAGCAGTTCCAGTATTCATAAAATCCACCCCGGATTACATAAACACTGGCAAACACTATCGGGAGCTTCCCCACGCTATTACAAACTACTTGATATCTACAAAGACAATGCATGCAATTATTTCTGGAATCAAAGACCCCTTTTCACTTTTTAATTTCTTTAAATTTGGAGAAGCTTTCCTTACCACTTTCCGGGCCACTGGTGACTAACACATACTTTATACTAAAGCAAAATCTGCTCACCTGAAAGTACAGTGGCCACGGTTGTCTGTGTCAGTCCCCAGCGATCCCTTCGTGGCTCCTTCAGCTCCTAAGCCGAGGCCCATCTGGGGCGCCAATCTGTTGTGGTTTCAATCTTTTCAGGGAAATGACTTCAGAGATCTCTGATGCCAGAAATATTAGACTTTATGAACAAACAAAGCCGAACGCCTCCTCTGCAGAAAAGGCGCTCCCGTTCTGTGTCCAGTTTTTACATATATACCGACATCCTTGTCCCAAATATGGCAAATATGGTTCTATAGATTATTTTTGGGTGAGAGTTTGTACCACGTGACTTTCCTGAAATAGCATTCTCTGCTGTGTCGGTATTCGGGCCTTAAAGGCTTCCAAAGTCAAACCAAAGACACACACAGAGGAAATAAATAATAGTGTACAAATGCTAAATTACTTATTATCTAAATGATCAAATCTTCAACAAAGCACAGGACATTGTCTTGTCCAAACTCATCTCCTTGTTTATATGCATCCCCCTCTCCCTCCTCAAGTCACTAAACGTTCACTGAGATTGTCTAATGTGACGAGCGTCCTCAAGGAAATCAGCGTCGCCCTGGTAACAAACACCGAACACCTGCACATCCTCACAGCGGGCTGATCGGTCCCAGCTGCAGCTCATTAATTAACTGCTACAAAAGCAGCACGCGCTGAGCAGACAGACAGACTCTGGTCTCGAGCTGAATGAACTGCTGGACTAACCTTTTCTCTCTGTTCCCTTCAGAAAGCAGCGAGTGACCGACAGCCCACCACTTTTGGAGCACGTTTGGACACCCACTTTCAGTTTGGATTGAACACTGCAGAGCACTTGGAGCACCAGCCATCACTCACCGGATCACCGTCTTCCTTCACCTTTATTTTTTACACTGTAAATAAAATCCACCCTCCGGGGCCTTTTCACTAAGCCTGCCTTGTCGAGTGATTCTTCACCCCGTGACAGTGGTGGAGAATGCGGGCAAGTGCGTGAAGAATCACCGGCAAGTTCACCGCCCCAACCCCTAATTTTTTCTTTTTTTTCCTGTGTGCACTATAGGACACGGAAAGCGGCGCGCTCGGTCCCCACTATGGAGGAGGTTCTACAACGCCTCGCGGAGGTGAGCATCCGCCAGCAACAAATTGTAGAACATCTCGCCACTCGTCAGGGCAGGACGGAGGAAGAACTAACCGCCATCCATGCCGCCGCCGCCCAGCGCGTTCCGCTACCTGATCCTCGTGCCCGAGCAACCCGCCTGCTGCCGAAGATGACGGCTGATGATGACGTGGAGGCTTTCCTGCAAGTCTTTGAAACCACAGCCCGCACTGAGGCATGGCCCGAGGACGATTGGGCACGCGCGCTGGCACCTCTCCTCACCGGAGAAGCCCAACGGGCTTATTTCTCACTTCCCCCTGCGATCGCCGAAGACTATGATGAAGTCAAGCGTGAAATCCTGGCGAGGCTCGGCCTCTCATCCATCTGCGCCGCCCAACAGTTTCACGAATGGGAGTTCAAGTCCCGCGTGCCAGCCCGTGCTCAAGCCGCCGAACTCAGCCGCATCGCTCGTCATTGGCTGTTGGAAGACAATCCCACTGCAGCTCAGGTAGCGGAACGGGTGGTGGTCGATCGCCTCCTCCGTGCTCTTCCCCGTCCAATTCGGCAAGCTGTTGGCATGAGGAACCCTACCAACACTCTGGAACTCGTGGAGGCGATCGAGCTGGCGGATGCCATCCATCACCGTGAGGCTGGGGATCGAGCGTTGCCGTTTCCCCGGAGGGTGGTCCAGGAGCGGCGCCCGCTCGAAGGCACCTCGCGACCAGTCAGCAGGCCGACGGTTTCCCCGCCGCGAGACGAGCCCATGCCCAGTGCTGAACCCATAACACCACCGCGTGCGTGGCTGGCAGGCTGCATCGTCCACCAGCGTGTACCATCGGGAGCCCCTGAAGCGGACGTGGTCGTGGAGGGGAGACGTTTCCAGGCCCTGCTGGACTCGGGCAGTGCGGTCACCCTCATCCAGTCGCGGTTGTGTGCCCCCCGAAGCGGTGAGAAGAGTTTTCTGCCGATTACCTGCGTTCACGGAGACACTCGCCAAGTACCGGCCCGTCGAGTTACCATATCGTCACCTCAAGGCACCTGGCCGGTGGAGGCGGGCTTGGTGAAGGACCTGCCGGTGGCCGTACTGCTTGGGAGAGACTGGCCGGGCTTCGAACGACTGCTCACCGCCGCTACTCAGCCTGCCAGCCCAGAGGGAAACCGTCGAAGACGGAAGCGGCCGCGTGGACCTCGCCGCAGACCAGCCCTTCTTGCCTCCGACAGCGGGAGAGATGGTGAGTCCCCCTCCCAATCTTCTAATCCTTTCTTTGATGTGTACCAACAGGCTGCGGGAGGGGGCTCATTCGCCAAGGAACAACGGGAGGACGAACGTTTGAAGCACTGTTGGTCCCAGGTCCGGATGGTCGATGGAAACGACGTCCTCCCACGGCCCCATCCTCTCCCGCATTTTGTCGTCGAGAATGGCCTGCTGTACTGTGTCGCACAGCGGAGGGGGGAGGAGAAAAAACTACTGGTGGTTCCCCGAGCCAAGACCGAAACCATCCTGGAGCTGGCCCATTCCCACCCCATGGCAGGACACCTCGGGGCAGCCAACACCACCCAGCGCATCCGTGACCGTTTCCTCTGGCCTGGCCTGGAGGCCGAAGTGAAACGATTTTGTCAAGCCTGCCCGACCTGCCAGGTCACGTCGCCCAGGACTCCTCCCCCCAGCCCGCTCATCCCGCTGCCCATCATCGAGGTGCCCTTCGAGCGGATCGGAATGGACATAGTGGGGCCGTTGCCAAAGTCTGCCCGGGGACACGAGCACATCCTGGTGATCGTCGACTATGCCACCCGGTACCCAGAAGCAGTTCCCTTACGCAAAGCCACCGCGAAGTCCATCGCCCAGGAGCTGTTTCTGTTGGCCAGCCGAGTCGGCATCCCTGCGGAAATACTGACTGACCAGGGAACACCGTTCATGTCCCGGCTAATGGCAGATCTCTGCAGGCTGCTGCGGGTGAAGCAGTTGAGGACCACGGTCTATCATCCCCAGACGGACGGGCTCGTGGAGAGGTTCAACCAAACCCTTAAGCAGATGCTAAGACGCGTGGCGGCGGAGGATAAGCGGGATTGGGACCTTATGATTCCCTACGTACTCTTCGGGATCCGCGAAGTACCCCAGGCCTCAACTGGCTTCACCCCCTTTGAGCTCCTGTTCGGCCGCCAACCCCGTGGGCTCCTCGACATCGCCAGGGAAGCTTGGGAGCAGCAGCCTGCCCCTCATCGCACCGTCATCGAGGATGTACGACAAATGAGAGAGAGAATCGATCGAGTGATGCCATTAGTCCGGGAACACCTCAGCAAAGCCCAACAAGCCCAGCAACGCCATTACGACCGGGCAGCCCAACCACGGGAGTTCCAGCCGGGAGACCGCGTCATGGTCCTGGTCCCCAGCTCTGCCTGCAAGTTCCTGGCTTCTTGGAAGGGTCCATACACGGTGTTAGAAAGAATCGGGCCAGTCACCTACCGTCTAAGGCAACCTGGTCGACGCCAGACAGAGCAACTCTACCATATTAACCTCCTAAAGAAGTGGGTGGGGACCCGGGACCAAGTGGCGGCCCTCAGTCTCACCGATCCCGTGGTTGTAGACGTCAACCCCCATCTTTCGGCTGCCCAAAAGGCGGAGCTGCAGCACCTGGTCAGTCAGTTCCAGGATGTGTTCTCGACCCAGCCCGGGCAGACCAATGTAGTCCAGCACGACGTCAGGACACCCCCAGGAGTCGTCGTCCGGCAACGGCCCTACCGTGTCCCGGAAGCTCGTCGGCAGGCTATTGAGGAGGAAATCCAACAAATGCTAAAGTTGGGGGTAATAGAACCATCCCGGAGCCCGTGGTCCAGCCCCATCGTAATGGTTCCAAAGCCGGATGGCACCCTCCGCTTCTGCAACGACTTCCGCCGCCTGAACGAAGTCTCCGAATTCGACGGGTACCCCATGCCTCGGGTCGATGAGCTGCTGGACCGTTTGGGAAGGGCCCGGTACATCAGCACCTTAGACCTCACCAAAGGCTATTGGCAGGTACCACTCTCTGAAAATGCTAAACCCAAAACTGCTTTCTCAACCCCCAGTGGCCACTGGCAATACCGGACCCTTCCCTTCGGCCTGCACGGGGCCCCCGCAACCTTCCAAAGAATGATGGACATCATCCTGCGGCCCCACCAAGCCTACGCAGCCGCCTACATCGATGACGTCGTGATCCACTCCGAGGCATGGGGAGAACATCTGGAGCGTCTGCGGAGGGTGCTTTCGGAGCTCCGGCGGGCTGGACTCACCGCCAACCCCCGAAAATGTCATCTAGCTCTCTCTGAAGCCAAGTACCTGGGTTTCCGTGTCGGACGGGGCCTGATACAACCCCAGGAAAAGAAAGTAGAGGCCATCCACTCCGCCCCGAGACCCCAGACAAAGACCCAGGTACGAGCTTTCTTGGGGTTGGCAGGGTATTACCGGTGTTTTATCCCCAACTTCTCCTCTTTAGCCGCCCCTCTGACAGACCTGACCAGGAAGGGGCAGCCGGAGAAAGTATGCTGGACCCCAGAGGTGGAGGAGGCCTTCGCCCGGGTCAAAGAAGCCCTGACGTCGTCACCGGTACTCCGCGCTCCAGACTTTAGCTGCCCCTTCCTGCTGCAGACGGATGCCTCCGACACGGGACTGGGAGCCGTCCTGTCCCAGGTCCAGGAAGGTGAGGAGCATCCGATCATCTACATCAGCAGGAAGCTGTCCCCGGCCGAGAGGAAGTACGCCGCCGTCGAGAGGGAGGCCCTGGCCATCAAGTGGGCAGTCCTGGAGCTCCGGTACTACCTCCTAGGCCGCAAGTTCACCCTGGTCACCGACCATGCGCCTCTCCAGTGGATGGCCCGCGCCAAGGACACCAACGCCAGGGTGACTCGCTGGTTCCTAGCGCTCCAGGACTTCCACTTCGTGGTACGACATCGGGCCGGGGCCGCCAACGCGAACGCTGATGGCCTCTCACGGATATGGACAGCTTATGCAGGTCTGTCAGGGGTCATTCCCCACCCTCCCCTTGTTTCACCCCTACTATCTCCATACGTTCACAGGACCAGAACGACGCTTAGGGGGGGGGAATGTGACGAGCGTCCTCAAGGAAATCAGCGTCGCCCTGGTAACAAACACCGAACACCTGCACATCCTCACAGCGGGCTGATCGGTCCCAGCTGCAGCTCATTAATTAACTGCTACAAAAGCAGCACGCGCTGAGCAGACAGACAGACTCTGGTCTCGAGCTGAATGAACTGCTGGACTAACCTTTCTCTCTGTTCCCTTCAGAAAGCAGCGAGTGACCGACAGCCCACCACTTTTGGAGCACGTTTGGACACCCACTTTCAGTTTGGATTGAACACTGCAGAGCACTTGGAGCACCAGCCATCACTCACCGGATCACCGTCTTCCTTCACCTTTATTTTTTACACTGTAAATAAAATCCACCCTCCGGGGCCTTTTCACTAAGCCTGCCTTGTCGAGTGATTCTTCACCCCGTGACACTATATAACACATATGGTGTATCTTGTGAATCTATTGTTTTTCCTTTTC
Source organism: Rutilus rutilus (assembly GCA_021464565.1). NCBI lineage: Eukaryota > Metazoa > Chordata > Actinopteri > Cypriniformes > Leuciscidae > Rutilus > Rutilus rutilus. The sequence continues at coordinate 339,933 of JAJAQA010000002.1, forward strand.
ATGTTTGGTATCATTTTAATTGTCTCAGTGCGATTGGTAAAATGGTCTTAATTTCATTGCAGTCATTGGTTTAATGAGAAAGACTGAGAACTTAGGAGAATCCTGTTTCTCCTCTCTGGGTGATGTCTCTTCCAGATCTCCTGAAACCAGGTGCTTCCCCCTGGGGGACATGGACTGACCCAAACAACTCTAAACAATATTGGTATAACCCTTTTGTTCTGGTATTTAAGGCTAGGTGACAGACCAGTCTTCGGGGAACCTGTAACCAGGATCATCCCCCATCCAGTGCTGGTCTCCCGTTGGAAAACACTCACACACCGCTGTCTCTGTCAGGAATGCATTGCTTACTTTTAGAGTCATCTTTGAGTAATTGATGTCATGTATTTATTATTTCTGAATCACTTGTGTAATTGGCATGATACATTTTACCTGACAAATAAATGTTAGATCTTGATTTATTCTGCATTTTTCAGAAATCATTATTTCCAGTAGATTAAAGTGCAGTCTGGTGTTTCCGCTAATCTCTGTCCAGGATAGATCAAACCGAAGGCACTATGAATGGAGCATGGGCACATCATTAAGGAGACCTTCTGATTTCTGACTATCACTGACTTAGCAGGTTACAAGCTCGCAACTATTAAAAAAATGACACCTTTGTTATGAGTCAGCAGTGAGCGGCCGCTTAGGGTAAAATAGTTGCACTGCATCCTCTGACTATTTCAGGACTGGCTAGTTTGTGATCCAGCCCAAAAAAAGTCATAAAGTCATAAAAGGATCTGCACACGTCGACTCTCCAACTGTTGGTTTATTACGCTTCAATAGAGGACACACAAAAGACCTGCAAAAACCTGCTATAAAGTGCTAAACATTTCCTCAATAACTCTAGTCGTCTCAATGATGCCAAAAACTCTCTCAACTACAACAGTCACAGATGTTCCTCTACTGGACACATTTCTCTAGAGTTGATGCTGAAGTTCATGACAGATCATTGTGTTCATCACAACACAGCGGTCAAATGTGTGAAATGAACAGCATCTTTTCTCCAAAGCAATAAGAGCACAAGCTTTGTTGTAGTCCAGACTTTAAAGTTAGGCATCTTTACAGATGATCATTTTAATAAATAGATAAAAACCTGCGCTGACAAACACTTGCAGTGCTGTGGATGTTTTCCAGGAGCCGCTGGAGGAGAAACGTGTGCAAAAGCAGAACAAAAGCTCCTGGAGACACAAACTGTGCTGCAACTACAGACTAAACCATGACTTGATGGAGCAACATGAGAAGAAATATTCCAGCTCTACGTGACGAATCTCACATTCTGCTTCTACAGCATCAGAACGCTCAGCTGCTTTCATGGGAAGAGCATCACTGGACACTTCTTTTCTGCTCTTTGTTGAAGTGATTTAGACACTCCAGCTGAATAATGTTTAATCGGACAGATTTTGTGGAGCTTCGTTCAGGTGTCCTGACGTTGGAGGAAGGCTGAGACTGTTGTAGAGGACATGAAGCTCAGAGAACATATTCTTCACTGCCAAATATCTGTGCTTCAGCATTATTATACAACAAATCATATTTCAGCTGTCTTCTATCAGGACAAATAAAGGAAAGGTTCATAAGGACACAGACATAGAGCTAGTGACACAGAAGTGGCTCAACTTACCCACCAATAGGGGTATAGCATGTTGTCACTGTTGTGCATTTTCCCATGACAGTCTTACTTTACAGCACATTATTCAGAATGTCTATTAATTAAGAATATTTCCATGCAGTGAAATATCCAAAATATCCAAATGTTAAATTATGACACGAAAAAATAAATTTAGAAAAAAAGAGCTTTTATTAGATAAAGAAAATATGAAATGTTCCTCATTGCAGTTCACCAAACTTTGTGTGTTTGCAGAAGAATATAATCACATGAAAAGAAGAGCTGGATTCTATTTGCAACAACTGTGTTTTTTAAGAAAATTAAACATTTCATAGTTTATAAAAAAAAAACATTTATAAAAATGTACATAAACAATTCACCAACAAGTATGAAATACAGTCAGACAAATATACATATTGCTATACATTTACTTTAACATTAAACTTGTTTTACCTTCCCTGTATTTGAGTTAAAAATAAAAAAGTGGGGAAACGGTCTAGAGATGCGCGGTTGGCGGTTACAGCACATTATTCAGAGTCTCTCTCATTCAGAATATTAAATAAGCGGATAAACCGCGGATCGGGCGGATGACGTGACGAAAAATAATATTTAAATTAAATTCGGGCGGGTGGCGGGCGGCGGGCGGTTGAACTAATCAAATGAAAAATATATGTATACAATCAGCGGATGGCGGGCGGGTGCGGTTTTGAAAATTGGTCAAAAACGTTGGTGCGGATGGATGGCGGACGGATGATGAGTTTTGTGATGCGTTGCAGATGAAATAATAGCCCATCCGCGCATCTCTAAAACGGTCCATTAACTCATGACAGTCTTACTTTACAGCACATTATTCAGAGTGTCTCTCATTCAGAATATTTCCACTTCTGTGACAGAAGTGACGTCGATGTCCGGTTTAGCAGTAGCATTGGCCGTCAGGCAAGTGTTATTTAAATAAAATTCCTGATATACTTACAAACTTTCCAATGCCTCGTTCTATGAGTACAGAACATATTTGTACTACTGTAGAAGTTTGGTACCATTCTGGGCATTATTAACAGGATAATTTATAGGGGTGTAAGAAAAAAATCAATACACTTGAGTATCGCAATATTTTATTTTGCAATACTGTATCGATTTTCAAAAACGCAATATCAATTTTTTTTACGTCCAAAAATATTCATGGTAAGACCGTAAGACAGTGGTTCACGTTTATGTTGTTTAAATCCCTACCACTAGATGGCTATGCTGAGACGCACCACTAGTGTCCTCGCCAGGCTCGCCTAACGGTGCGTGTCCACTGGACATTTTAGGATTGACAGCGGACTGGAGAAAGCGTTGAGAGCGACCGAGAGCGTCAAAAAGTTGGGCAGCTCTCGACTTTATGCAAATATCAAGCGAAAAACGCAGTCGGCAGCCAATTGATGTGAGGTTCGGGATGTGACGTCTGTCCTGAGAGTTTAAACATATGCAAACTGTGCCGGAGTTTATGCTGGATTTAGTGCGTAAATCATTTTGTTTACAAATTAGATGTTGTGCAGTTGTTATATATATGTTAAATATTTCATTCTGGATGTGTTTATTGTGATTATATTGGCTGGTTTTATAAAAGTTTATACAATTGAAAGGATATCTTTGCTTGGTGCATTTGGAAACAAAGCTCGTCTATTTCTAAATGTAATCGCGTGCATCGTTCACACCAAACGCGCATAGAGCGTCTGGCGCAAGTGATTTCAATGTTTCACGAGTTCACACTTACATATAATTTGAAGGGGTAAAGTTTAATGCGTATTTGGCGTGCTGTCCGGAGGGAGGGCTCCAAGCTCGGAGTTCGGCCCGAACCCAGAGTACTCCCCCCGTATGTAAGTGTTTAGGACTAGAAGCGTGGAGAAGGGGTGGTGGAGGGATGCTGCAAACTGTCAATGGAATGAGGTGAGACTGCTGAGTATATTTGCACCTCTTACCATTGATTGCTGAGTGCTCTCCACTCGTGTTAATTATCTGAACGTGCTCCTCCCGAACCTTGTTAATAAAACATCATTAAGTCAATGCAAAGACGCATTTACGCGCGTCTGGAGGTCCTGCGGCGCGAATGAGGCGTTTAGCGCTGCGCGGTAGACGCTAATTCGCCTCATTCGCGCGTCCAGTTCTTTTTAAATCTTTTATCATATAAAACTTGATTTCAATATATAACACATTCATTTTGTTCACTTTCATCCACTTTCATTCATTTTCGTCCAGTTCATGTTGTTGTTTTGTATTGTGACAGGGGCTATGTATTTTCTTTTATTATGGCCTACTTGAGCATATAAAAATTTGCTCAAAACCTGTGAACCACAATCCAAAACTGGCAGTTTGATTTTCTGTGTACTGAATTGTTTACCTAAATTACACTTCTTTGACTTTTATGCACATTGCACATCATGTCTTTTTTTAAATATTGTTTATATATTTTACTTAAAAAAATCCCAATATATCGCCTTATGCACAGTATCGAAATATATTGCAATATATTGAATCGTGACCCATGTATCGTGATACGTATCGTATCGCCAGATTCTTGCCAATACACAGCCCTAGTAATTTACCAGATACATCATAGGATCCATAAGAGCCTGCACTAAGCCATCCGGCTGATATCTCTAAATAAGCTCTAACTTTAATAATGTTCGACCAAGGTAGAAAAGGCTTCTGGGGGGTGTTTGGCTCGAGGTCATGGTGCAAAGGACCCTAGGTTGATTTTACTCCGAAACATCCCTTTAAGTTCAATACTTGAATATGATTATGTGATAAATATGTATTTCCAGGTACTTCCAGGATCATTATTTACCCTTGATCTGTTTTGAATCAGCAAGTGGAAGAAGCCTTCATGTTGCCCTCAGTCCGAGCTGTGAGAGAAAGATGAAACATCAGATTACACAAACACATCAGCTGAGCAAAGAGAAACATTTGAGTTTAACAATGACTTCATTTTTCACATTGAATCCCTCACAGTACTAAACAGTCACTCCTTACAATGAAAGAAAACATTTAAATGTAATGTTTAAACATTACCTTCATTGTGTTTGTTCTCCAACTCTTTAGCCAGATTATTCTGGTTAATCTTCCTCAGGATGTTCACTGTGCTCTTCACAGCTTCTTCTGGTCCTGAACGTTCCACCATCGTGTCCACTGTTTTTAAGACATCTGCGTTCTCCATTTCAGAAGTTGAAATAAGCTCATGATTCCTCAAGTACCATTGAAAGCGCTTCAGTTCATCTTTTCCTAGATCCCTCAATGTCTGCTCAAGCAGCTCTTTAACAGACGCCATATTCCTTCGCTGATTCACTTCTGCAGGACAAAAAGAAAAAGATCTTCAGTATTTTTTTACTCTAAACAGATGATTCGAAGTATTCAAATGTTTTTACAAGTAGTACAATTAGTAGTCAGAGGTGCAAAAACATTATATGTTGCCATGGAAGGACTGAATAATACATTTGCATGATCTAAATTAATTATTTGAGCTAAATAATGTTGTAAAATTATTGTGTGTATAATGTAGATATATTTTAGCTCCTCCTATGAACTTGCCATAGCACATTAATTGTAATATCCATTTAACAACAGTACGCAAGCCGAAGTTTTACCACCTCCCTACAAAAAGGAATCAAATTAGTAAATTAAGTTGCATAGAACTACTCAGAAGAACGATGTGTTGACGTAATCGATTACATTAATTATGAAAAAAAATGCACCAAAGCGGCACACTGTTTACATTCACCCCTAATCCCATCATGTTTCACATAAAACAAGACTCACCAGAGCAGATGCTAATTAACTATTAGTTCTTCAGTAATTATTATTAGTTATGCAGTAAGAAACAGTATTCTAAAGTGTTATTGAGGTATTGATTTCAGATTAAACCGTTTTAAAATCGTACCTGTTTGTATTTTATAATCCAACAGTGTACAACACAATAGTCACGATGGCAACAGCTGCATTTGTATGAAACAACAGAGAGCGAGTCCATGATACTGGATGGCATAATTAACTGTACACAAAATTTTGATTTGACTGTGTTTAAATATTTGATCAGCTCACCAAATGCAAAACTTCCACAAAGTAAAACCCGTTCCTAGCGAGTGTATAGCGCTGCTGACTTCAGTGACCCGGATAAGCCTGTGTTTCTGTTTTCAGCGGTTGTTATCTGTTATCTTACCGCTGGATGGTATGATTGACCAATCAGAATCAAGTATTCCATACAGCCGTGTAATAAACTCTTATAAAGATTACTCCTCCAATGAACTAGAGAAGAGTAAACTTAATAAAATATACATTCTGAGACGTAAAACCCCCACCGCTAGATTACGAACTGAAGGTTTGTATACACTGTAGAATCTAATTAGATACTCCTAATTAAAAAAAGCATGCAAACCGATTGCCTTAAAAAACTAAGTAAAGTGAAATGGAAATAGTATGTTGTACTGGCAAATGCTTAGTGAGTATAGTTCACTTACACTAGAGTTCTAGTAACTAAAAAAGACATTTAGAGAGAACTTGATAATTTACTTTAGATTTACTCTTGACTTAGTATAGTTACCATTGTTGTGTTTCACATGCTGAATGGTGAAGTCTGTGACTCAAGCATGGGCAATTACAAGATATTGTCACAAATATAGTGGGATTATAGCAACCCAATTAAAAGTTTCACAAGGTGTTAATGACACAAGTGTTAGCAATACAAATTTAAAAGACCATTATTCAACGTGAAAAATAGACTAGTAAATGATTTAGTTAGAAGTTATGTCACCTTTTAGAATAGAATTACAATAATATAAATTAAGTTCCAAGTGCCCAACCAAAAATAACACTGATAATCATAATGGTGAGTTCAAACAAAAACATTTTAGGAAAATCAATTTATGAAGTCAGCTTATGTGAAGTTCTCTATTAATATTGTATTGACAATTCAATACAATACAATTGAATGCAAACAGAGAAAGAAAACTGCAGAAGTGGAGCAAATGAGTGATAAGTCTATTAATAATCGCCCTGCCTCAGAAACTCTTTTTGCTTGATGAAATGTCACTCAAACCGAACAATTAATCTAACTTTGGGTTTTCTGAGTAACCAAGCCATAGTATGTAAATAGTACAGATTACTAGAATTTTTATAATTAAGTTAATACATTAAGTAAAGTTAACTGAAGAGTGTTAGAACAACTGTTGGATTTTACAATGGTAATTCACCAATAAGTAAGAAAGTATATATGAGATTTCTTTGCAGTGTCATTAGCAATTAATACAATGTTCTACAATGTAAAGCTCCTCTTTCTAAAGAATTGAGATTAATTTAGGTTTCACAGTGTCACTGTACATACGTATAATATCACAGATCTTTCTCATGCTCTCCTGACTGGTTAAACTCTGTGTGATTTCTGAATATTGTTCCTCATGAACTAGTTTCTGCTGACAGAGTTTATCTGCAATGATCTGGACATTTGTAACCCCCCCAATGAGATCTGGCCAATGCTTATAAAAAAAAACTGTGATTTACCTTCCTCACTATTCAGACGCGGTTCGTCTCTCTTAGGACGAATCTGATCAAGATCATCTTTGTCAATTGTTGCATCCCAGACCTTCTCCTTATCCTCTTCTCTGATAAGAGTAATTTGAAGATCATTCTCCAGACGAGTCTTGACCTTGAAGTAGTTTGGGGGAGCTTCTCTTGTGAGTGTGATCCCTTCTTTGGGATGGATAGAGGCACCAGGAACATCAAGAATGTGTGGCGTGTTCATGCGAAATGGCCTGCCAGGTCTGGGATGCTCTATTGGGTCATTTGGAAACTTTTGTTTCTTAACTTTTTCTTTTGCATGATCATCAACTGGAAACAAGTAGAGATGTAGAATGAGAGGATCTTTAGAATGCATGTAGAGAAGAAGATCACAGTGTTCATACCATCCCATTATCCAACTTATAATTAAAGTTGTAATAGAGAAGGATGGTTGGACAATCTTAGCATGGAATCGGGTCAACTGCACAGGTTCTGTGGTTATTCCCTCGTCTTTTACGGTGAGGACTTTCACAGCATCTTTGAGAGAGGGGTCAGACTCTCCTAAACAGGCGTAATGGGGCAGATGAACTTCCTCCAGTTTCCCTGAGATCACCGTCACGTCAATCACTGGACCGATCCGGTTGCACTGCAGCCTCTCCAGCTCTGCGTTGAGGAAGAGTCCGTCTACGGTACGGTACTGAAGGGTGACGACACAGTCACAGACCCATCGCATTCTGGTCCTGACACACTCGTAACGGCCTGGGTCAGTGCTGACCCTGAACTTTGACCCTCCTTCATCTGTACAGGCCGACGGCTCAATCTGAAGCCACTGATCAGAATCAGCTATATGGACACAAGACTGACAGTTCAGCAGCGGGTGAATATCGAGCCCAGAAGGTTTGGGCTGAGAGAACCTGTGAAGAACCAGAAGAAGGCAGAAGCAAAGAGTCAGCTGCTTTTATTCATCTCAGTTAATGTTATTTTCAATGTTTATTAATACATTATTAAAATCAAAAGTTGTATCTGTCAGTATTATTTAATGGACCTGAACTAACATGAACTAACAATGAACAGTTGACTAACTAACGTTAACAAATACAGTTAAAGCACTAACGAATGTTAACTAATGGGACCTTATTGTAAAGTATTACCAACAATTCAAAACCAACAACATACAAACAGTTTACTATAAAAACTATTTGACAGGCAGTTTGACAGAGAGAAAATATAAAGCTAGTATATAATGCTGCGACTGACACCTGTGATGTCCCTCACTAATAACAAACAATCTAATATAACAAACACATATATACTATAATGAGAGTTTAATTCACACATAATTGTCCAGTTATGTTTATGTTTAACTAGCCAACATGAACTCTATATTCTCCATCAATAAGCTCAAGCTGAATAATGTGTCCAGTCTTCTATAAATCAGTGTTTTTAACTGTGGATATTTTCACAGAGGTGGACAGATAAAGACCATCAGCAGTCTGGGGTGGACAGAAATGTTCATTATCAAACATAATAAATGAGTTTGACTATAAAGAACTGGACTGTTTTACTGCGCACAACACAACTGTCTACAGTTAATTGTGCTTGATTGTAATTGAGGGAGTGCTGGAATAGATCAAGTAATACTGAGTGAATTTGACTATTACTGTCTTATTCCTCGTCTGCAGGAATATTAATAGAAAAGAAGATCACACTACAGCTAGAAAATTACAGAAAATTAATAGCAAATTACAGTTTAGAGATCGTGTGTGATCAGGAGCTTTAGAGAAATACCAGTAAATCAGTCTTAAGCCCTATTCACAGAGACCTCACAACTCTGAAGCTGAAGGAGAAATAGATTTAGCTCTAAACTCACTAAAATGAAGAATAATGTGTTTTAGGCCGCTGTACGTGAGCTGTATCGTTCAGTTTCGTTCCGACAAACGGGGTACTACTTTTTCTTTTGCTCAATATGTTCAACGTTAATAAAAGGTATCCAAGCAAAAAGTTCTCCACGCATTATCCTGCAGTTAATGAGAAAAGTGTAATTTATTGGCGCACTATACTGTCGGAAAAGATGGTGGGAAAGGTCTGCAGCCCTTTACTGAAGTCCGATGGGAAAAATCAAGCAATGTGCGTAGGAATGGCTCAAAACGTCGGACACTACGGAGCTAACGTTAGCTATTGCTAATAAACATGTTGCCCTCCTGGACAAACCGGTCTCTGATGTCCCAACAACTACAGGTTTCACCCGGCCTGCCATCGGCGTTTTATAGACAAAAAAACGCTTGACTTGTGTGTATGTGTGTGATGGGTAGGTTTAGGGGTCGGGTTAGTGTGTGTGTGTGTGTGTGTGTGTGAGAGAGAGAGAGAGAGATGGGTAGGTTTAGGGGTCGGGTTAGTGTGTGTGTGTGTGTGTGTGTGTATCATCTTTCACAGTGAAAGCCACTAATCAGTGGAATGCCCTCCCAGAGGACATAAAAGGGTGTAAATCTCATGGTCTTTTTAAATTTAAGTTAAAATCTTTTTTAAAATCAAACCAACTATGTAACCACTAAGACTGTTGTAGTTAAATTGACTGACCGATTTATTTATTTACAGCCCTTTATGGCCCTGACAGTATGTGTTTATGTATTTATTGTATATGAACATATAGGTATTTTCTGTGTTTTGTAAGTGTTGACCTGCCCGGGGACTACGGGCGAAAATTAGCCTTCGGCTAAATCCGGTGCAATGCATAAAATGTGAATTTTATGTTAAAAATTGTGCATGGTCCCTTTATAAATAAATAAATGAATGAATGAATGTGTGAGAGAGAGATGGGTAGGTTTAGGGGTCGGGTTAGTGTGTGTGTGTGTGTGTGTGTGAGAGAGAGAGATGGGTAGGTTTAGGGGTCGGGTTAGTGTGTGTGTGAGTGAGAGAGAGAGATGGGTCGGGTTAGTGTGTGTGTGAGAGAGATGGGTAGGTTAACGGGTTGGGTTAGTGTGTGTGTGTGTGAGAGAGAGAGAGATGGGTAGGTTTAGGGGTCGGGTTGGTGTGTGTGTGTGTGTGTGTGTGTGTGTGTGTGAGAGAGAGAGAGAGAGAGATGGGTAGGTTTAGGGGTCGGGTTAGTGTGTGTGTGTGTGAGAGAGAGAGAGAGAGAGATGGGTAGGTTTAGGGGTCGGGTTAGTGTGTGTGTGTGTGTGTGTGTGTGTGTGTGTGTGTGTGTGTGTGTGTGTGTGTGTGTGAGAGAGGGGTAGGTTTAGGGGTCGGGTTAGTGTGTGTGTGTGTGTGTGTGTGAATGAGAGAGAGAGATGGGTCGGGTTAGTGTGTGTGTGAGAGAGATGGGTAGGTTTAGGGGTCGGGTTAGTGTGTGTGTGTGTGTGTGAATGAGAGAGAGAGATGGGTCGGGTTAGTGTGTGTGTGAGAGAGATGGGTAGGTTTAGGGGTCGGGTTAGTGTGTGTGTGTGTGTGTGTGTGAGAGAGAGAGATGGGTAGGTTTAGGGGTCGGGTTGGTGTGTGTGTGTGTGTGTGTGTGTGTGTGTGAGAGAGAGATGGGTAGGTTTAGGGGTCGGGTTAGTGTGTGTGTGTGTGTGTGTGTGTGTGTGAGAGAGGGGTAGGTTTAGGGGTCGGGTTAGTGTGTGTGTGTGTGTGTGTGTGTGTGTGTGAGTGAGAGAGAGAGATGGGTCGGGTTAGTGTGTGTGTGAGAGAGATGGGTAGGTTTAGGGGTCGGGTTAGTGTGTGTGTGTGTGTGTGTGTGTGAGAGAGAGAGATGGGTAGGTTTAGGGGTCGGGTTAGTGTGTGTGTGTGTGAGAGAGGGGTAGGTTTAGGGGTCGGGTTAGTGTGTGTGTGTGTGTGTGTGTGTGTGTGTGTGTGTGTGTGAGTGAGAGAGAGAGATGGGTCGGGTTAGTGTGTGTGTGAGAGAGATGGGTAGGTTTAGGGGTCGGGTTAGTGTGTGTGTGTGTGTGTGTGTGAGAGAGAGAGATGGGTAGGTTTAGGGGTCGGGTTAGTGTGTGTGTGTGTGAGAGAGGGGTAGGTTTAGGGGTCGGGTTAGTGTGTGTGTGTGTGTGTGTGTGTGTGTGTGTGTGTGAGTGAGAGAGAGAGATGGGTCGGGTTAGTGTGTGTGTGAGAGAGATGGGTAGGTTTAGGGGTCGGGTTAGTGTGTGTGTGTGTGTGTGTGTGAGAGAGAGAGATGGGTAGGTTTAGGGGTCGGGTTAGTGTGTGTGTGTGTGTGTGTGTGAGAGAGAGAGATGGGTAGGTTTAGGGGTCGGGTTAGTGTGTGTGTGTGTGTGTGTGTGTGTGAGAGAGAGAGATGGGTAGGTTTAGGGGTCGGGTTAGTGTGTGTGTGAGTGAGAGAGAGAGATGGGTCGGGTTAGTGTGTGTGTGAGAGAGATGGGTAGGTTAACGGGTTGGGTTAGTGTGTGTGTGTGTGTGTGTGTGTGTGTGTGTGTGTGTGTGTGTGTGAGAGAGAGAGAGATGGGTAGGTTTAGGGGTCGGGTTGGTGTGTGTGTGTGTGTGTGTGTGTGTGTGTGTGTGTGTGTGAGAGAGAGAGAGAGATGGGTAGGTTTAGGGGTCGGGTTAGTGTGTGTGTGTGTGTGTGTGTGTGTGTGTGTGTGTGTGTGTGTGAGAGAGAGAAATGGGTAGGTTTAGGGGTCGGGTTAGTGTGTGTGTGAGTGAGAGAGAGAGATGGGTCGGGTTAGTGTGTGTGTGAGAGAGATGGGTAGGTTAACGGGTTGGGTTAGTGTGTGTGTGTGTGTGTGTGTGTGTGTGTGTGTGTGTGTGTGTGAGAGAGAGAGAGATGGGTAGGTTTAGGGGTCGGGTTGGTGTGTGTGTGTGTGTGTGAGAGAGAGAGAGAGAGATGGGTAGGTTTAGGGGTCGGGTTAGTGTGTGTGTGTGTGTGTGAGAGAGGGGTAGGTTTAAGGGTCGGGTTAGTGTGTGTGTGTGTGTGTGTGTGTGTGTGTGTGTGAGTGAGAGAGAGAGATGGGTCGGGTTAGTGTGTGTGTGAGAGAGATGGGTAGGTTTAGGGGTCGGGTTAGTGTGTGTGTGTGTGTGTGAGAGAGAGATGGGTAGGTTTAGGGGTCGGGTTGGTGTGTGTGTGTGTGTGTGTGTGTGTGTGTGTGAGAGAGATGGGTAGGTTTAGGGGTTGGGTTAGTGTGTGTGTGTGTGTGTGTGTGTGTGTGAGTGAGAGAGAGAGATGGGTCGGGTTAGTGTGTGTGTGAGAGAGATGGGTAGGTTTAGGGGTCGGGTTAGTGTGTGTGTGTGTGTGTGTGTGTGTGAGAGAGAGAGATGGGTAGGTTTAGGGGTCGGGTTGGTGTGTGTGTGTGTGTGAGAGAGAGAGATGGGTAGGTTTAGGGGTCGGGTTAGTGTGTGTGTGTGTGTGTGTGTGTGTGTGTGTGTGAGAGAGAGAGATGGGTCGGGTTAGTGTGTGTGTGAGAGAGATGGGTAGGTTTAGGGGTCGGGTTAGTGTGTGTGTGTGTGTGTGTGTGTGTGTGTGTGAGAGAGATGGGTAGGTTTAGGGGTCGGGTTGGTGTGTGTGTGTGTGTGAGAGAGATGGGTAGGTTTAGGGGTCGGGTTGGTGTGTGTGTGTGTGTGAGAGAGATGGGTAGGTTTAGGGGTCGGGTTGGTGTGTGTGTGTGTGTGTGTGAGAGAGAGAGATGGGTAGGTTTAGGGGTCGGGTTAGTGTGTGTGTGTGTGTGTGAGAGAGATGGGTAGGTTTAGGGGTCGGGTTAGTGTGTGTGTGTGTGTGTGTGTGTGTGTGTGAGAGAGAGATGGGTAGGTTTAGGGGTCGGGTTAGTGTGTGTGTGTGTGTGTGTGTGAGTGAGAGAGAGAGATGGGTCGGGTTAGTGTGTGTGAGAGAGAGATGGGTAGGTTTAGGGGTCGGGTTAGTGTGTGTGTGTGTGTGTGAGAGAGATGGGTAGGTTTAGGGGTCGGGTTAGTGTGTGTGTGTGTGTGTGAGAGAGAGAGATGGGTAGGTTTAGGGGTCGGGTTGGTGTGTGTGTGTGTGTGTGTGTGTGTGAGTGAGAGAGAGAGATGGGTCGGGTTAGTGTGTGTGTGAGAGAGATGGGTAGGTTTAGGGGTCGGGTTAGTGTGTGTGTGTGTGTGTGTGTGTGTGTGTGTGTGTGAGAGAGATGGGTAGGTTTAGGGGTCGGGTTGGTGTGTGTGTGTGTGTGAGAGAGAGAGATGGGTAGGTTTAGGGGTCGGGTTAGTGTGTGTGTGTGTGTGTGTGTGTGTGTGTGAGAGAGAGATGGGTAGGTTTAGGGGTCGGGTTAGTGTGTGTGTGTGTGTGTGTGTGTGTGTGTGTGAGAGTGAGAGAGAGAGATGGGTCGGGTTAGTGTGTGTGAGAGAGAGATGGGTAGGTTTAGGGGTCGGGTTAGTGTGTGTGTGTGTGTGAGAGAGATGGGTAGGTTTAGGGGTCGGGTTAGTGTGTGTGTGTGTGTGTGAGAGAGAGAGATGGGTAGGTTTAGGGGTCGGGTTGGTGTGTGTGTGTGTGTGTGTGTGTGTGAGAGAGAGATGGGTAGGTTTAGGGGTCGGGTTAGTGTGTGTGTGTGTGTGAGAGAGATGGGTAGGTTTAGGGGTCGGGTTAGTGTGTGTGTGTGTGAGTGAGAGAGAGAGATGGGTCGGGTTAGTGTGTGTGAGAGAGAGATGGGTAGGTTTAGGGGTCGGGTTAGTGTGTGTGTGTGTGTGTGTGTGTGTGAGAGAGGGGTAGGTTTAGGGGTCGGGTTAGTGTGTGTGTGTGTGTGTGTGTGAGAGAGGGGTAGGTTTAGGGGTCGGGTTAGTGTGTGTGTGTGTGTGTGTGTGTGTGTGTGTGTGTGTGTGTGTGAGAGAGATGGGTAGGTTTAGGGGTCGGGTTGGTGTGTGTGTGTGTGTGTGTGTGTGTGTGTGTGTGAGAGAGAGAGATGGGTCGGGTTAGTGTGTGTGAGAGAGAGATGGGTAGGTTTAGGGGTCGGGTTAGTGTGTGTGTGTGTGTGTGTGTGTGTGTGTGTGTGAGAGAGATGGGTAGGTTTAGGGGTCGGGTTAGTGTGTGTGTGTATGTGTGTGAGAGAGAGAGATGGGTAGGTTTAGGGGTCGGGTTGGTGTGTGTGTGTGTGTGTGTGTGTGTGTGTGTGTGAGAGAGAGAGATGGGTAGGTTTAGGGGTCGGGTTAGTGTGTGTGTGTGTGTGTGAGAGAGATGGGTAGGTTTAGGGGTCGGGTTAGTGTGTGTGTGTGTGTGTGTGTGTGTGTGTGTGTGTGTGTGTGTGTGAGAGAGAGATGGGTAGGTTTAGGGGTCGGGTTAGTGTGTGTGTGTGTGTGTGTGTGTGTGTGAGTGAGAGAGAGAGATGGGTCGGGTTAGTGTGTGTGAGAGAGAGATGGGTAGGTTTAGGGGTCGGGTTAGTGTGTGTGTGTGTGAGAGAGATGGGTAGGTTTAGGGGTCGGGTTAGTGTGTGTGTGTGTGTGTGAGAGAGAGAGATGGGTAGGTTTAGGGGTCGGGTTGGTGTGTGTGTGTGTGTGTGTGTGTGTGAGAGAGAGATGGGTAGGTTTAGGGGTCGGGTTAGTGTGTGTGTGTGTGTGAGAGAGATGGGTAGGTTTAGGGGTCGGGTTAGTGTGTGTGTGTGTGAGTGAGAGAGAGAGATGGGTCGGGTTAGTGTGTGTGTGTGTGTGAGAGAGAGAGATGGGTCGGGTTAGTGTGTGTGTGTGTGAGTGAGAGAGAGAGATGGGTCGGGTTAGTGTGTGTGTGTGTGTGAGAGAGAGATGGGTAGGTTTAGGGGTCGGGTTAGTGTGTGTGTGTGTGTGTGTGTGTGTGTGAGAGAGGGGTAGGTTTAGGGGTCGGGTTAGTGTGTGTGTGTGTGTGTGTGTGAGAGAGGGGTAGGTTTAGGGGTCGGGTTAGTGTGTGTGTGTGTGTGTGTGTGTGTGTGTGTGTGTGTGTGTGTGAGAGAGATGGGTAGGT
>JAJAQA010000002.1:365000-382361 GCA_021464565.1 Rutilus rutilus
ATTTTCTTCTTTTAAATGACGTAATTTATACGTAAATTCTCATGTTAAGTAATCCGTTTGAAAGCAAGGAGAGGTACCGTTTTTTCGTTCTCCTTTCATTATCTTTAATGAGCTGAGGCCGCCACGCCCCCGGCGCTTTTCCCATGCTAAATAGTTTAGGTGATCTATGCATCGCACACACCCCCCCCGATCAATGCCATAAAAACACAGTTTCTTCATCAGACTTACTGATAGTTCATCGCGTTTCGAGGATGGCTCGTTACTCCGGTAAAGACGCCCTTCAGATGATTCTGGACAGCGAGGAAGAGTTCACCTTTTCCTCAGAGGAAGATTGCAACTCGGATGACGAACGGCTGCATTTTGAAGAGCGAATTGATCCCGCCGAGGATACAAGTTCGGAGAAAGTTGTTTACTGTTATATAATTAATTTTCTGATAATATAGAACTCGTATGAATTTTCAGACTATATTTTGCCTAGTTTTGGCTAGCTTTTGACATCTTACAGGAACGATTGCCTTACAATATCTCTAACATTCGTGTATATGCTCAAGTGTAAACTTTTTTAAATGTGAAATTGCTCTTTAAACATATAATTATTAATTCGTTACATTTATATAGCGCTTTTTCTGAGACCTCAAAGCGCTTTACATAGATGGGGGAATCTCCTCAACCACCACCAATGTGCAGCATCCACTTGGATGATGCGACGGCAGCCATATTGCGCCAGAACGCCCACCACACACCAGCTTACTGGTGGAGAGGAGACAGTGATGAAGCCAATCAGTATATCAGTGTATCTTTTAGGGGTGACCCCGAATAGTCGAAGATTCAATGCTTCGATAGGACGAGCCTGATTCGACTACCGATCTCACGTTGAATCTTCGCAGAGGTGTTATGAAACGAGGATCATGCCACTTTGGCTATATGAGGGCGCTCAATGTCTGATTTCACATAGAACTAGCTTTTATGTAAATCAATACGTTAATATTCAGCCTATTATGATAATGCTGTATATAAAAATGTGCAAAGAAAGAAGCTTTTAATAAATATTTTTAACGTGCGACGTGCATGAATAAATCCAAACACCCCGTGACAGATTTAAGTTTCACTTTCAATCCGTGACCGACAGAGGAGCGTTGTCGCGGCAAGGATTTAAATCTTTAACAATGTCTGGGATAAGAAAATCTAAAGTGTGGATGTACACCATCAGAAAGGATATTCTCCAAGGCTGGATTTAGCATCAGGAAAACCATGATCGCACTTCTGCCGGGCAACGCTAACACGTTTCACGCATAGACTGGGTTTCACGTTAGAATGTATTTTATCCGCGCGCACAATTTGAAAAGACTCCAACGGACAGACAGAGGGAAAGACTGGATTTGTTCTCTCGATCAGGTACAAGTGATTTCAAAACTTTTCAGCCGGTTCTAATTTGAGTTTTGGATGCTGTGAACATGTTTAGCTAAAAAGACTGCCACACCAGTTTAGCATATATTGTTGTTTCTGCAGTTAAAAAAACAAAGTTGAAAATTCTGGCTACTATCGTTATTTTAATAATATCTTTATTTTTATTTTATTTATTAATCTGTCAGGGTTATCTAATCTAACTGTTTGTGGCTTGTGTTTTGAATATATGTTCCCCTGCACTTTAGGCATTTTGCACACATTTGCTCCTCATCTTGTGACTTGATTCTGATTTATTTCGTTTTGTATTTTTATTTATTAGAAAGGTATATTCTGTTCTAATTTAATTTAGTAAATTAATTGTTTATTTTTTCGGTGCATCGATGTTGTGCTGTAGGCTGGCCTGCTCGCACAGGTAATTTAGCCGATTTAATTTGATTTGCTTGTGAAATGCAAATCCTGTCTGCAGTGTGGCCTTTCTGGAGTTATTTATGTTATTTCTTAGTTTTATTGATCCAAAATGTTTTTATACATTTTCTTCTATATCTTTGTGTGATTTTCTGTACATCGCGGCTTTGAAACGTTAAAGCCCCGCCCCCACACACATGATTCGACTATTATGGCGCTTTTCCATTACCAGTATCAGCTCGACTCGACACGCCTCGCCTCGCCTCGGCTCGCTTTTCGCTCCGTTTTCCATTGCAGATAGTACCTCCACAATAGTACCTGGTCGTCATAGCGGCGCCGCAGGAAACTGCCGTGACTTAATCTTTTACGCGAGACGCACGAGACACACCCGCTACCCACACACACAGGACAATGGAGGAAATGCTGTTTTTGGATGTTTTTGTTTTTGTTTTTGCTGTTTTTTATTCAGGATACTGCGTCTGGCGCGTGCAATGATGACACAGTGAATAGTGACGATTCTCTCTGACCAATCAGCAGTCTGCCGTGATTTCACGTCACATTTTAGTATCGCCTCAGCTCGCCTCAGCCCGCTTAGAACCTCGCCGGAGGTGGTACGAAAAAAAGTACCTGGAAGCAGGTACAGGTACAACTTTTACACAGTGGAAAACCAAACAGAGCCGAGTCGAGTCGAGCCGAGCCGAGGCGAGCTGGTACTGTGTAGTGGAAAAGCGCCATTAGTCGACTATAGGCAAGACATGACGATTCTGATTCGACTATGAAAATCCATAGTCGGGGACAGCCCTAGTATCTTTAAACATATTTGTATATTAACTATATTTTACTCAGTTTTGATTAGCTTATGACACTGATTATAATGCTAAAATACTGCCTTATGTGTAATGTAGCTTGTTTGCGAATATCTGCTTAGGTTATATAATGTGATTTAGTGCAAATATATTTCAGCCTCTGGTAAAATATGTGATACTGTCTAAATACATTATATTAATATATAAATGTTCAGTTTTGGTCAGCCTATGACAATGTTTATCATGCTTCAATACTGCCTTATGCACAGATGTTTGTGAATACAGGTGTAAATGTTTGAAATGTATTGATGTGTTGTTCGCGAACGATCCGTTCATTGCGTGCGTCACTAAATGCGTGCGGTCTTTATGGCCCATCAACAGACACTCGCGGTGACGCGGTCTATGGCCCATAAATAGATATTTCTCCGTCCTATGGCCCATCATCAATCAACATTGTGCGTCCATAACCATCAATTGCTCAACAGTTTACTTTGAATAATGTATGCTAACAGTTTTATTTTTTTGTTGTTGTTTAGGAATGTGTCTGCATCACGCTCTCCTTCTCCAGCACCGCAGAGGGACATGCAGGTGTCCTTCAGTTCTCAGTGCGATCAAGAATAAAAACAAATCAGTGCGATCAAGAATAGAAAAAATTCTAGCCTACAAGAATAGTAATTCAAAAGTCTTATGGACAACTATTCAGTATGTGTTAAATGGCCTTATTGCGGTGACAATGTTTTTCCCAAAACGTACTAACCACGCATAATATTTTTTTTCTATAAAATGCAAACATGTACATCCATTTTGCTCACATATTATTGTAGCATAGTTTGTGCTGAATATAGCAAAATTACATGTTGGGCAATGGTATGTTGTAAGTAGCTGAAATAAGCACAAATGTCAGGGCATGTCAAAACATCTCAAGGGCCCCAAAAACACCTCAAACCCCAGAGGGTTAATATGAGGGAAATACACATGCGTGACAAAATTATATAAAATAACTTTTAGGTGGCAAAATATTTTTGAGTAATTCCGTGAAATACACTGCGCAAACAAAAAGTAATACTACCCACCGGATGAAGAAGGGTTGGCTCTCCACAGAACATAATATATTTTTTATTTTTATTTTTTGTGTTCGCATTGAGGAAAAAAACAGTGTTACGGACGTGAGCGCTCTGAAAGCGGCACTAAAAGACTGCTTTGAAACGTTCACAGAGACCTCAAACAGAAAGCACAAAGACTGTCTTTAATTTAATTTCGTTTTGTATTAATTGTATCTTAAGTTTAATCTGTTTCATCAACCAATTGACTGGATTTAGGAAATAAGAAGTAAATATAGTAGACAATAGATAATCCCGACACGGAGGTGCCGGCGCGTGAACTGGAGCTCGTCTCATAAATGAACCGAAACTCAGCATATACGGTAGCCTACTTGCCTCACAGACCTGAGACATATATAGAAAGCTTGAAATGTCTACTTTTAAACAGAACAATTCAAAACGAAAGAAAAAAGACTGCTCTGCTCTCTGCTTATGTAATCTGTATGAAATGTGTATTTC
The DNA here is from genome assembly GCA_021464565.1 of Rutilus rutilus. Classification (NCBI taxonomy): domain Eukaryota; kingdom Metazoa; phylum Chordata; class Actinopteri; order Cypriniformes; family Leuciscidae; genus Rutilus; species Rutilus rutilus. The sequence goes on from JAJAQA010000002.1 coordinate 369,178, forward strand.
TCTCTGGCACGTTCACTACGGCGAATATCAGGAGTCAGTATCGTCAACTTCATCTTCGCAGCCGACACTGACACAGAAAACACTTGTTTATTAATAAACAATTAAAATGTCTCCTTGCTATATTTGACATATTCATAATCATTACTTTTGCCGGTTCTTTGTGACAGCTTTTAGGAGCTTTATTGGCAGCGCCACCCTTACATGTTACATGAACACGTCACCACCGCATCAGCACCAAAAACATGGAATTTTTTTTCTTTTTGGGGGCATTTTGTTTGTGTTCAGTCTTTATCACTTGTCTTTAGGTTAATGTTTCAGTTAACAGTTTTTCAGTTGTTTTCAGTAATTTTTTCAGGGCTAGGCTTACAGGAGCAGCATCTGTACTCTCGCGGCTGTAGACGGTAATGTTTTCTCTTGGTTCATGTCAGTCAGTATGAATTAATTTTGATATACAATTCGCACCATACTATAAGTCACAGGACCAGCCAAACTATTAAAAAAAGTGTGACTTATAGTCCGGAAAATACGGTATAATCGCAAAGCAAGCATCAAGCACATTTCATGTTTGTCCATCTGTGCAAGAACCCCCTTTAAGCATGCGCAACGTTTCAGATAGTATGTCAAATGTAAACACATGAATCGGATATGGGGCAAGAACGTGTAAACGGATGGACAAAAAAAATCGGATATAGGCAACAAATCAGAATTGGGCATCAAGATCTGCAGTGTAAATGAGGCTTGCTTCTCCCACATACTTGAGTATCTGCAATGAGCAGTTTGGATCCTTTAGTTTGCCAGAGAGCAGCTTGACTCCTGGGTGATTGTAGCTCAGGTCCAGCTCTCTCAGGTGTGATGGGTTTAAACTCAGAGCTGAAGACACATAACCACAGCCTTCCTCTGTCACCATACAGCCAGACAACCTACAGACACACAGTCAGATCATCTACAAAAACACACATGACTGGCAGACTGTAAATAATCTCATATATGTTCTTTTTTCAATTTCAGCGGTCAAATATATACATTTATCAAGGCAGAAATGCTTCTTTACAATAAAACAAAAACATATACGTCAATACAGAGACACCATTATAACCCATCATGTCTACCAATGGTCATGGAAATTAAATACTCAAGCTTATACAGATGTTTTGTGTTTTACACAAGAACAAGGGGAGCTATTACTTATAAAAAAAAGTCAGTGCGAATTGGTTTTATATAATCAATAATTTTTTTCCATATTGAACAAATGTATTCTATCTGGGTTCTTAAGGAAAAGGACATCTTTTCCATCGCACATATATATACACTCACCTAAAGGATTATTAGGAACACCTGTTCAATTTCTCATTAATGCAATTATCTAATCAACCAATCACATGGCAGTTGCTTCAATGCATTTGGGGGTGTGGTCCTGGTCAAGACAATCTCCTGAACTCCAAACTGAATGTCAGAATGGGAAAGAAAGGTGATTTAAGCAATTTTGAGCGTGGCATGGTTGTTGGTGCCAGACAGGCCGGTCTGAGTATTTCACAATCTGCTCAGTTACTGATTTTTTACATTTTATGATTTGACTGAAAAAACATTGCCTAACGAGACACAGTTTTTAAATCTTAAGTCTCCATGTACATTCTCACAACGCAAACATCCTAAGCATTTAAATGGGTATTTGTTTAAAGTCAGAAATTTTTCCTGCTTATTAAAAAACGGCAATTTCTTTGCAAAAGGAATAAAAGCGGTACGAGAACACTAGTCGGCCTTCACTGAAGAGCTACCGGTATCTTCATAGGTAAGAAAAACAGTCTGATACTATTAATTAAATAGTGAATGCTAAAGACCTATATTTGTGTGAATATTCAGGTGAATATTGTTTCGTTGTAATTCGTTAAATCAAAATGAGGGAGGGAATTAGTTCAACGTGTACACGATTTATTAAAACGAGGGAACAAATAAGTCGTCGTAACAACGAATTATTTAGATCAGTGGACAGAGGCAGGGAGCCCCGGCCGAGCGCGCGCACTCTCACAGCCTTCGGACAACACGAGCGCTGTATTGCTTAACAGTAAACGGACTCTGCACGTAGCTCTTTTGAAGCTGTCAAAGGGTGTCGCTATTGTGGACACTTAATTGTGATTATTGCTGCTCTGAGGTTTCTTATAGGCTACTGGTGACTGTTTTATCGTTGTTTTTTGAAGAAGCAGCAGCATTACTCTTGCCTCGGAGAAAACAACACGGGCATAGCGACAATTTTGCATATAAATTACTACTTATAGGGCTTGAATTACAACCTGTGGGCAGTTTTTCTACATCCTTTTGTGAACGTCGTTTTACACTTGTATGCTGCACAGCGGGTCATCTTAAAAGTGCCGTCGGAGCTACCAATCTACCAAAGCTACTCGAACACTTCTGGTGGCTTCACTGCCTACTGGCAGTTTAGAACGCCATGAGCTATCCAGTCATTATATAGATCAGTGGGTGGCACCCCTAAATCATCATGTACTGGAAAAATATTTTGCATGTGTTGTTTCTACATATTTTGGAACACTTTTAGCACCCAGCTAGGGATGGGAATTGATAAGAATTTAACGATTCCGATTCCATTATCGATATTGCTTATCGATCCGATTCCTTATCGATTCTCTTATCGATTCTTATTGGGTGAGGGAATAAGTACAAATTTGTTTGTATTAACTCGCTTTAATATCTGATCAGAAGACACAGCACAGAGTATACACAAATTATGTGTAGCAACCTCAGAACAAACCTAAAAGTAGGTGAGCTACTTCTCAAAGTAAAGTCCAGGGACCTATAGCCTAGGGCAGTGTTTCTCAACCAGTATGCCATGGCACACTAGTGTGTGCCTTTAAAGATTATCAAGAAGAGTGCCTTAGGATTAGGAAATTGACAATTTTCACATTCATTGGTCCGGACAAAAAAAAAAAACTGCCATTTATGTGCCAAAACTAAAAACACAGACTGAAAACAGTTTAGGAAGAGCTTGTGTCTTTTGGAATATTAACAGTGCTCATTTGGATTAGGCTATTGAGTTACTAAAACAATCTTTGTCAAATAATACACGGGTTTTCTTCACATTTTGAACGTTTTTGTTTCCATTTGTTTAATTTCAAGATCTGATGTGACTTATCCATTGTTGTTTTTACAGCTACAAAGCTGGGAGCACTAAATGATATTCAGTCACATTATACACGCTTTTAACATTAAATAAAGCACAAAAATAGTACCTGATATTATCATTGCCACACTTTGAGATTGTTGTTCCAGCGCGACGTCGCAGTAAAATAGGATCCGTTTCAAATAGAATCGTCGCGTGTCGCGGCTGGTTAAACTTTGATTAACATGGAAAATGATACTTTTTATCGCGTGTCGCGCCGTCGCGTCGGATGTAGTTAGGAAGCGGTCAGAGCGCTTCTGCCTCGATGCCATGTTTGCTCATAGTGTTTGCTACGTTCTGAACCAAAACAACGCAGCACGTGTGTGACGTCGTGTCACATTTGAACGAGCGGAACCGATAAGCGGAATCGTTAAGTAGACATACTAACGGTTCCAAGGAATCGATTCACTGGGCACCAGTTCTGAAGAAGAACCGGTTCTCGGTTCCCATCCCTACACCCAGCCATATTAAAATTCAAGAATTGTGTTTTTTGATGCACCCTAATATATATATATATATATATATATATATATTAGGGGTGGCACGGTACATGAAAAAACATCCGAACCGTTCGGTTCGCTTGTCTCGGTTCGGTGCGTGTGTGCGTCGCACGGTTCGCACGGTTCGACGCATGCGCAATGTAGCCTCGTGCCCGTGCTAATGCAATGCTAAATCATAAATCAGATGTATGCAGAATAACATTACGATGTCCAGCAATCGATTTAAATAGTGCACTGGGTTTACTTAGACATTTAATGAGATCTACTCCACTATATGCTGTTTTTTCACGTGAATAAATACATAGATCGACTGTTTCATGTATGTAGGCTACTTCAATGGTCCAGTGGGATAACTTTTGCCAAGCGTTGTCAGAGGTTCTGAGTTCTAATCCGCACTCGTATATTTTTTTTTCTTTTTCATCAAAACCGATTATGTTTATCAGTGGTTGTATATCAAGCAGGGACAGATTTGTGTGAATTTTGTTATGATTTCATCGGAAAGAATAGAGAGTCTCCACAACGGATTGAAGCGCACGTCCCAGTGTAGACTGTGCGGCGTGTGCGCGAGCCACAAGAGAACACTGTATCAGCGCCACTGATCGCAGCGGCAACGAGCACTTTGATCACTTGATTAAAAAAAACACACATTTCAGTGCTAGATTGCTTCGTATTTAACAAACGAACGAAAAGAATACTTTGCTAGTTAACCCTCTGGGGACCAAAAACACGCCCGCGCGTTTTGCTCGGTTTTTTTTTTAGCAATGAAAAATAAACACTAAATGCTCTGTTAATTTTGATCTTTCATTTTCGTGTAATACATCAATCGATCCTGTTCAGTTTCTATTTTTTTTCTGTATACTCACAATAAAAATAGTGTTTTGCTTTTTGACAAATAAAGAAAAATGAACATGATGCGATTTCTGCCTTCTCTCTGTCAGTAAACTCCCATTTGAAATGCGTTCGAAAATGATCTATAACTCCGCGAAAATTCAGTCAAACAGGCAAACAGACCCACGGGCATAAAGCTTGAGATCGCATCTTTTAAATTAAGTAATTTATATAAAAAACAAATATTCTCAGCTTCTGTAATCTGTATAAAAAGAGAGCGACTCCAGTCGAGCTCATTACGAGATCATTCAAAAGTAATGTGACCACTCCCCGGAGAGCGCGTGCTATTCAAACGCAAATTCTGAGAACCATTTCAGTCTGTGAAACGCCCCCACATCAGCTGTAAACAAAGCGTCGCGAGTGAAACATAATATAGCCTACCTTATGGAGAAAAGATTCCTCAGAACAGTGCTGATATGAGGAGCAATATCTCCTGATATGAGGAGCAGATCCCGCTGAGGAGTGAGGTAGGCTGTTTTCTTTTCTCAAATGTTGATGTGGAATAACGTTATGGAATAACGTTAGTGTAGGCCTATGTAAACCGCAAAAAGATGAATCGCATTTCTATAATATGACTCGCCTTTCTGTGAGATGAATGAAGGGTATATATTTGTAAAGACTGTTTAGCCTAAATAGGAATCGCGCGTCTGTGTGTGAAAGAATAAACTGCTTTGCTATAGCCTACTGAGATGAGTAAAAATCGACTGGAATATGTTGAAATAAAATGTATTTGTATAAGCAACGTATTGAACTGCAAATTAGCATTTATATGCCCTAATATTTCATAAAAACAACGTTACAGTCAGGTGAACTATGAAAGACAACATTTTGTTGACTATTTGGGTACAGTTTTTAGGCTACTGTAGAATATACTGCCACATCAAATAAGCTTTTGTTTAGCAATTTCTGCTCATATCTAATGTTAAAAAATATATATATATATATATATATATATATATATATAAAATACAATTTTTGTCAAAAATAAAGTCATAGACTAAGATGTTAGATGTTCCAATGTTGGCTATATTCAAACTAATGAATACATATGATAAAATGTAGGCCTATAATCTTTTTTTTTTTTTTTACAAAGAAAGAGTACACTTGAAATATTGTTGAAATTGTAATTATTGTTGTAATTGTAACATTTTTAATAAAATAGCTAAACATATTTACAAGAGAGATGTAAGCGAAATCTTAAATGGTCAATATAAGTCTAAATACATCTTTTGTCCTTGCATTGTGGCGCAGACAGTGTCACACCTGAATGAATGGCTCATTAGGTAGAGTCATTATGCAGAGTGGGTGGGACATTGCAATCTAAGGTGTAAACTACTCCTCCTTCACGCCCCCCCCTCGCATATTGGCTTTCCAAGCAAAACCCGTTTTACACCATTTAAATCAATGTATTTTTTTTTGTGAACAATAAAGCAAGACTATTTTCACATCATTTTGAAGCTAGAACTCAAAGGGACAACATCCATTAGTCAAAAGTCTTGTGGACACATATTTAATATGTGTTTTGTGGTCTTAATTCAGCAACTTTCATTTTTATTTTTTCCAATAACCACGCAAAAACATTATTCTCTTAAAAATACAAACATCTACATACACGTTGCTCGCATATTATGGTAGCCCTGTTTGTGCTATATAGAGTGAATTTACACCTTTGCCATTAACATGTTTATAAATAACTGAAAAAAGCACAAATGTCAAAGCGTGTAAGAACATCTCAAGGACCCCAAAAACAGCTTGGTCCCCAGAGGGTTAACTGGAGACGCTTTATTTATTTGTATTGGTACATCCGTGCCATGAGATGTTTCAAAAGTGGTGGGGTAAATATCGACCCTGGCAAAAAATGGTAGGGAAATGTCCCACTCGCAAATTACGCCTATGATGGCGAGACATGAGGAGAAATTGACAAAGAACTGTCCGACACAGCCCACGTAGCTCTCACTACAGATGGATGTACCTCCAGGGCCACTGAAAGTTTCCTCACGGTATCCGCTCACTCACTTACTATATTACTTCGAAATGAGAAGCTGCATTTTGGAAACACGCCCCATTTATGAAATAAATAATTAGATAATTAAGTTATATATCATATGCTGAAGCAAATTTTTGCAGTGTGTTAAAGGTTAAAAGAAAAGTAACAACACGAACCGTACAGAACCGAAAACCGTACAAACCGAACCGTGGATTTTGTGAACCGTGCCACCCCTAATATATATATATATATATATATATATATATATATATATATATATATATATATAGTGTAATATGTCAATCCAATCATCAACTGTATGTGGCTCTGGTTTTAGCCATTTCTTTGCAATTACTTTTTTACTGGCTGCCAGAAGAATCAGTTTCTTATCAATGTTATTCCACACATCAAAAGAAATATTAGCCAGATGTAAACATTCACAATTACAAGGAATCGTCACCTCAACAACAGCTGCCAATCCCTTTCATTCAATCCCTTGCCAAAACTGGGTTAATTTCTGACACTCCCCAAAAATATGATAATGGTTAGATTCCCTTTTCCCACATAATCTCCAACAGCCAGCACCTGTCCCTTTGTATCTTTTCTGTGTTGGTGTGGTAAATCTCTTACATGTTCTTAAATACCTCAGAATCTGCAGCTTACAGTTTGGCCTCTTCAGTCCTTCAGAAATAATCTTCACTCCTGAATCCTGCAGGTCATTGTTCGTCAGGTCCAGCTCTCTCAGGTGTGATGGGTTTGAACTCAGAGCAGAACACACATAACCACAGCCTTCCTCTGTCACCATACAGCCAGACAACCTACAGACACACAGAGTCAGACCATCTACAAACACATATTTACATTATGAACGGCAGACTGTAAATTATCTCTTATATGTTCTTAAATACCTCAGAATCTGCAGCTGACAGTGTGGCCTCTTCAGTCCTTCAGAAATAATCTTCACTCCTGAATCCTGCAGGTCATTGTTCGTCAGGTCCAGCTCTCTCAGGTGTGATGGGTTTGAACTCAGAGCTGAAGACACATAACCACAGCCTTCCTCTGTCACCATACAGCCAGACAACCTACAGACACACAGAGTCAGACCATCTACAAACACACATTTACATTATGAACGGTAGACTGTAAATTATCTATTATATGTTCTTAAATACCTCAGAATCTGCAGCTGACAGTGTGGGCTTTTCAGACCTTCAGAAATAATCTTCACTCCTGAATCCTGCAGGACATTGTTACTCAGGTCCAGCTCTCTCAGGTGTGAGGGGTTTGAACTCAGAGCTGAAGACACATAACCACAGCCTTCCCCTGTCATCATACAGCCAGACAACCTACAGACACACAGAGTCAGACCATCTACAAACACACATCAACATTATGACTGGCAGACTGTAAATAATCTCTTATATTTTCTTAAATACCTCAGTATCTGCAGCTGACAGTGTGGGATTTTCAGACCTTCAGAAATAATCTTCACTCCTGAATCCTGCAGGTCATTGTTCGTCAGGTCCAGCTCTCTCAGGTGTGAGGGGTTTGAACTCAGAGCTGAAGACACATAACCACAGCCTTCCTCTGTCACCATACAGCCAGACAACCTACAGACACACACACACACACACACACACACACACATCGACATTATGACCAGCATATAATGCTGCCTGAATCATAATCATACACTGTTCGTTCGCTGGCTGGAGGAGAACTGCCCCCCCGACTGAGCCTGGTTTCTCCCAAGGTTTTTTCTCCATTCGGCCCTGATGGAGTTTTGGTTTCTTGCCACTGTCGCCTTTTGTCACCTTTGTTGCCATTGGCTTTTGGCTTGCTTAATTGGGGACTAGTGTTGTCACGGTACCAAAATTTCAGTATTCTGTACCAATACCAGTGAAAATCCACGGTTCTCTGTACCAATTTCAGTACCAAAGCTTAATTTAGATTAAATTTACATATATTACAGTGTATATCACGGTTACAAATATGGAAACTGTAGTATTAAAAACACTTTACAATAAGATTCTATTTGTTAGATAACATTAGATAAAATGACCTAACAATAAACAAGTTATATACTGTCGCAATTATTCTCCTTGGGGTTAATTTAAAAATAAATTTTTAAGATCAAAAGTTAACATTATTTAATGCACAATGAATGAAGTGATCAAACATGACCAATCAAGTGTTTGTATTAAATAACATTCACAAACATTAATTAATGTTGCAAAAATATATTGTTCACTCAATGTGTTGATGTTAGATAACGCATTAAGTAATGCTAATGAATGGTATCTTATTGTAGTGTTACCAAACTATACAGGAGATAAAACGTGTTTTATTTGACTTGACTGTACTTTTATTTAATCCAAAACTGCATTCATATTTAATTTTAAGAAGGCTTTTTAAACCTGCTAAGAGTTATGCAGCCAAGAATAAGCCTAGAACTGCTTTTCTGACGGACTGATATTAATGACATCATGACGGCTTTTTATTTCTCATCTCCATAAATCTATCCATCTAGTAGTAAAGCTAATGCAAGGGCTAGAAATCAATTAATTATTTGCTTCCTCGTCATCATGGAGAGCGCAGTTCGCACCGCTTTCTCCTTTCCACAAGCGCTTGCTCTCTCGTGGCCAGTGGTGTAGTCTAGTTCCCTTTCAGTCGCTCACGTTCGACGTAACGTCGACGTGACGACGTAATTGGGATCACTTCAGAGAGCCCTATCAACTTCGAGTATCTACAGAACAAGCCAATGAACGTTGGCGTGCGTGAACACGTCACGCGCCCCCGCCCCGCCGTGCGGGTATAAACAGGAAGCGGGCGCACGCACACATTGTCTTTCACTTCGGAGCCGAGCTTTTGCTTTCACTTCCGAACTCTACAGGAAAAGACTGCCTTTGAGAACAAGAAGAGGACTCTTCTTGTGTTGGTGTGACGGCGCGATCAGCGGTGGCCGCGAGCATTGCAGCTCACAACTGCTGTTTTCACAGCACTATTGTTCTGTGTCTGTGTGTGTGTGTGTGTCGGTTCGGTGGGCGTTTCCCCGTGTGTTCATTCACACCGCGGCTACCCCTGGGTGCCTCAGCACTGAGAGAGTTATTTTTCTATTTTTTTGTTTTCACTAAAAGAGCAACACAAGCGTGACCCTGCGTCTTTTTCAAGATGTCATTCCGCTTGTGCGTTTCTGGATGCCGTCGTTCCCTGGCGCCAGTAGATGGCCACAGTAGTTGCCTCTCGTGTTTGGGCATTCAACATGCTGAGGCAGCTTTTGTGGATAGTTCATGTTCCCATTGCGGGAATATGACTATCTCAGCGCTTAGATCGAGACTCGCTTACCTCAAGGAGGTGCAGTCCCCTCGCCTATGCCCCGATCTAGTGTTTATTCTGCCCCGCAGAATAGACCTACTTCGGTGCATGACCAGGGTGATCTGAGGATTACCGTGAGGGCTTCCCCGTCGAGTCAACCTCCGTGGGCCCCTCACGCCTCACAAGCGCTGCTGCCATTGGAGTCCCTTAGTGAACGTCTTGGTCCTTCTCCGGAACGACCAGCCGTTTCCTTTGGGGCTCCTCCTGACGACCAGATGTCGATCGCAGCATCGGAGGGGGAGCTTCAGTCCTCTGGAGATGACGACTCGGCTGCGTTGCCCCCCTTGGGGCGTGTAGAGTTGTCAGAGACTGATCCAGAATGGGCGGCTATGCTTTCCCGGGCCGCCGAGAAGGTTGGGCTTGCGTGGAACCCTCCACCACGTCCCGAACCTTCTCGGTTGGACGATTGGTTTCTCGGGGCGGGCCGTGCTGGTTCTCAGTGCGCCGCCCCGGGTACCTTTCTTTCCGGAAGTGCTATGAGGAGCTTTCTAGGACGTGGAAGGCACCGTATAGTGCCCGAAGCCGTTCTAGTGGCTCCTCCCCCCTCGCCACCCTCGACGGCAGGGCAGCTAAGGGGTATGTGGATATCCCCCCAGTGGAGCGGGCCGTCGCGATGCAACTGCGATTCAGTTCGCCCAGCGTCCCCCTGCTTTCAAGGGCATCCTGTTCACCCGTGTTCTGGCGGACAATGCCCCTGTGCTCAGGGCAGAGATCGCAGTCCTACTGGCGAAGGACGCGATCGAGCCGGTGGTCCCTCCAGCCGACATGAAGACCGGCTTCTACAGCCCGTACTTCATTGTACCCAAGAAAGGTGGTGGGTTACGACCAATCTTGGACCTGCGCGTCCTGAACCAGTCCCTTCACAGGCTACCGCTCAAGATGCTTACGCAGAAAACGAATTTTCAAAATGCATCTGTCCCCAAGATTGGTTTGCAGCGATCGACCTGAAGGACGCGTACTTTCATGTCTCGATTCTCCCTCGACACAGACCGTTTCTCCGCTTTGCGTTGGAGGGACGGGCATATCAGTACAAGGTCTTACCCTTTGGTCTGGCCCTGTCGCCCCGCGTCTTCACGAAAGTCGCGGAGGCGGCCATTGCTCCCATGTGGCTGAGCGTGGTGTTCGCATCCTCAACTACCTCGACGACTGGCTTATTCTGGCCCAGTCGAGAGAGCAGTTGTGCGAACACAGGGACATGGTGCTCAGTCACCTCCAGCCACTTAGGGCTTCGGGTCAACTGGGAAAAAAAGAGCAAACTCACCCCCGGGCAGAGGATCTCTTTTCTCGGTATGGAGTTGGACTCAATCAACATGACCAGCGCGCCTCACCGAGGCCCGTGTCACAGTCAGTGTTGAACTGCGTGGAACAGCAGCACACGGAAAACTTTTTCAGAGGCTCCTGGGGCATTATGGCATCTGCAGTCGCGGTTAAGCCGTAGGATTGCTTCATATGAGGCCGCTCCAACACTGGCTCCACGATCGAGTCCCGAGATGGGCGTGGCAGAGCGGCTCGTGCCGGGTCCAAGTGACTCCGCACTGTCGCCAAAAACTCTCAGCTTGTGGTCGGACCCTTTGTTCCTGCGGGCAGGTGTTCCCCTGGAAACAGGTGTCCAGGCACTCTGTGGTCCTCCCACGGATGGCCTCTACCCACCGGCTGGGGGCCACGTACAACGGACATGCAGCTTCAGGTCTGTGGACGGGGGCCTCAATCTGCATTGGCACATCAACTGCCTCGAGTTAGTTGTTAGCAGTACGTCTTGCACTGAGCCGTTTCAAAACGCTGCTACTAGGCAAGCACGTACTGGTCCGTACGGACAGCACTGCGACCGTTGCGTACATCAACCACCAGGGTGGTCTACGCTCCCGCCGCATGTCACAACTCGCCCGCCATCTCCTCCTCTGGAGTCAGAAGCATCTGAGGTCGCTTCGTGCTTTACATTCGGGCCTGCTCAACTGTGCAGCCGACGAGCTCTAACGGCAGCAGGTGCTACCGGTGAGAATGGCGACCCCATCCCCCAGGTGGTCCAGCTGATTTTCAGGGCGCTTTTGGGACCGCACAGGTAGATCTGTTTGCCGCCCCGGACACGTCTCACTGCCAGTTGTTCTATTCCCTGACCGAGGGGACCCTCGGCACGGATGCTCTGGCACACAGCTGGTCCCGGGGCCTTCGCAAGTATGCGTTTCCCCAGTGAGCCTTCTTGCACAGACCTTGTGCAAAGTCAGGGCGGACGAGGAGGCAAGGCAGGATCTTGTTAGTTGCGCCGTTTATTGGCCCAACCGGACCTGGTTGCCGGAACTAGTGCTCTCGCGACAGCCCCTCCCTGGCCCATCCCTCTGAGAGAGGACCTGCTCTCTCAGAGACGGGGCACCTTATGGCACCCCGCGTCGAGACCTCTGGAAACTCCATGTCTGGTCCCTGGACGGGACGCGGAGGTTCTAGGTAACCTACCCCCTGCGGTAGTTGACACCATCACTTCAGCTAGAGCCCCCTCTACGAGGCGCCTCTAATGCGTTGAAGTGGAAACCTGTTCGTTTGACTGGTGCTCCTCTCACGAGGAGAACCCCCCGATCTTGCTCGATCAGAGCCGTGCTTTCCTTCCTGCAAGAAGGGCTGGAGCGAAGGCTGTCTCCCTCCACCCTTAAAGTGTATGTCTGACCGCTATTGCTGCACATCACGATGCTGTTGATGGTAAGTCTTTGGAAAGCTTGACCTGATCGTCAGGTTCCTGAGGGAGTTCAATCAGATGAGTTAAAAATCCTGTCCTGTAAGACAGTACTCCTGGTTGCATTGGCCTCTATCAAGAGGGTAGGGGACCTGCATGCATTTTTCGGTCGACGAATCGTGCCTAGAATTCGACCCGGATAACTCTCAAGTCATCCTGGAGACCCCGGGCCCCGGATACGTGCCCATGGTTTCTACCACTCCCTTCCGGGACAAGGTAGTGAACCTGCAAGCGCTGCCTTCGGAGGAGGCAGACCCAGGCCCTGGCTTTTCTCTGTCACGTTCGCGCTCCGCGCATGTACGTGGACAGAACCGCAAAGCCCTCAGGACCTCAGATCAGCTCTTCGTCAGTTACGGAGGCAGCAGAAAGGGAAGGCTGTCTCCAAGCAGAGGATGGCCCACTGGATAGTGGATGCCATCGCCTTGGCTTACGAAGCCCAAGGCGTGCCCTGCCCGCCTGGGTTGAAAGCCCACTCCATAGGAGTGTCGCTTCTTCCTGGCGCTGGCACACGGTGCCCGCTGACAGACATCTGTAGAGCTG
>JAJAQA010000002.1:384960-497460 GCA_021464565.1 Rutilus rutilus
AGCATTAATAGACATTAATAAGCAGTATATAAATACAGCTATAAATGCTTTATTCCTGTTTTAAAAGCATGTATTGTAATTTCATACTTTATTTATGATCAATTTATCATTTCTAAATAAAGTATATCATCATTTACAAAGCAGTTATTTAGGAGTTGTCAGTGGCTCATAAGATCACTTAGAAAGTGTGAGTAAATGATTAAACTATTTCAATGTACATTCATACATCATACACTTATTATTCAGACATATAGTAATAGTTACTTAGTGTGTTAATAAATGGTTTATTAACATGTATATAAAGGACTCTATTTTGTGAAGTTAGGTGCAAGGCTAGTTCACTACGGATCTCCGGCAAGAAGTGTGACAGGAGACAAGATTGTTAACTGTTTATCTCTTCAGGATGTGTCAATATACATGTCCAGTTAAAGAACCACTATAAAGCCAAAACAATCTTACCTTAAATTATACGCTTATCTCTGTAAAGCTGCTTTGAAACAATCTACATTGTTAGCGCTATATAAATGAAGATGACTTGACTTGACTGAGACAGATCTTAATACCAGGTGTAAACCAGGCCTCTTATTGTCCCACATACTTGAGTATCTGCAGTGAGCAGTTTGGATCCATCCGTTTGTCAGAGAGCAGCTTGACTCCCGATTCTCCTGGGTGATTGAAGCTCAGATCCAGCTCTGTCAGGTGTGATGGGTTTGAACTCAGAGCTGAAGACACATAACCACAGCCTTCCTCTGTCACCATACAGCCAGACAACCTAAAGACACACAGTCAGATCATCTACAAAAACACACTTGACTGGCAGACTGTAAATAATCTCTTATATGTACTTATTTCAATTTCAGTGGACAAATATATACATTTATCAAGGCAGAAATTCTCCTTTACAACAAAACAAAAATATATACATCAAAACAGAGACAGCATTATAACCCATCATGTCTACCAATGGTCATGGAAATTAAAAACTCAAGCTCATACAGATGTTTTGTGTTTTCCTCATTTTGACAGCAACTATGTACAAGAACAAGGGGAGCTATTACTTATAATTCTTTAAAAAAAAAACTTAATCTAAATGCTTAAGTTATGCTTCAAGAAAATTGGCGCATTGGTTTGATAAAATCAGTAATTTATTTCCATATTGAATTTATTCTATCTGGTTTAGCTTTTCCATCATATATATATATATTGTTGTGGGATGTGTCTCCAATGTGTTTAGTTTAGGACAGCTCAGTGTGTGTATGTGTGTGAATGAGAGTGAGTGAGTGCGCGTGTCCGAGGCGCGCCCCTCCCCGTCTGATCCCCGCGAAGCAGCGGATGAGAGTGTGTGAGAGTGATACGGTGAAAATAAAGCACCTAAACTCTTCGGCAAGACGGCCTCTTTGTTTTTATATGCTACCATCACACTAAACAGCGTGAAGTTTAGGGAGTTAACCCCGGGAGGAGAACTTCCGGCCCTGGAGAAGACGGATCTCCCCTGTGTCTCCCAACCACGGTTAGGAAACAGAAACAGGAAAGGTTAACACTGGCGACCACGAAGGGACATTCACGTTGTTAAACTGGTGAGCAATGAAAATAAAAGGACAATAAAAAGTAAAGCTGAGTGACTGTAATACAACTGTAATAGTGGCGTGGCTAAACTAATATAACATGGCGGCCACTCGCTATCCCTCTGATGTTTACGGATGAGAAACTAACTACTCAAACCCGTTCATGTCGCTAACCAATGTTGAGGACAACAGTCAAGGTACTGTGAAAGCTTATGAACGCAAGGCTGAGAGAAAACACGAACATTATAACCCATTCCTGTGTGATGAAAGTTGCACTAACACACCTGCTAATGGAGAAGATCTGTTCGCGCTGTTCGACAGCTCCGCCCATTTTTCGCCCACAAATCCCTTTCGCAGAGGCAACAGTCAAAGCCACGGCTCCGTGGGAAGGCCAGACATTCACATTTTCACATATCCCGCTCCAGACATGCCATTTAAGGGGCACTATGAAGTTACAAATCCCTTTGCCAATGCTCACATGGGAAGTTTTGTACAAAGCACACCAGCTATATCCAAACCTGAAGCCAGTACGCTTCCCATGCCCTATTCTTTTATTAATCCCGACATGACTGTAAAACATGGACATTTCCCATTGCGCCAGCCCTGTCCCTCATCTCCAACACATAAGAGCCGCTTTGCGGCCCGTCAGCCTCCTCTGTCGGACAGTGATGAGGACTATAACCCCAACGAGAGAGTCCCCACTCTGCGTCCTGGCCAGTACGACGGCAGCACACCGTGGAGAGAGTTTCTGCACAGGTTTGAGAGCTGCGCAGAGGCAAATCACTGGTCAGTCAAAACAATGGCCATTCAGCTGAAATTCTGCCTCACCGGAGCTGCAGGCGCCATCGTCCACAGAAACCCTCGTTCGTCCAAATGGGACTACCGCCGCCTGCTGGAGGAACTCGAAATTGCTTATGGCCCTTCTTCAGATCATGCAGCGGCTGTAACAGTAGAGCTGAGGCAAAGAGTGCATAAATCTGGTGAGGCGCTTCATGTGTTCAGAGATGACATTTATGGAAAAGTAGCTATAGCTTATGGTGATTGGTCAGAGGCTGAGCAAGACGCTATAGCTGTTGAAGTTTTCACAAACGGCCTGGGTGATGCAGAGCTAGTTCAAAGACTGTTAGAAAAACGTCCAGCTACACTAGCCAAAGCTTACGAGATAGCCCACCGTCATGACATTACCAAGAGAGCTGCTTCCTATGTCACCAGCATCATGCAGCCGGGGGCCCGCAACCTCACTGAACGCAGGCCCCGGGCCGCCGTTGTCAGAGAAAGAGACAAAAATTAGACTGTGACTACCACTACCTCTGCAGTTAGCCCATCACTCAATCACTTTGTCCCACGCACATCTGCAAAAACACAAAAGCAGCACAAGAACTTTAAAAAGGGTGACATTCGCTGCTATAACTGTAATGGTTGGGGTCACAAACAGAGCCAGTGCTCGTCCCCTCAAAGAAATACAAAGACTTTCTTTTCAAGCGCCGCCAAAGAAAGCCCGCTGACCACTGTGTTCCACCTTAAAAGCCAGAATCGTGAAATGAACATTCACATGCGCATATCTGAGCTGGAGGTATGTGCAGTCCTGGACAGTGGAGCGCGGAGGAGCGTGCTGCCCCTTCACCAATACAACGCCATTCACCAAGACGTGAGACCACCGCTTCAGTCATCCACCGTAGAGACTTTGCTCGGGGTGGGACCAGGAGACGTGCCAGTGCTCGGTGAGGCCAAGATACCGGTCAGTATCAACAACCGTCAAGTTGAAGTGGACTTCCTTGTAGCGGATATAGAGGGCAATGAGGTGCTGCTTGGCCATCCTTTCCTCACCCAAGCTGAGGCCCGCCTTGATTTCGGTAAGCACCGCATAATTCTGTTTGGGGAAGAAGTGCCCTACTTTCACCCAGAAACTGTTCCAAAGTCACACGCTGTAAGGGTAGCCAGAACTGTTGTGGTTGAAGCAGGACAAGAGTACCTAGTCAAGGGC
Source organism: Rutilus rutilus (assembly GCA_021464565.1). Classification (NCBI taxonomy): domain Eukaryota; kingdom Metazoa; phylum Chordata; class Actinopteri; order Cypriniformes; family Leuciscidae; genus Rutilus; species Rutilus rutilus. The sequence goes on from JAJAQA010000002.1 coordinate 388,510, forward strand.
AACGTGCACTTTTGCAGAGAAGCTCAGGGAGACATGATGCTTAGCCCCACAAAAGGCTTCGTTGAAAAGCACAGAGTACTCATTGCCAGAGCCCTAGTCAACGCACAGCCCACCAACATCGTTCCATTACGCCTCTTTAACCCTGGCAACAAGGCTGTGACTATTAAAGAAGGTGCCATTGCAGGCCTCCTCCAGCCAGCTGAAGCCCTGTCCTCGTCCAGTGTCCCCACGGCGGCAGACTTTCCAGCCAATCCCCCTGCAGTTCCAAAGCACCTCCAGGAGCTCTATGCCCAGAGTTCCATTGACTTTAATGACAATGAAAAATTTGAACTATCTAACCTGTTGTGTGCCTATGAAAGTGTCTTTTCCAGGGGACCTGGTGATCTGGGCCGGACCAGGCTTGTGCAGCATGACATCATAACCCGGCCGGGACCTCCAGTGAAGCAGCCTACTCGTCGTATGGCTGGGGAAAAGCAGAGAAGCTCAGAACGGCAGATCAGTGAGGGCCTCCAGAGCGGCATCGCCACCCGCAGCCACAGCAGTTGGGCCTCACCGATCGTTATGGTGCGTAAAAAGGACGGGACTTATCGCCTTTGTGTAGACTACAGGGCACTCAACAGCCACACCATCACCGACGCGTATCCGCTACCTCGCATCCAAGATACTCTGGACACTCTCGCCACCGCAAAATGGTTCAGCACTTTGGATCTTGCTGCAGGTTATTGGCAAGTTGAGTTAACACCAAGAGCCCGTCGCGCAGCCGCCTTTTGCACCCGAAATGGGCTATTTGAATGGAACGTTATGCCGTTCGGCTTATGTAACGCGCCGGCGACGTTCCAGCGCCTTATGGACCGCGTCCTTGCCGGCATGCAGTGGGAGACCTGCCTCGTCTACCTGGACGACATCATCGTGCTGGCCAAGGATGTGCCCGAGATGCTGCAGCGACTGAGCCAAGTGTTCCAGAGACTTAAACAGGCAAATCTCAAACTGAAACCAGCCAAATGCTGCCTTTTCCGCCGCCAAGTTGTCAATCTAGTTCATATTGTGTCCGAGCACGGTGTGGCCACTGACCCCAATAAAGTCAACAAAGTCCAAGCTTGGCCCACTCCCACATCAGTCCAAGAGGTCAGATGTTTCATTGGCCTCGCCTCCTACTATCGCAGGTTTGTGAAAGACTTTGCCTCCATTGCCGAACCGTTACATAACCTGACAAAGAAGAATGCACACTTCCAGTGGCACGCTGAACACCAAGCCGCCTTCGACACGCTCAAGCACCACCTCATCACAGCCCCTGTCTTAGGCTATCCGCTGGACCATGGTGAAATGATCCTGGACACTGATGCCAGCGACACAGGTATCGGCGCTGTGCTGTCGCAAATGCAGGGTGGCACAGAACGGGTGTTGGTGTACGGCAGCCGCAAACTAGCCAAAGCTGAACAGAACTATTGCACTACGAGACGGGAGCTGCTAGCCATTGTCGATTTCACATCCCATTTTCGGCAATACCTACTTGGGAGGCCTTTCAAGGTACGAACCGACCATAGCAGCTTGCGTTGGCTCACGCGAATGAAAGAGCCGGAAGGTCAGTTAGCCCGGTGGCTTGAGAAGCTAGCGGAGTACGAGTTCGAAATCATCCATCGCCCAGGTCGCTTACACACAAATGCTGACAGTCTCTCCCGCAGGCCCTGCCGCCAGTCCTGTCCTTGTAATCTGCAGGACCCTTCCTCGCAGCGGAAAACCACAAGTCACTAAGCAATTCAGTGTGATTTGGACTCTGACACGAGCTCACTATTGCTGAGTCCGGTGGGGGTAAGCGCTGTCAATGTTACCAACACAGACACTTTAAAACAAACAGAGATTATTTATGTGACAAACACAAACGAGACCAGACTGTTTCCTGGCTGGACTATGGAGGAGTTGCGCCAGGCTCAAGCTGCTGATACAGACATTGCACCAATCAGAGCTTGGTTAGAGGTCAGCAGTGAGCGGCCCCCGTGGGTCACAGTCTCCCCATGCAGCCCAGCCACTAAAACGTCAATGGAGAAGACTGTACTTCAGAGATGGAGTACTGGTCCGCCGCTTTTACTGTTTAGACGGCACACAGTTCTATCCTCAAATTGTTCTCCCACGCAAATTGCAACCCGATGTTATGTGCCAAATGCATGAAGGGCCAGTAGGTGGACATTTTGGTATTGAAAGGACTGTGGCCAGACTTCAAACCAGATACTACTGGTACCACATGAGAGAAGATGTGGCCCTCTGGTGCCGGACTTGTACAAACTGCGCATGCAGAGCCAGACCCCACAAAACTCCACAAGCACCCATGGGAACTGTCAGAGTTGGAGCCCCCATGGAGCGCATTGCACTGGACATTATGGGCCCACTCAATGAGACAGAACGTAAAAACAGTTATATACTCGTAATACAGGAGTATTTCACAAAATGGACTGAAGCATTTGCAATCCCTGACGAAAAGGCTGTGACAGTGGCAAACGTTGTTGCAACTGAATGGGTGTGTCGCTTTGGAATGCCTCACTCTCTGCACAGCAATCAAGGACGCAATTTTGAATCAGAGGTATTCCAAGAAATGTGCCGTTTGTTTGGTATCGACAAAACCCACACTACACCATTCAGACCGCAGTCTGACGGCCAAGTTAAACGTTTCAACGCCACACTCCAACTGCCTCGAGTGATGGTTCCAGCGACTCCCGGCCGTCCACTCCACCTGCTGCTAATTCTCACATGATCGGGTCTCTTCCATCCACTCCTTCCCATGTGATACTTGATCATGGTGGGGGTGCGGTGGGAGAGCCTCACCACCAGTCTCCGCGCGAACCTCGACCCCAACGTCAGCGCCGAGGACCGTCCCGGTATGGGGACTGGGTCACTGAGTGAGTCACCTATGACAGTTCATATTTGCACAAGAGACTTTACAGTTCACGTTTTTGGACTCTAGTCTAGTTTGTTCTATATTTTTTTTCCTACAAAAAGCACTTTTGTTTTCACGTTCAAAAAAAAAAAAAAAAAAAAGTCGGAGAGTTTTTCAATGCTTTTACATGCTTGCACTTTATTGCATCCAATGTATGTTTTGATTATTACTGTATTAGTCAGACAGTATTACCTCTGGTCACCGAAGAATAGGATTTAAAAAGTGATGTACTCTTATGTTTTATTAGAGACTATTGCATTTCTATTAATATTTCACTCCTGTGTTCACTGTTGAATGAGCCTTAGAACTTTTAGCACTGTTTAGACACTTGTTAAATTAGTATAACCTACCTATTTGGATTTACATACTATTTGGGACACAGCTATCTCTTCACATTTAGGCCTACAGATATAGAGAGTGTGTGCTAAGTACATTTAGATGGAATGGAATTAGTGTTAATTGCCAGTCCATGGTGGGGGTAGTGTTGTGGGATGTGTCTCCAATGTGTTTAGTTTAGGACAGCTCAGTGTGTGTATGTGTGTGAATGAGAGTGAGTGTGCGTGTCCGAGGCGCGCCCCTCCCCCGTCTGATCCCCGCGAAGCAGCGGATGAGAGTGTGTGAGAGTGATACGGTGACCAGTGCAGGTAGTTAGCTAGTCTATGTGCAGCGTATTTCAGTGCAGCCGGCAAAATAAAGCACCTAAACTCTTCGGCAAGACGGCCTCTTTGTTTTTATATGCTACCATCACACTAAACAGCGTGAAGTTTAGGGAGTTAACCCCGGGAGGAGAACTTACGGCCCTGGAGAAGACGGATCTCCCCTGTGTCTCCCAACCACGGTTAGGAAACAGAAACAGGAAAGGTTAACAATATATATATATATATATATATATATATATATATATATATAATAACTAATTAATTTCACAATTTGCTGTGATTAATCACAATTAATCGCATTTCCCCCAAACTTGTAATAATCAATATTTAAACGTAGAATCACTAATTAAATTAAACAACACAAAAAAAGGGGAAAAAAGAAAAATGTCCACACAAATTGGACAGAAAATAGCCCTATATTAAAATATTAAACATCAATATATCAATATATTATTCTTCATTCAGTTCCATGCAACATACTCAAATTTAACAGATTTATTTTTTTTGACTAATTATCAAAATAAAGTATAGTCATACAAAGCAATTATTACCAGAGCATGTGATTAGAGCAGGTAATTTTACCATTGTTGCCCAGCATGGCTATACTAGATCAGCAAACAGAAGTCTACAACTGAGAAATTTCACATTATTTGAGCGGACTTTGCTTTTCCAGTGCATGATCGGTACATGATTGGAGCGTTTGGGCCATTAACTACAGAGCAGAACGTGCAGCGCAAACACGGAGCGGAACATTGAGCAGAGAGTGCAGCGCGTCAACACACACACATACACACACACACACACACAGAACGGAAAAGACCCACTCGTTAAAGCTGCGCGAGAATGAAACCTGATCGCCGAACACAGACGGGCGGGACAGCATATTTTCAGCCTTTTCAATAGCAGCTGCAATAGGAAGTCATTAAAACGAGGCAAAAAAAGGTGCTGCGTCAATTACGTTTTTTTTTTTAATTCATTAAACATCTCAAATTAATCGCAAAGATTAACGCGTTAATTCCCCCAGCCCTAATATATATATATATATATATATATATATATATATATATATATATACAGTGTTTCCCCTACCATTATATAAGGGGGGCGCCCCGCCCTCCTAACGGCTCCCCCCGCCCCCCTTGAAGGTCAAGTAAATTTGATTTGATTTTCTTTATAGCGCCAGATTAAAGTTTTTTTTTTTTATTACAAAAACTAAATAGCCCTTAAGTAATATGTTATTTATCTTATTTCCACGATGGCATGTCTTTTCTGTCTGTGTTTGCGCGTTTACAATTATTCCAATGAGTGCGCAAGCGCGCACACTCGCACACAAACAAACACTTGCGTCAAATACAGATGAGCACTAGCGGACAGAGAGCGCGCGGCGGGAAATATGTCGCTGAACTGAAGATGGCAACACTCGCTCTCCTGCGAGTAGCAGCCGGAGTAGCTCTCCTGCTCCAAGTCTAATGCCCGTTTCACACATATTTCGTTTGCAGTGTGTATGCGGTGAGTATTGTTTTCCGTACCCATGTTTACAGAGCTTTCACACTGCACGCAGATGCAGTCCGTCGATGATCGATCTGTTCCAGTTGCGGTGCGTGTACAGCAGTGCAGCGATCGTTTCCGCACCGAGTCTACTTTTGCCGTTTATATACTGTCTATGATTTCTGCTGTGCTGCAAACGCTGAATTAAAGTGACAGCGCATGTTTCGTGGTCAAAATGAACACAGATTGACCTGAAAATGTAGTCATTTCACCATAAGTGCGATTAATTAAATAAAATGTATGTATTTATACCATAAATTTATTTAATTAAATACTACTTTTTTCATTTTAAAAACGGGGTAAAGCAAGGAAAACTACAATTTACCTTAACAAGGCGACATAATGACATTCGTGGAGGTGGAAAAACAAGTTCTCTGTGACATGCAAGATTTATTGTATTAAAATTGAAATGCAAAAGATTTTAATATAAATACATGGTTAAATATTTTACCACTTGCTTGAGCAACTTAATATATAGCCTAATTATATAGAAGTAATGCATTGAATAGTACATTGTTTAAATTGTGTTTAAACGTGAACGCGCGTTCACAGCAGTGCTGCGTCTGACAGGATTATTCTCTCCAATAAATGCATCATAGAAATAAAAACTTCTCACAAAAAAAGCCCATTTAAAATTTGTTTTTTTTAGTTGTTAGTTCAAAAATAAAACTATTTAAGCTCTGGTCCATTAATATTAACAAATACTTCTATAAATTTAACAAAGGTTATTTGCAAAAGTCAATTTTAAAAAGATTTAAATATGTTTATTTTATTTTTTTAAAGAGATATCTTATGTTAAAAAAATTTTTTTAACATTTGTGTTTTATGTTAACTTTTACAAAGCATTACCCTCCCAGACAACCAATTAATGTGACAGATAGATAGATAGATAGATAGATAGATAGATAGATAGATAGATAGATAGTGTCTGTGTCAATTTTCACCAACCAACCCCCCCCCCCCCCCCCCCCCCCCCAAACCTGTAAACCAAGGGGAAACACTGATATATATATATATATTCCACCCATCAAAAGAACTATTAGCCAGATATAAACATTCGCACTTGAAAGGAATCATCACCTCAAAAAAAGCTTCCAAATTTCCTCCAATACCTTGCCAAAACTGGGTTAATTTCTGACACTAAATATGATAATGGTTAGGTTCCCTTTTCCCACATAATCTCCAACAGCTAGCACCTGTCCCTTTGTATCTTTTCTGTGTTGGTGTGATTAATCTCTTTTATATTCTTAAATACCTCAGAATCTGCAGCTTACAGTTTGGCCTCTTCAGTCCTTCAGAAATAATCTTCACTCCTGAATCCTGCAGGTCATTGTTCGTCAGGTCCAGCTCTCTCAGGTGTGAGGGGTTTGAACTCAGAGCTGAAGACACATAACCACAGCCTTCCTCTGTCACCATACAGCCAGACAACCTACAGACACACACAGTCAGACCATCTACAAACACATATCAACATTATGACCGACAGACTGTAAATAATCTCTCATATGTTCTTAAATACCTCAGTATCTGCAGCTGACAGTGTGGGCTTTTCATTCCATCATAGAGCAGCTTCACTCCTGAATCCTGCAGGTCATTGTTACTCAGATCCAGCTCTCCCAGGACACAATTTGAGGATTGTAGAGCTGATGACACAATTTCACAATCCTGACCAGTGAGATTACAGCCAACAAGACTAGAAGAGAGTAAATACAACACAATAAGTTGGGGTTCAGGGTGCTTTTCTTTAAAGGGGCAGCAGTAGCACCTTAAAAACTAGAAAAAATAGATAAATAATTAGCAATACAAAGATAAAATAAAGTAAACTATTGTGAAATATGTGGTCGTTGTGGAGAAGTAGTCCACATTGGTGGATGAACAGCTTGACACTATAGGGTTCCCTTGTCCATAGCATTTCATAGTTATTCCAAACTGAAGTAGTATTTATAACAAAAAAGTAACTATATACAAAAAAAATAAAAAAATACAATTTCAAGTAGATAAAGGATTGCCAAGATATAATGTAGAATGAATCTGTTTCACATGGAGTTGGGCCATGAGGTCAAAGACTGTCACTTTCGGCTCTGGCCACATCCCCTGGTGAAGTCACAGGTCCATCATCCCCAGAGGCCCCAGAGGCCTTGAGTCTCCAACTTCAACCCCTAGATGTGGTCAGCTCAGAGTAACATTATATAAGATACTGAATTATAACATTCATAAAGTAATCCTATTTTAGTCAAAATACACTGTACGTCCTACAGTGGTCAAATAGAAAAAGCCACAATTTAAAAATAGCATTTACATTTCAAAATGCTCTCAGTCCACACTAGCGGTTTCCAAAAATTGTCCGTCTACACTAAATCATCTAAAAATGCTTAAACCTTTTACAGCACCAGCATAAAACAACATAAAAGCTCAATAATATGGTGCCAGATCAAAATGCAAATTATTACCATATTTCCTGCCCTACAAGATAGTTTTCAACATGGAAGAGCATGGAGGAGCAACACTTGGAGGAGCATCTTCAAAAAGCTGTTTTTACTGAACAAAAACACTGTCTCAGTGTGGAGTAGAAACATTTGTTTTGAAATGTATACAGATTAATATGGTCGCAGCCTAAAACCGAGTAAACAAGTCATCCAATCTTCGAGGCGTGGGTTTGTCTTCAAAAACAAAGCTGTAAAATGAGTGATCAATTCCTTCCTTTTCTCTATCATAAAGGAATCATTTTTAAGAGGTCATGACATGAGACATCAAGTTTTCCTAATTCTTTTGACATATAAGAGGTCTTTGTACCATTGAAACATCCTGCAAGTTTCACAGCTTAAAATGTCCTCAAAAAAATGTATCCTCGTTAGGAGATTGTGATGTTTTGTGACATCACATGGGCAGATACATTTGCATATGACAAATTCAAGCAAAGCATGCAAATGTAGGGATGATTTGATTCTATCAAGTGAAAACCGGTTAGGCAGGTTATCTGGCTTGCTCAAGAGAAACAGACCCAATCAGCATAACTATTAAAATGCATAGATCCTAATCCAATCAGCCTAACTATTCAATGTCTGGGGCTGGGGAACCAAGAGCCATTAACCCTCTGGGTCTAAGGTGTTTTTGGGGTCCTTGAGATGTTCTGACATGCCTTGACATTTGTGCTTTTTTCAGTTGCTTATTAACATTGTAATGTTTGTCTGAAGCCCCTTGACTTTACCACTAGATGGCGTTATTTCAACCCAGATTAATTCTCCTTTGTTAAATTGTTGTAAGTAATGCCCTCACCTGTGTTGAATTACTTCTAATGACAAACCCTATTTAATGCCCCACTGTCTTTTTGTTCTTGTTCAGTCCTGATGTTGGTCTAAGCATTGTCATTCTCAAGGATTCTTTAGGTTTGAGATTTTTCCTGCCTTCTATTTTTGAACTTGGATTCTATGTTTTTTTTTTCCCCCTTTTGTGGACTCTTGGATATATGTTTCTGGACGCATGTTTAACCCCCTGAGGTCGGCAATCACGCCGGCGTGATCTGCTCGTTTTTTTTTTTTTTATATCAGTGCTAAATACTCTGTTGATTTTGATTTTACATTCTTGTGTTGTACATCATTCAAAGCTGTTAAATGTCTTCTTTTATTTGTGTACACTCATAATAAAAACAAAATGTTGTGTTTTTCGTAAAACAAAGAAAATAAACATGATGCGCGTTCTGCCGTCTCTCTCAATGTGAAACTCATTCTGAAACGCGACAGAAAATGACCTGTAACTCAGCGAATGTTTGTCACACAGAGTTGAAACGCATGTCTATACAACGCTTGGAATCTCTATTTTTAAAGTATGTAAATTATATAAAAAACAAATATTCTATTTTTAAGTAATCCATACGAAAGCAGCGGCATGTACAGTTTCTCAAACGCGTCCTAATTAACTATAATGTGACCACACCCACGCGCGCACGAGCGATTGACATGCAAATGATCCATGCGGAGAAACGCAGACCTGTATTGCCCTCATTACCTCAAAACAAAGAAGCAGAGACTTCACAACTTACTCCTCTCTGCTTTTCATCGAGTTTGGACAACACTGTAAGCTGTGCTGTGCTGTGCTGTTTACCTTGAATTTACCTCGTATTTACCTCAGAAGAACGCGATTTGAAGATGAGACGATTTTTAAGGTAAGACATGTTAAACTGGTCGTGCCAGATTAAAATGTATGTTATGAAATGAGTTTGGAGTAAAAACATGAACTAAGCCTAATGTCATATATGTACATGTATATATAGACAGAAACATGAAATGTGAACTAGAATGGTAGGCAACCTTTCAGTGCTTGTATACATGTTCGACACGAGGATGTTTTTATATTCTATAATAAAACACAGCATGGTAAAAGTAGGCTAGTATGTGTGTATATATATATATATATATATGTGTGTGTGTGTGTGTGTGTGTGTGTGTGTGTGAGTGTGTGTATTCTGTACATTTTAAAAAGCTATTTTAACCTGAAAAATCTAAAATGTATTCCCCAAATTGTGTAGCATAATTTCTCTTGATATCAGCATGTTCACAGTTGTTTTGTTGTTGTTGTTGTTTTTAGAGGAACAAGATGCCACTGAATAAGTCCTGCTGACTTCAACATTCACATAAGTCTCCATACATGAACATGCTAAAGTGAAAAATCAAACACCATGGAAATGAAAGGTATGTACTATGTTTCAGGAATGGCACAAAGGTGTGTGACAGTTCAAGTCTCTGTCTTTAGTTCAGTGTGTTAAATAATGTGTTTTTTTGTCATTTGTGTATCTTTGGATTATGTTGTGTTGTAAATAAATTAAAAACAATCAAAAAGCCATTCTTTTTTAAATCTCCAAGGTTGCTCAGAATGACAGGGCCTGATAGCTCCTAATAGGGCCGTTAGGGGAGGGTCTTTGTCTTTCTCAGGTGTGAAAAGCTTACATATTAATGAGCTCCCGCATAAAGCTTTTTCACACAAAACACGTCTTACAAATTTTAAATCAATATATTGTCTTCTCTGAATGAGCAGTCAGGGTGATTTTCACATAGTTTTGAAGCAAATATTCTAGGCTACGTCATACAATTTTCAAAAGTCTTGTGAAGAAATAATCAGTATGGGTTTCATGAGCTTATTTCAGTGACAATTGTTTTTTTGTTTTTTCACAAACCACGCATAAATGTTATTATCTCAAAACTACAAACTTTTACATACATGCTGCTGATATATTATTGTAGCAGAGTTTGTGCTGAATACAGTGTAATCAGACTTTAGCCATGAAAATGTCACAAGTAACAGAAATAAGCACAAATGTCAGAGCATGTCAGAACACCTCCAGGGCCCAGAAAACAGCTCAGACCCCAGAGGGTTAAGGATATCTCTTCTGTTTTGGATTACCCTTTTTTGTATTGCCTCCCAAGGGGAGTTGTTTGAGTTTGCTTTTTTCTCTGAAGTATAGAGCCAAAGATAAAACCCGGACTTTTGAGATTTCATTGTTTTCACATTCCTCTGCATTTGGGTTCAACCTCTTCCAGTGGTGGAGTGGTCAGCATCAAGGACACACACACACACGTCAGAGACCCGAGTTCGATCCCCAGCCGGATCATAACAGTAGGACTGAACCATGGATACAAGCCCAGCGGAGGAAGCTCAACCGTTGTCCAATGCAGAACGCATCTTAGCTGCTGTTTCAAGCCAGGCAGCCACCATGGAACGACATGAACAAGTTCTTGCACAACAGGAAGTTGCTGTATCAAAACTGGGCCAAGCCATCTCATAGATCTTGCAGCACCTTCAAGCTATTTCGAACCCACAGCGGGATGCTGATTCTTAACCCCAGGCTCCACCAGCACCTCCCAGCAACTCTGAGGTTCATCTACCACACCCTGAAAGGTATGATGGAAGTCCTGGCAGATGCAAGGGCTTCCTCACACAGTGCTCACTAAACTTTGAATTACAACCTAATAAGTTTCCAACATCACGTAGCAAGGTAGCTTATGTCATTACCCTTTTATCTGGGAAAGCCCTAGCCTGGGCCACTGCACTGTGGGAGCAGTCTCCACAACCAGCAGTCTGTTCTGATTACAGTCGTTTTATTGATGAGACGAGGAGGGTGTTTGAACATCCAGTAAGGGGACGTGAGACAGCTAGCCGCCTCCTTCAGCTAAGCCAGGGTACTCAAAGTGTCGCAGAATTAGCCGTGGAGTTTCGGACCCTAGCTATGGAGAGTGGCAGGAATCCTGAAGCATTGACTGTGGCTTTCAATAGAGCACTTTCTGATGAACTCAAGGACGAATTGGCAGCCTGGGATCCTGCAACAGACCTAGAGTCCCTGATTGCTATGGCAGTTCGATTAGATAATCGTCTTCGAGAGAGGCGTCGGGAGCGCACAATGTCTTCTAGGTATGTTCCCAATCAACATCCCTTGGTACTGCCCCTGCCTCATGATCACCCTGCCTCATCTGTAACCTGCACTGAGGAGCCCATGCAGCTGGGCCGATCACGGCTCTCCCATTCTGAGCGGAACCGCAGAATCAAGGATAAATGCTGCCTGTACTGTGGTGAACCTGGCCACTTTCGAGCTCTCTGCCCGATCCTTTCGGGAAAAGCCAACTCTTGTCCAGTAAAGGGAGGACTGTGATGAGAGAGACTACTTCTCCCAACTCAGCATCTTCTGGGGTTTTCTTGTCTACTCATCTCTTATGGAACAATCAGTCACATCCCCTAAAGGCCTTTGTGGATTCTGGGGCTGCTGGGAACTTTATGGATTTGGAAATTGCCAGACATCTTCAGGTGCCACTTACCAACCTTGATGACCCCCTAACCATTACAGCATTGGATGGAAGACCCCTGGGTTCTGGTCGGGTGAGTCTGAGCACTATTCCTGTACTTCTTCGGGTTGAGGGTCACCAAGAAACTATACAGTTTTATGTAATCAAGTCACCAGAATTTCCTTTAATCCTTGGTTTTCCTTGGCTAGCCCTTCATAATCCCCAGATTAACTGGTTCTCTGGTAACATTGTCAAATGGGGGCCTCATTGTAATAAATTTGTGTCTCTCTACTTCATCTCTTGAACTTCTTGTCTCTCCCAAGTTAAGTCAGACTACCCTGCAATCATCCGGGACGCCTCCTGAGTTATCCCGTGTTCCCCCTGACTATGCAGACCTGCTAGAAGTGTTCAGCAAGAAGGCGGCCTCATCCTTGCCCCCTCACAGACCTTATGATTGTGCATTTGACTTGTTGCCTGGAATGTGCCCTCCAAGGGGGAGACTATTCTCCATTTCACCACCAGAGAGGAAGGCCATGGAGGACTATATTCATGAGGCCCTGAAATCTGGCTTTATACGTCCCTCGACTTCACCAGCAGGAGCTGGATTATTCTTTGTTGCTAAGAAGGATGGGGGGCTCCGACCCTGTATTGATTACAGGGTCTCAATAAGATCACCATAAAGAATCGTTATCCTCTTCTATTAATGTCTACTGCCTTCGAGTTGCTTCAGGGGTCTACTGTATTCACTAAACTGGACCTTCGAAATGCTTATCATCTGGTCCGTATCCGCGCTGGTGATGAATGGAAGACCGCTTTTAATACACCAACGGGCCACTATGAGTATAAAGTCATGCCTTTCGGTTTGGTAAATGCCCCTGCTGTATTTCAAGCTTTGATTAATGATGTGTTAAGAGACATGCTGAACAGATTTGTATTTGTATATTTGGATGATATTCTTATCTTTTCCAAGGACCTCCAGGAACATGTGCAGCATGTTCGCCTAGTCCTCCAGCAACTCCTGAGAAACCATCTGTTCATCAAATTTGAGAAGAGTGAGTTCCATGTTCAAGAGGTCTCCTTTTTGGGCTTCATTGTATCTAAAGGTCATATCCAGATGGACACTGCCAAAACCAAAGCGGTTAAAGATTGGACTCAACCCACTTCCATTAAGCAGGTACAACGTTTTCTCGGCTTTTCCAATTTTTATCGAAAGTACATACGAAATTTCAGTGCCATCGCTGCTCCACTTACGACTCTTACTAGGAAGAATATTAAGGGCTTCCAGTGGACAGACGAGGCTGAGAAGGCTTTCTGCAAACTAAAAGACAGATTTACTTCAGCGCCCATTCTCACTATCCCCGATCCTGAGCTGCCCTTCATAGTCGAGGTGGATGCCTCTGAGGTAGGCGTCGGGGCTGTACTTTCCCAGCGGGCCAGAAGAGACGACAGATTGCATCCTTGTGCCTTCTTTTCACACAAACTATCTTCTAGTGAAAGAAATTATGATATTGGTAACAGGGAGTTATTAGCAGTCAAGCTAGCATTGGAAGAGTGGAGGCACTGGTTGGAGGGTGCCAAACATCCCTTTGTTGTATGGACTGACCACAAGAATCTAACTTATATCCAAGAAGCCAAGAGACTGAACTCTCGCCAGGCTCGATGGGCTCTATTTTTCAATCGCTTTGACTTTGTTCTCTCCTATCGATCAGGCTCTAAGAATCAGAAACCTGATGTTCTCTCCAGGCAGTTTGATCCACCCAACATGGTTTCAACCCCGGTGACGATCATCCCCCCCTCCAAGATTCTGGCTCCAGTTAGATGGGGAATAGAGACCATTGTTAGAGAAGCACAGCAGCAGGAAGCTGACCCAGGTAATGGGCCATCTGGCCGTCTTTTTGTACCCAAAAGAGTGCGCACTGATGTTTTACAGTGGGGGCATTCCTCATCAATCACATGCCACCCAGGAGTCAGTAGGACTCTTGACTTCATTTCCCGACACTTCTGGTGGCCAAAGATCGCTGGTGATGTCAAATCCTTTGTTGCTGCCTGCCCCATTTGCGCCCAGCATAAGGATTCCAGGTCTCGTCCACAAGGTCAGCTGCTACCCCTCCCGGTCCCTGCTCGGCCTTGGTCACATATCTCTATGGACTTTGTAACGGGTCTACCACTCTCCCAAGGTAACAAAGTGATTTTGGTAGTTGTGGATAGATTTTCAAAAGCTTGCCACCTTATTCCATTGCCAAAACTTCCTTCAGCTCCACAGACTGCTGAGATTGTACTGCAGCATATTTTTAGGTTGCATGGCTTTCCCCAAGATGTGGTTTCAGACCGTGGTCCTCAGTTTGCATCCAGGTTCTGGAAGGCCTTCTGCCAGCTGATTGGGGCTTCAGCAAGTCTGTCATCTGGTTTTCATCCCCAGTCTAATGGACAGACTGAAAGAACTAACCAAGAGATTGAGACAACCTTGAGATGTTTAGCTTCATCCAACCCAATGACCTGGAGCAAAAACCTGATATGGGCAGAATTTGCCCATAATACTCTTCGCCATTCCTCAATGGGTATGTCACCTTTTGAATGCCAATTTGGTTATCAACCTCCTTTGTTTTCTGAGCAGGAGTTTGAGGTGGGAGTTCCGGCTGCCCAACATCTCGTTCAACGGTGCCACAGGGTGTGGAAGAAGGCCCGAGCTGCGCTTCTGAAAACTTCACAGCTACAACAGCAACAGGCCAAGCGTCGCTGCAGACCAGCACCATCTCTACGGCCAGGGCAGAAGGTCTGGTTGTCCAGCAAGGACCTTCCCCTTCGAGTTGAAGCACGCAAATTGGCTCCCAGATTCATAGGTCCCTTCAAGGTTTTAAGGAAAGTAAACCCTGTTTCCTACCGTCTCCTACTTCCCAAGTCGTTGCGCATTCATTCCACCTTTCATGTTTCCCTCTTAAAACCTGTCAAATACAGTCCTCTGTCTCCTGCCACCAGGCCACCCCCAGCACCACAGATCATTGATGGCCAGCCAGCATACAGGGTCAAGCGGATATTGGACACTCGACTGGTCCGTGGTAGACGGCAGTTTCTAGTGGACTGGGAAGGATATGGGCCGGAGGAATGGTCTTGGGTCCCCACTCATCATATCCTGGACAAGAGTTTGATCAGAGACTTTCATCGTCTCCACTCAACCCGAGCTGTTGGGAACGTCAGGAGCCGTTCCTAAAAGAGGGGGTTCTGTAATGTTTTGTCAGAAGCCCCTTGACTTTACCACTAGATGGCATTATTTCAACCCAGATTAATTCTCCTTTGTTAAATTGTTGTAAGTAATGCCCTCACCTGTGTTGAATTACTTCTAATGACAAACCCTATTTAAGGCCCCACTGTCTTTTTGTTCTTGTTCAGTCCTGATGTTGGTCTAAGCATTGTCATTCTCAAGGATTCTTTGGGTTTGAGATTTTTCCTGCCTTCTATTTTTGAACTTGGATTCTATGTTTTTTTTTCCCCTTTTGTGGACTCTTGGATATATGTTTCTGGACGCATGTTTAAGGATATCTCTTCTGTTTTGGATTACCCTTTTTTGTATTGCCTCCCAAGGGGAGTTGTTTGAGTTTGCTTTTTTCTCTGAAGTAAAGAGCCAAAGATAAAACCCGGACTTTTGAGATTTCATTGTTTTCACATTCCTCTGCATTTGGGTTCAACCTCTTCCAGTGGTGGAGTGGTCAGCATCAAGGACACACACACACACGTCAGAGACCCGAGTTCGATCCCCAGCCGGATCATAACAAACATATTAATGGCAAAGGTGTAATTACATTCTATTTAGCATCCTGCCTAATCATTCACATAAAACAATACATTGATTTAAATTTTGTAAGACACTTTTTGTTTGGAAAGGCAATATGCGCAGGGGCGTAAACGATCCAACACCATCATGAATAATGAGTGGTTCACACCTGAGAAGACAATATCCCCGCATAATGGGGCTGCATACATAATGAGCCATTCATTCAGGTGTGTCACTAAGCCACAAGAAAGAACGCAATATATATATATATTATTTAAAGAAAAGGCTTATATTTACCTTTTAATATTTTGTTTACATCTACCTTGTGAATATAATTTTTGCTATTTTATTAAAAAGGATACAATTACAACAACAATTCAAGTGTAATCTTTCTTTGTAATACTCTTGTTTCTAAAGTATACATTTTATATTGCATATTTCAAAGTTAAGGATTCATTACTTTGAATATAGCCTTCATTGGAACAAACACTATAATAACATATTAGTTGATGACTTTATTTTTGACAAAACATACTATAGTTTAGCCTGGCAAGCCAGACCTACATCAAGATGTTAGGTCTGGCAACTCACTATAGACACGGCTCAATCCGAGGGGTGGGATAAATGGCTGTCTTTCAAATTCCCTCTGCACGCAATAGGACAGCGCTTCAACCAACCAGAGCGTTTTCCCAACAGCGGAGCTAACTTTAGTTGATAGATTCAACTTTTGAATCTTGCCGGCAAAACTACAAACACATCTTCCTTTTTTAAGAATGACTTAAGTGCCATTATTTGCTCTTTTCTCAAATAAAAACTTATCTCCAAGTCCTCCAGAGTCGCGGCCAAAGCCGATTCGAAAGACCGTTGTTCGCCAGCAGCAGCCGCCATTCTTTGTTTTCAAGTAGCAGGGAACCGTTGCAACTCTGTCGTCATTATGTTAAGCCCGCCCCGCCTACTCTATACACGACGTGATTGGCCTGACCCAATTTAGGTTTTTCCAGCACGAAAGTCAACAGAGAGTTGCTAGACTACCCTGGCAGCAAAATAATTTTTGCTGCCGCTAGGGTGCGTCTAGATTTCTAGGCTAACTATATTTAACATATGAGCAAAAATTGGCAAACAAAAGCTTATTTGATGTGGCAGTCTATTTTACAGTAAAAACTTTATAATCTATCCAAAACTAGTCAACGAAATGTTGTCTTTCATATGTCTGTAACATAGGTCTATTGTTTTTATGATAGGGAATATAAATGTTAATTTGCAGTTTAATACGTTGCTTATACAAATACATTTTATTTCAACATATTTCAGTTGATTTTTACTCATCTCAGTATAGCAATACAGTTTGCTAAAAGCGGATCATTCATTCACACACAGAAACGCTTTTTTTGCTCTTTTTGCGAGCTGTGGTAAACAGCGCGCATCTCTGCCGTTCATTCATTCACACACAGAAACGATTCACTTGAGAATGAAAAAACTTACCACAGTATTCCTCAGCTCAGCTGGATCCGTTGCTCCTCGAAATACCAGCACTTCTGAGGTACATTTACCATTATTATTAAGTCAAGTCAAGTCAAGTATATTTGTATAGCGCTTTTCACAATACAGATTGTATCAAAGCAGCTTCACAGTATTAAATTAAAATAATACAACAAGGTTTGTTTCTAGTGGAATTTATTGATTGATAAAATTTAATTAAATATCCCCAAAATATCCCCAACTGAGCAAGCCAAAGGCAACAGTGGCAAGGAACCGAAAAACTCCATCAAGTGACCTAATGGTGTCCTAAAACTCCATCAGGTGACCTAATGGAGAAAAAAACCTTGGGAGAACCCAGGCTCAGTCAGGGGGCTAGTTCTCCTCTGGCATTTATGAACTAGAGGCCGGATTGTAGTTTGAACTGTAAGAATAAAAATATTATATGAATGCCTGGCCGAAAAGATGAGTCTTTAATCTAGTTTTAAACTGGGAGAGCAAGTCTGAGCAACGAACAGTATCAGGAAGGCTATTCCAGAGTTTTGGAGCTAAATGTGAAAATGCTCTCCCTCCTTTGGTTGATCTGGATATCCTAGGTATGACCAAAAGCCTCGAATTTAATGATCTTAAAGAGCGCGATGGATTATAGGGCGATAGAAGATCCGTTAAATAGACTGGAGCTAAGCCGTTTAGGGCTTTATAAGTCAGTAGCAATACCTTGTAATTAATACAGAACTTTATAGGTAACCAATGCAGTGATGATAAAATCGGTGTTATATGCTCATATTTTCTTGATCTAGTAAGAACTCTAGCGGCGGCATTTTGGACTAACTGTAGCTTGTTTATTGAGGATGCAGGACAACCAGCTAATAAAGCATTACAGTAATCTAGTCTCGAGGTCATGAATGCATGAACTAACTTTTCTGCATCAGAAACTGATAGCATATTACGTAGCTTAGCAATGTTTCTAAGGTGGAAAAAGGCTGTTTTTGTAACATATGAAATATGATTTTCAAAAGACAGGTTGCAATCGAGTATAACACCCAGGTCTTTTACTGTAGAGGATAAAGTAACAGGACATCCTACTATGTTAAAGTTGTAGTGTGAGAGGTTTCGTGGGTGGTTTTTTGAACCGATGATTAGTACCTCTGTCTTGTCTGGATTTAATAAAAGAAAATTACGCGTCATCCAATCTTTTATATCTTTAACACACTCTGTCAATTTGGATAATTTAGCGTTTTCATCCGGCCGTGATGAAATATATATTTGAGTGTCATCAGCAATACAATGGAAACTAATTCCTATTAGTGATCTATAGTATCGAACGCAGCACTAAGATCAAGTAAAACTAGTATTGAGATATAGCCTTGATCAGAAGCTAAAAGTAAATCATTTGTGATTTTAACGAGCGCAGTTTCAGTGCTATGATGCGGCCTGAATCCTGACTGAAACTTTTCATAGATGTCATTTTCTTGCAAGAAAGAGCCCAGTTGAGCGGACACAACTTTTTCTAGTATTTTAGACATAAATGGAAGATTTGAAATGGGTCTATAATTTGCTAGATTATTATGATCTAATTGTGGTTTCTTAATGAGAGGTTTTATAACTGCCAGTTTAAATGTTCTTGGAACATGACCTAAAGATAAAGATGAGTTAATAATATTGAGTAGAGGCTCTTCCACTATAGGTAACACTTCTTTCATTAGTTTAGTTGGTATAGGATCTAGTAAACATGTTGTTGATTTAGATGAAGTGATAAGATAATTTAACTCTTTTTGTTCTATAGTTGTAAAGCACTGTAATTGTTCTTGCGGGGTGATAATTGAGGCTGAATAATAAGGCGCGATTGAAGATTGAACGTTTAAAATTGTGGTTCTGATGTTTTCTTCATGAAACTTCATGAAATCATTACTACTAAACTGTAACGGGATATTTTGTTCGGGTGATGTCTGTTTATTTGTTAGTCTAGCCATGGTGTTAAATAAAAACCTTGTATTATTTTGGCTATTTTCTATTAGTTTGCGGAGGTGCTCAGCCCTGGCCGCTTTTAGAGCCTTTTTATAACGTGACATACTGTCTTTCCATGCGATTCTAAAGACCTCTAAATTAGTTTGTTTCCATTTACGCTCTAAATTACGGGTTTCTCTCTTTAGAACACGCGTAGTATTGTTGTACCATGGTGCTTTAATTTTCTCTCTGACCTTTTTTAATCTAATTGGTGCAACAATATCCAGTGTTCCAGAGAGAATGGTGCTCATAGTGCTAGTTAGTTCTTCTAGTTCATCTGTTTGTTTGGGTTCAGGCAGCAGCTGAGACAGATTAGATAAGCAATTGAGAAATTATCTATGGTGGATGGAAGGATTGTTCTGCCTGGTCGATAACGTGGTGCCGCATGACATATTACAGCAGTACGTAATATGCAAGTTACCATTTAATGGTCAGTGACATCATCACTTTGTGGAATGATATCTATATCGTTTGGATCGGTTCCATATGATATAATTAAATCGAGTGTATGATTAAGACGATGAGTTGGTCCGGTAACGTTTTGCTTGACCCCAAAGGAATTTAATAAATCTGTAAACGCAGCCCCTAACGCATCATTTGGATTATCTACGTGTATGTTAAAATCTCCAACAATTAATGCTTTATCGACATTGACCAATAGATCTGAGAGAAAATCTGCAAACTCTTTTAGGAAATCAGCGTAAGACCCAGGTGGTCTATATACGGTAGCCAAGGCTAGAGATAATAGGGATTTTTTTCTAACATCTAAGAGCGTAACATTTTGTAGCCACAACGACATCTGCTTGTAATTAAGTGCATCATGTGATCTCCGAACACATCATCTTTTGTACTGACTGGTTAATGATTCCCCCAGAGGGACAATAGAGTCACCGAAGAGGACTCTGTTTCCCTCCGGAAACCCCCATTTCAGCATGGACTCCCTGTGACTTTACAACCTCAGGACCCACGCACACACACACACTCACCCCCACACACACAAAACCTCCTTTGAGTACAATTTCAGGTAGAGATATGGCTTTTGAGTGTATACCTTCTGATATGTATGTGTGATTAACTTTGATTAATAATGGAAGTGTGGTTTGCTAGAATATAGGTTGGAATCCTATAGACTTATGTTCCTTGAAAGGAATTCCTCAGTCGTGTCCTGTTGTAATCCTCCCTCAGACCATAAAACTTTATGACCTCAAGACGGCATCTCATCCAGTTCCTCTTGTAAAGCCAACATTCCAACACCTTAACATACATGAAACTCTTCAGAGAAAACTCCCTAAGATGTTTGATATGTATTCCTATGTTTCTCAAAGTGTCGTCGTTTGCCATAACGGAAACACTGACAATTTTATTGTGTGTTTAATCAAGCTTTATTTTGTGTGTAATGAGGCATATGAACGTAATGTTATGTGTGTCCAATATCTACCTGTATTTCTTGGTATCTGTCTGACCGTCCTGTTTTAATTCAACCAGTCCCGCACATAGTATTATCGTAAGATGTATTATTCTGTATGTATAATCAGGAAAAGAGGAAATATTAATTATTTCGCTCAGAAGACATATGATACAAGGGGGCGTGTTTTTCTTCACACAAAGAAGACATCTTCCCGCTACAGATCAGAAGTTTTGATTCGCTCTGTCACAAAACGAGGCGTAAACAGATTGTCTGTTAAAAGGAAGAGACCCCCACTTCTCGCTCTCTTCCTTCTTCGACCCCGCTGATTCCACTTCCTCTCTTCTCCGGTCGCTCTCATCCCGGACCTCATCCACGTGTAGCGCAGCTCCATGGCAACCAGCTGAACAGGCCTCGCCGTGGCCTCTGGGACACAAAACCCCGCGCCATGTAAAAGCCTGCTGCCTTAGAAACCAAGATTTCTGGCCTCTTCCGCACGGAAGACGAACTTTCTCGGTAATGTTACATCCAGTGAGCCTTTAAACTTCGCGGCACCTGAAGACCCAGCAGAAACAGGACACCATCCGCGCTGTCCTGCCAGTTTCAGCATCACCCGAACAAAAGACAAAATCGCAAGTATATTGAGTTGATAAAACTGCTTTCCAGGTTGTCTCGTGAATTTAGGTTTTCTGTATGTAATTATTATTTTCCCCTTTTCTGCCTTTCTTTCTTTCTTTCTTTCTTTCTTTCATTTCATGTTATCCTGATCACGTATTTTCTTGTTTGGTTAAATGTGTGTTTGTTTTATTGTTTTGTATTTTTACGTACGTTTATATTCGTAGCTCATATAATCTCTAGTTTTGCATTTATTAAAATTCATAAATACTTTTCACTGTCTCCGTGTTTGAAAACCCACCATTCTAAAGTCAATGAAACAAAAGATCTTAAGCTACAAGCTCGATATTAGACTACATTCAGTAGTTTTAATTAATAAACTCAATAAAGTTTAATGTTCGTGGCCAGGACATAAACTTCCTTGAAGTTTGTGAATACCTCTTCTTGACTGTAATGATTTTACATTTGTTTCGCTGGACGATTTAAATGTTGGTCAGACCAGTTACAGAACGAGGTAATCTCGATAATTGATAAAATAAATGTACATGCGACTTATGAATTATGACCATGAGTCATAAATATTAATATTCCCAAGATTCCCCATATTCTTGAGCTAATTCATATTTACCCAGAGTCGTATTCGTTACAATTTAGTACAAGTACTTTAAACGAAATAAACTTATAACCCATTTTCTGAGTAACATTAAGAATATCTCTATAGATTGTTGCAACACCGCCGCCACGACCAATCAGACGGGGCTCATGCTTATAGGAGTATCCAGATGGAGTAGACTCATTTAGACCGAAATAATCATTTGGTTTAAGCCAGGTTTCAGTAAGGCAAAGTACATCGAAGCTATTATCTGTGACTATTTCATTTACAATAACTGCCTTAGGTGTGAGTGATCTAATGTTTAGAAGACCTAGCTTTAGAAATTGTTTTTGTTTACTAATAGCAACATTTTCTGTTTTAATAACAATTAGATTTTTCCTAGATCCTGCAGTAGATTTATTATTTGATCTCACTAAACGAGGAATAGACAGTTTCTATGCAATGTTCTACACTAGTGTTTATATCAGTTAAATTGGTGCAGCAGAGATTTGGACTTTTGGTTACTAGTCAAACGGTATTTAACATTTTGGAGATGTTATCCGACAGAAGATCCGCTCCGAATCTGCTTGGGTGTAAGCCATCGGCACGGAAAAGCCTAGGACGCTCCCAAAACAGATTCCAATTATTTACAAAGAGCAGTTTCTGCTCATTGCACCATGACGTTAACCATTCATTTAGCGTGAATAATCTACTAAACTTTTCATGTCCTAGTCGGTACGTGGGAAGCGGTCCTGACACAATAATCGTTGTTTCGGGCGATGTGCTGCGTACCGTATCGATCAGATTCCTGAAGTCTTTCTTCAGAACCTCCGTCTGGCACAGCCTGATGTCGTTCACTCCCGCGTGCAGGACCACAGTTCCGACGCGCTCGTTCAGAATCTCGGGAACGCGAGCAGCAATTTCAGAAACACGAGCAGCAGGAAAGCAGTGACTGTGCACCTTACTTTTACCTAACATAGCGTGTACGTGCCGAACGATGGAATCGCCGATGATCATAGCATCGCGTTCTGTTTTGCGAAGAGGGGAGAAGCGGTTTTGTGTGGATAACTCAAAAACCGAGAGGGTCGGAGAGAGTCTTGGTCTAGACCTGACTCGCGTCTTCCGCTGCGGAACCATCCAGGCTTCGTGGTGGCGTGTTGGAGCCGGAGTGAACGAGACCATGGCTGATCGCGACCTCGGCGCTCCGGACCGATGCTGAGAAACGCACGGAGTAGACAAGGTCGGAGTCAGTGGGTTAGTAACGTTAATCTCTGATTTGTGTGCATCGGCGCATGATGTTTCAAGAGCTAGACGCCGGTCTATCAGCTCGGCTTGTCTCACTAAAAGGTCATGGATCTGTTTCTCAACAGCTTCCAGCTCAGACTGCAATGCGTGAAGCTCAAATGTGTCCTCACCTGCACTAAAAGGTAGACTACTTACATCTGATATATTCGCCATTTTAACAGATGGACAGTAAGTTAGCAACGACGCTACCAGTGATGCTATCAATATTAATACTAATTTATGACTGAAGTCTTGGATATAATCCGTCTTTTTAGTGGTACGGGTGTAGAGTAGACGCACAATAGGCGAAAAAAAAAATGTTTATTTGTAAGTGAGTGTGTAAGCAGATTCTTGCAATACTCTCCTAAATGCGTAATAAAACCTAAATGCAAACATTACCGTTCAGCCGTGATCCACGGGAGTAACCTATAAGAGTATCTGACGTTGGATCACTAATAGGCTTGAGACGCGTCTGCTCAACAGTCCGCATTGTAACTATGAGGTTTGAGCAGTAGTGCTTCTCAGTGAGGAAAAGTAGAAAGTGTTCGTTGTAAGTGAGTTTAAAGAGAAAAATCAAGAATTATAAATCAAATCGATAGAGCTCCAAAGACAACAACGTGTTCAGACGCGATGCATGCGCATTCGTCAATAGGAAAGAGTTGATAATAATACTATCGATTATTACGATAGTATTATTCCTCACAACGCTAGGAGATGTGGTGTAAACAAGTACAATGATCTGATTAAACTTGATGTGTTTTCTCGAGCTGATATGGGGGTGTTCACAGTTTGCATGGATTGCCTCAGATCATTTGCGTTTGAATAGAGCGCGCTTTCCGTGGGCGGGATCACATTAAACTTAATAAGCTGAAATGAGAGTGACTGACATCTCTCTCTTTTCATACAGATTACATAAACGGAGAATATTTGATTTCGTTTTGAATTAGATCATTTAAAAGTACACACTTGAATGATTATAAAGATATATTGCTCATTCCTGGATGAATAGTATTCGCTGAGTTTTGTTTAAGTTTAGAGACGTGCTCCAAAAAAAAAGTTCACCGAGATGGACAGGCAGAAGGCACACCCTGTTTATTTTCTTTATTTTACAAAAACACAATGTTTTTTTTCGCTTGTAAGTGGACACATAAAAAAGTAGACATTTAACAGTTTATTTTTTATATTTCTTAAGTCTGTATGACCATAAATAACGGAGTATTTTAAGTCTATTTTGCTGCTATGTGAAAAAAATCTAGCAAAACGCGCCGGCGCGTTTGCCGACCTCAGAGGGTTAAAGACAAAAGGTTGGAGTCTCCGTGATCTGACTCTCTTGCTGGAAACTCAATAATCAGTATTCTTCACCGTGATGTTTATGTAAGGAAGCATATCTGAAATAGATTCTTAAATTTGTTATTCCACAACAGTAAGGAGAAAATGACAATTTGATGGATAATTTAAATATATTCTTAAATATATCACATTTTGGTAATGTATTCATTCCGCCATCACATCCGAGCGCGAAACGCTGCTTGGGTAGTTTCAAGATATAAAAATAATTAATAATACAATAATAATTTAATTGTTCATATGTGTTTATTCTTGTTAGAAGATTTTTTTTTTTACTGATTATGAACACAAATTAATCACGACAAACCAAATTAATTGTAATTGTATTAATTATACCATTGATGAAAACAAGCTGATACCAAGGTGTTTTAGGCCTACAATTCTAACATAATTTTTCATGAAAAATCATGGTTGTATTTATTTATTTTTCGAAAGTAAGGTTAATGTAAGCAGATTCTTGCAATACTCTCCTAAATGCGTAATAAAACCTAAATGCAAACATTACCGCTTTAATGACCTTTTTTTTCAGTGCATTTGTTTTACAATATATTGCTTTTACTGTCATGGTAATAATTTTATAACTATTATTATATAATAGTGTAATGTAGAAAGACACAACTAAAAGAGGTTGAATTTTTCGTTTAATTTGCACACTGAATATGTGTTGGAGCTTTTAATTTTGAAGTCTCAAAGTGCACCTGATTGATGAATCTAACATTAAAATGCACTAAATATTTTTACAGGGGGCATGCCCCCCATCGCCCCGAGAAGGCCTGAGGTCCACCCACCACAGATTTACCAAAATTCCTGTGAGAAACATTGGTATTGCTATGCCAATGCAGTTTATAGCTTGTTTTTGCTATATGACAATTTTGTATTTATTGACAATTGACAAAATGATATTGGATAGGAGGCGCTGGCCCAAAAAAGGTTGAGAACCACTGCTCTAGAGCAAGACATCAACAAATAGTTTTACATCACTGCACTACAGGCCCCGCCCACTGGCGATCAGTTAATCAGATCATAAACAGCTCGTTTGTGTCTCTGTACAGACTCCAGAATGGCTCCAGCATCAAAAATCAAGCGTAGCATCAGTTCTGGCAGGTTACGTTAGTCAAGCTCGCATCAGTGACTCTCAGCTGATCCACGTCTACCTATAGGAATACGACGCCTATCACTGTATACATATACAGTATAAGCTCCTTCAGTTCTTGGAAACATGCCGTTCGTAAAGCTATAGTGTGTTGGAAATATGCTTGCTCTAAGGCTATCTTGTTTTTGAAACACGCTTGTTGTCAAGGCTATCTGGTTGCTATTGAAAACTGCTTGCTCTAAAAGCTCTTAGTGCTATTGAAAACATGCTTTGCTAAGCTTATCCAGGTATCATTCTATTATTCTATCTGATTATTGCAACATGCTGTGTTAAAGTTACCACATGCTTGTGGCTAAGGCTATCAAGATTATCGGTAACATACTTGTGCAAAATACACAGTAGGTACGTTCACTGCAGAGGTCTGTTATTCAACACTAACACCATTGTAGCTTGATGATCCTGTGAAGGAGTGGGGGCAGAATTCATGTTCATGAATGAGGAAGCACACTGTATTTCATTGCTTGGCTGCGCATTGCATCTGACTGAGAGCTATAGGGTGTATGCTTCTCCAAAAGGACTACACTAGTTTTAATATCCAAGTCCTATAGTTATACAACATGGTTGTTGCATCAGTTTTGTTGCTGCTAGTCGGAGCTATTGCTGTAGGGTGTAAGCTTCCCCTGCCAAACTACAGTAGTTTTAGCAATAGTTCTGATTATACAACAAGCTTGTTGTATCAGTTTTGTTGCTTGTATCATCTTTTGAATGTTCTCCGGTTCCCACCTCCTTCTTCCCACAACATCTAACTTTGCTACACCATTCTATCAGTATCAATCGTGTTGGGGGTATTTAGAGAGAGAGAGGAATTTTTTTGTTTTCATAAGAATACTTATATGTTATAAAACGGGGCTAAATGCGCATTTGACTTTATTCTACTTTAAACCACTAGAGAGCACAAAAATACAGCTCAGCACTTTTTTTAACAATCACTTTTGATCCTTAACGCAATCACAACGCAAAGTTGAGTCTGCACTAATATTATCTAGCTATATAGGGATGCTAATTAACTGGTTAACTGACAGCAATAATTTTGTTAAATTTAATGTTATAAAAAAAAATAATCCTCTTCACATGCACAGAAATGTGCTTGGAAACACCACAGTGGAGCGGTGCTCACGCTGAATGGCACGAATGCTATTACTGACTATTTAAACTGAGCAGTGTAATATCTTATATGTAAGGTTGACCATTTTATTTTGGTAATGAACAGGCTGCGATGTCAAGTTTGCAATGCTGGAATATGTTGTGTGCGCATGTAACAAGTGTTGTATTTATTTATTAATTTCGCTCAAAATCTCTCCCTTTGTTATATTTATATAATTTTTTATTTTATAAATTATTCTTTTAGTATTTCATTTCATTTATTCTCTAATATTGATTTCTTTTATTTGAGATGTCATGTTTCTATGCTTATTTGGTAATTTTTCAGTATTGTTAAATATGGTGCATGGCTCCTTTAATACTTATGTTCTGGTTCTGGTTGCTCTCCTTCGGTTCAGATAAGCGTGACTGAAGAGAGGCGAGTTGTGCTGAAGCTCCGTCTAAAAAGTTGATGTTGATTGAGTTTTATTTATTGTACTAAAACATGTTTTTTACATGTTAACATTTTGTTTTTTAATACACTTTAATCTTATTCAGACTTGTATGAAGTTTGAGTGAAGGATGTGAAGCATGTATTTTTGAAGAGAGTTCATTAAGCATGAGTGTGCAAGCTCTGTCTAAAATAATGCCTTACTAAAATAATCACTGACAGGCTAATGATACAATGGCAAGAGATCTCCACAGATTCAAGCTTGTTTTGATTAATTTGTCTTTTTATTCATGCAGGTATATGCTCCCATTCATGCTTCTGTTAATTTGACTTTTTTTTAATTTATGTAAAATGTTTTTTTTTTTGTTTTTTTTTATATGTTGAACACTATTTATTTAGATTTATATGAGAAACATGAAAACTGTAAAATGTGTTGCAGTTGCGGTAAGCGTGACTAGATGAAGACCGGTCACGCATGAGGCGCAGACGCGATCGAACAGAGGAAACATAAAAACGTACTCCGTCATTTTGGTCATACAGATAAGAGTAGGATTGTTCGAAACCAGGGAAGCACCGATACCATTTTTCCAGAACCGATCCGATCCCAAAAATTCTGAGTATCGGCCGATACCGATCCGATATCAGCACAGTTTTCTTTTTAATCAATGTAGAATTTCTATACCTCTGTTTGTTGAACTGATAATTACTCTTTTGTGTGTTAAACATCATTAAAAAGAAAAACAACAAATGAAAAAATAATATGATCATAATCTATGACAAAATACTATTATAAACGAGATTAAAATTCAGCAGCAAAAGTTACTCTAGAAAAATCATGAGAGCACAATAATTGAATAAAATCTAAACATTTAGTGAAAAAACATTTAGTGGAGATGGAGAACAAATAAAAGTGAATAAGTGTAGCACTAAATCTGTTAAATGTTACTCATTGCTCTTTGTATTGTTGTAAAATGCATTCATGAAAAACAAGTAAATATATTTATGATATATATTGTCACGGGGTGAAGAATCACACAACAAGGAGAGCTCAAATTAAAGCCCCGGAGGGTGGGTTTATTGAACAGAGTGAGTGGTGAAAGCAGACAGTACGGGTAGGTGCGCCG
Source organism: Rutilus rutilus (assembly GCA_021464565.1). Taxonomy (NCBI): domain Eukaryota; kingdom Metazoa; phylum Chordata; class Actinopteri; order Cypriniformes; family Leuciscidae; genus Rutilus; species Rutilus rutilus. The sequence continues at coordinate 416,719 of JAJAQA010000002.1, forward strand.
GTGAGTGGTGTGCTTCTTATCCTCGTGCCAGTGAAGTCCGTGTCCGAGTGCTTGTGGGGAGAGATCGGCTTCAGCTGCTGTCTGTGAGAGAATAGAGAGAAGCATTAGTTCCACTTTCTCAGTCAGAGATTCTCCCCCAACTCTTGTGCCATGTGTGCTTATAAGCACGCCAGTTGATGAGCCGCAGCTGAGGCCGATCGGGGCGTGATGAGGACGTGCAGCTGTGGCTCGTTTGTTTCCAGGGCGACGCTGATGATCGGCCGGGACGCTCGTCAAACCCCCCCCCCAAGCGTCGTCCTGGTCCTGTTGAGGATATGAGACAGCAGGGGAGAGAGAGGGGTTGGGTGGGGAGTGACCCCTGACAGACCTGCAAAAGCTGCCCAGATCCGAGAGAGCCCGTCGGCGTTTGAGTTCATGGCTCCGGCCCGATGTTGTACCTCAAAGTGGAAGTCCTGGAGCGCGAGGAACCATCGGGTCAACCTGGCGTTGGTATTCTTGGCTCGTGCCATCCACTGGAGAGGGGCATGGTCGGTGACCAGGGTGAACCTCCGGCCAAGGAGGTAGTATCGCAGCTCCAGGACTGCCCACTTGATGGCCAGAGCCTCCTTCTCCACGGTGGCATAGTTTCTCTCGGCTGGGGACAGCTTCCTGCTGATGTACAGGACCGGATGCTCTTCTCCCTCTTGGATTTGGGAGAGGACGGCTCCCAAACCTGTGTCTGAGGCATCCGTCTGCAGCAGGAAGGGACAGGTGAAGTCGGGAGCTCGCAGGACTGGCTCCGAGGTGAGGGCGGATTTAACCTTCTTGAAAGCGTCTTCTGCTGCCGGGGTCCACTGTACTTTCTCCGGCTGTCCCTTCCTGGTCAGATCTGTCAGGGGGGCGGCTAAAGAGGAGAAGTCAGGGATGAAGCAGCGATAGTACCCCGCCAACCCTAAGAACGCTCGTACATGGGTTTTGGTCCTTGGCTGTGGGGCTGTCCTGATGGCCTCTACCTTCTTTTCCTGGGGACGGATCATCCCCCGTCCCACTTGGAAACCTAGGTACTTTGCCTCGTACAGCACTATATGACATTTCCGAGGGTTGGCGGTGAGTCCAGCCCTCCGGAGATCGGACAGCACCCTCCGTAGACGGTCCAGGTGGTCCTCCCACGCCTCTGAGTGGATGACGACATCGTCGATTTAGGCGGCGGCGTAGGCCTGATGGGGCCGCAGGACGATATCCATCAGTCTTTGAAAGGTAGCGGGCGCTCCATGAAGGCCGAAGGGAAGGGTCCGGTATTGCCAGTGCCCACTGGGGGTAGAGAACGCTGTTTTGGGCTTTGCAGAGGGAGAAAGCGGTACCTGCCAATATCCTTTTGTAAGGTCCAAGGTGGAGATAAACCGGGCCCTCCCCAGGCGGTCCAGTAATTCATCCACTCGAGGCACCTCGAAGCGCAGGGTGCCGTCCGGTTTTGGGACCATCACAATTGGGCTGGACCACGGGCTGCGCGATGGTTCTATCACCCCTAACTTCAACATTTGTTGTACCTCTTCCTCGATAGCCTGCCGACGAGCCTCAGGGACGCGGTAGGGGCGCTGCCGGACGACGACTCCAGGTGGTGTGGGGATGTCGTGATGTAGTACGTTGGTCCGCCCGGGGAGTGGAGAGAACACATCCGAAAACTGACCGACCAGGTGCTGCAGGTCCGCCTTCTGAGCAGCCGAGAGCTGAGGGTTGAAGTCCACAACCACGGGTTCGGAGACGGCTAGAGCTGTAAGTTGGTCTCTAGTCCCCACCCACTTCTTGAGGAGGTTGATGTGGTACAACTGATTTGGACAGCGCCTTCCTGGCTGGCGTAGGCGATAGGTGACGGGGCCAATTTTCTCCAGGACGGTGTACGGGCCCTGCCAGGTGGCGAGGAACTTACAGGCGGCGTTGGGGACTAGGACCATAACACGGCCTCCGGGTTGGAATTCCCATGGCTGGGCTGCTCGGTTGTAGTGCCGTTGTTGGGACTGCTGCGCCTTCACCAGGTGTTCCCGGACTAACGGCATGACCCGGTCGATCTTGTTCCTCATGTGTCTTACGTGTTCCACGACGGAGCGATGGGCTGCAGGCTGCTGCTCCCAGGCCTCCCTTGCTACGTCCAGGAGGCCACGAGGTTGTCGTCCGAACAGGAGCTCAAAGGGGGTGAAGCCAGTTGAGGCCTGGGGAACTTCGCGGATGCCGAAGAGGACATACGGCAACATCAGGTCCCAATCGCGCCGGTCTTCTGCGGTCACTCTGCGGAGCATTTGTTTGAGGGTTTGGTTAAACCTCTCCACGAGGCCGTCAGTTTGCGGGTGGTAGACTGTAGTCCTCAACTGCTTCACCCTCAGCAGCCTGCAGAGATCAGCCATTATCCAGGACATAAAGGGGGTACCTTGGTCGGTCAGTATCTCCGCTGGGATGCCGACTCGGCTGAACAGCATGAAGAGCTCGTGGGCGATGGACTTGGCCGTAGCTTTCCGGAGGGGCACTGCTTCCGGATACCGGGTGGCGTAGTCGACAATCACCAGGATGTGTTCGTGTCCCCGGGCTGACTTCGGCAGCGGCCCTACCAGATCCATCCCGATGCGCTCGAAGGGCACGTCGATGATGGGCAGCGAAATCATGGGGCTGGGGGGAGGCTTCCTGGGAGAGGTACGTTGGCAGGTCGAGCAGGCCTGACAGAAGCGTTTTACCTCGGCATCGATCCCCGGCCAGTGGAAACGGTCCCGGATTCTCTGTGTAGTGTTGTCAGCCCCGAGGTGCCCCGCCATGGGGTGTGTGTGCGCGAGCTCCAGCACCGTCTCTGTCTTCGACCGGGGCACCACCAGCAACGTTCTTTCCTCCCCCCTTCGCTGCGCGACACAATACAGCAGGCCATTTTGGACCACAAAGTGCGGGAGAGGATGGGGACCAGGCTGAACTTCTTTCCCGTCTATGATACGGACCCGTTCCCAACAGTGTTTCAGCCTGTCGTCCTCGCGCTGTTCCCTTGCGAATGAGCCCCCTTCCGTGACCTGCTGAAAAACATCAAAGAAGAGATTAGGGCATTGGGAAGGGGACTCACCATCTCTCCCGCTGTCAGAGGCCAGGAGGGCGGGGCGCTGACGTGGTCCGCGGGCTGGTCTCCGTCTCCGGCGGCTCCCTCTCGGGCTGACGGGCTGGGTGGCAGTGGCAAGGAGGCGGTCAAACCCGGGCCAGTCTCTTCCCAGCAGGACAGGCACTGGAAGGTCCTTTACCAGTCCTACTTCGACCGGCCAGGAACCTGAGGGGGCTGAGATCGTCACCCTCCGGGTCGGTACTTCTCGGGTCTCCCCGTGGACGCAGGTGATGGGAAGACGAGCTTTGGAGTCTGTGCGGGCGAACAGCAGATGAGACTGGATCAGGCTGACCGCGCTGCCGGAGTCCAAGAGGGCGCGGAAAGGCTTCCCATTTATTTTCACGTCGACCTCAGGGGCCCCTGGCGGTGGGTCGCTGTGGACGATGCAGCCCGCCAGCCAGTTTTTAGTGGGTGGTGTGGGGTCCTATGTGGGCATAGGCTCATCACGGATAGAGGGAGCCGCGGGCCTGCTGTTTGGTCGGAACGTGCCCTCCGGCGCGCGTCGCTCCTGGACCACCCTCCGGGGAAACGGTGGCGCTCTCTCCCCGGCATCCCGATGTTGGGCCGCATGCGCCAGCTCGATGGCCTCGACGAGTTCCAGGGTGGTATTTGGACTCCTCATGGCGACGGCCTGTCGATGGGAGCGGGGCAGGGCACGAAGTAGCCGGTCGATGACGACACGTTCCGCCACTTGTTCCGGCGTGGGGTCTCCCTCCAAGAGCCAGTGTTGTGCCAGCCGTGAGAGCTCGGCAACCTGGGCGCGGGCGGGCAGGCGGGACTTGTAAATCCAGTCAAAGAAATATTGGGCCGCGCAGACTGGCGACAGCCCTAAACGGCTGAGGATTTCTCTCTTGACATCCGGATATCGGTCGGCGACAGCGGCTGGAAGAGAAAAATAAGCCCGCTGGGCTTCCCCAGTGAGGAGTGGGGCCAGCGCCTGCGCCCAGTCGGTGGGTGGCCATTCCTCTGTTGTCGCTGTTGTTTCAAACATTCGCAAGAATGCCTCTACATCATCGTGAGGGGTTAATTTAGGTAATAACCTGGCGGCTTGCACGCGAGGGTCCGGCGGCAGAGCGTGTTGGACGGCGGCGGCACGAAGGGCCGCGACTTCCTGTTCGGTTTCGCCCTGCCGGGTGGCGAGGTGCTCAACAATCTGCTGCTGGCGGATGCTGACCTCGGTGATCCGTTGGAGAAGTTGGTCCATCTCGGGGGAGGAGCGCTCGTCTGCCATAACCAGAACACACAAAAAAAACCCGATGTTTTTCTTTTTTTTTTTTTTTTTTTAATTACTTGTTGGCGATTCTTCACTCTTCTTGCCCGCATTCTCCACCAGACTGTCACGGGGTGAAGAATCACACAACAAGGAGAGCTCAAATTAAAGCCCCGGAGGGTGGGTTTATTGAACAGAGTGAGTGGTGAAAGCAGACAGTACGGGTAGGTGCGCCGGTGAGTGGTGTGCTTCTTATCCTCGTGCCAGTGAAGTCCGTGTCCGAGTGCTCGTGGGGAGAGATCGGCTTCAGGTGCTGTCTGTGAGAGAATAGAGAGAAGCATTAGTTCCACTTTCTCAGTCAGAGATTCTCCCCCAACTCTTGTGCCATGTGTGATGTGGTGGTATTTGGACTCCTCATGGCGACGGCCTGTCGATGGGAGCGGGGCAGGGCACGAAGTAGCCGGTCGATGACGACACGTTCCGCCACTTGTTCCGGCGTGGGGTCTCCCTCCAAGAGCCAGTGTTGTGCCAGCCGTGAGAGCTCGGCAACCTGGGCGCGGGCGGGCAGGCGGGACTTGTAAATCCAGTCAAAGAAATATTGGGCCGCGCAGACTGGCGACAGCCCTAAACGGCTGAGGATTTCTCTCTTGACATCCGGATATCGGTCGGCGACAGCGGCTGGAAGAGAAAAATAAGCCCGCTGGGCTTCCCCAGTGAGGAGTGGGGCCAGCGCTCACTGATCTCACGCCAGTTGATGAGCCGCAGCTGAGGCCGATCGGGGCGTGATGAGGACGTGCAGCTGTGGCTCGTTTGTTTCCATGGCGACGCTGATGATCGGCCGGGACGCTCGTCACAATACTATTAAATGAAAAGACATTTCTTTTAAATGTTTAGCGTAGCTGTTTAATGAGGCAGCAACATATTATAGATAGGACAGAACAAGAAAGGCTATTAATTATCTTTCATTGCACAAAAGTATTATAATATGAAAGGCTCCAATACAGAGCAGCACAAAACGCTTATGCGTATTGAAGAATAACAAATATTAAGAATCTATTTCAAATATGTTTTATGTCAGATCTGCTTATCCTATTTCCCTACATAACATCACATAAAAAACTAAGGTGAACTATACTGTATTTGGCATTCAAGGTGAACATGAGGGCATCCATTTACTGATTAGATTTAACAGTTTCCTTTGAAGGGGTTTTGTTAGTCTTTGATCTTTCTACTAAGAGTTGAACTATGTGTGAATGTTTACCTAGTCTTAGTTCTCGTGACCATGTGTTGTTTATACAATTTGGGGGTTACCATTATCTCAGTTGGGGGTAATTGCCTCTATTGTCTTTAGATGATTAGATTCAGTAGTCATCTCTAAGGCTGTGTGTAAGTTCAGCACCTTTAAGGACAGCCCACTGAATGGCCTATAAGATACCATGTAAAGTTCCCTCAGTCAGATCATGTTGGAAGTGCTACAGAAACATACAGCGGAGTTCTCAATAAAGAATAACTTCCGTTGAACGCTATCCCAACTGTCTCCTGGTCTTGCGTCGATGAAAGAAAACTTTACAACAGTATCCCGTGCGCAGAATGATGCGCTTGAAGCAACATGGAGTCACAGCGCTTCGCATTGAAAACCTCAAAGCAAAAAGGGAAGAGATTTGATGCGTAGTTCCGGAATTACATGAATACAATAGTTTATTGAGCCTTTTATTTTTCACAGTTTAAAATTTTCAGTTACTGCCAAGCCACTCCCTAGCAGCCAAACAGAGTACCCTAGCAACCAAAATCCAAAGAGGGATATCTTCCATTCTTAATGTCACAGAGGCATGGGAGTTGGTTTATATCATTCATAGTGACAAGAAGCCTTTGGAATTTCATCATTGGCAGCTGCCAAGCAACTCCATAGCAACCAAACAGAGTACCCTAGCAACCGTTTAGCAAAACGTATATCTCTGCATCAAAACATCGTATAGAGATGGGGGTTGGCTCTTTTGTTTCAGTTGGGAAACAGTCTGTAAATATCACCATTGTAACTGTGTATTCACCAGAGCATGTGAGCGGAGTGGAGCGGGAGCGAGCGGGGAGCGGGAGCGGGCGGATCTTGGTCAGAGCGCAGAGCGGCAATTTCAAAAGGACGGAGCGTCACATTTCCCGCTCCAATTTCGCTCCGCTCACACCTATTTTTTTACAGTCTAGCTATGGCTCACACCACGAGTCTGAAGCATTCTCAGTCAAGCCTGACTCCATTTGTCTTGCACAGTCATCAACAGTAGACTATTTTCAGGCAAAACTCGGCTCAATAATGGAATTCAAAAAGTAAAATGAGAATTCATACAGCCAGTGCCTATCAATAGCCTATAAGTCGCTCCGGAGTATAAGGCACATCAGTCAAAAAATTCGCCATGAAGAAGAAAAAACATATATAGGCCTAGCCTCGCACTGGACTATAAGTCGCATTTATTTAGAAATCTATACAAAAAAAAACAATGTTATGGACGGGACAGTTCTCCGTTACGGACGTGAGCGCTCAAGCAGCACTAAGACTGCTTTAAAACTTTCACTGAGACCTCAAACAGAAAGCACAAAGCCTGTCTTTAAATTTAATTTCGTTTTGTATTAATTGTATCTTAATTTTAATCAAGGTTTCATCAACCAATTGTCTGGATTTAAGAAGTAGGCTAAATATATTAGAAATGGATAACCATGATACGAAGGCGCCGGCGTGAACCTTGTCTCATGAATGAACAGAAACTCAGCGTATAGCCTACTTGCCTCACAGACCCGGCACATATATATAAAGCTTGAAATGTCTACTTTTAAACAGAACAATTCAAAACGAAAGAAAACAGACTGCTCTCCCGTATGAAATGTGCATTTCTCTCAGGCGCGTTCACTACTGCGAAGAACACGAGTCAGCATCTTTCCAGCCGACAGACCTAAAAAAAATTAAAATGTCTTCTGCTATATTTTACATATTCATAATTATTAATTTTGCCGGTTCGTTGTGACAGCTTTTAGGTGCTTTATTGGCAGCGCCACCCTTACATGTTACATGAACAAGATTTTTTTCTTTTGGGGTCATTTTGTTTGTGTTCAGAATTTCTCATTTGCCTGCGCGATGTTAGAGGACGCTGTTAATAAAGTTGCAACTTGCGAGTAAGCCACATTGGATTCACGTTTTTTATTATAGGCTATTTAAAAAATACCCCAGTTTTTATGCCAGCTAGTCGTATCATTTTATTTTTGTTGTATTTATCCGCCACACACCTTGAAGGCCGGTCCGTGAAAATATTGTCTGATATTAAACCGGTCCATGGCGCAAAAAAGGTTGGGGACCGCTACAATTGATATAGGCTACATGTAGATTTTTTCCTTTTTTGGAGCGAGCGGGGGGTGATTTGAGTGGAGCGCGAAGCAAACTGCGTTGAGCGCTGAGCGGAAAATGAGCGGAGCGGCCTGATGTAGCTTTGAGCGGGGGAGCGGAGGGGTGAACAGTTCATTGAGCGACGAGCGGGGATTCTCACCGCTCCACTCCGCTCACATGCTCTGGTATTCACACCCTAGCACCATTTAGAGCCACCTAGCAACCATATTGCAACATATAGAAGCACTATTTCAGCTCCACAACATTGTACAGACATGGTTGTTGGCTCGTATGCAATCATGTACAACACCCTAGCAACCGAGTGGTGAGTTTTGCCACTGCAAGCACCACTTCACATTTTCTTCAGGAAATGTACATTCTAGTTTTTATTATTATTCTGGACAAAGTTTGGCGCGTAACTCGCCCCACACCGTTTGTCACAGACCCCTGAGTGAGGTGTCAAATCGACCGGCTCATTGAGGAGAGGTGTACTATGACTTTTCTAAGCGATCGGGAGTACGATGTTCGCCCCAGAGGCGAAAAAGCAGCCGAAAAATCCCAAAGATAGACTTAACTTTGCGACAAATTTTGACGAGTCATAGCTCAGAGCGAGGATTTCACAGAAACGTGTGATTTGCCACAATTGAAGAGGCTGACAGGCTCTGTAAGAACATACCTCACAATAGGGTAAAAGTTGCACCCCTGGGGGGCAGGAGCTGCCCAAAATTTCCCATTGACTTACTATGAACTTAAAAAACACTTCCTGCTCAGCTACTGTTCGGACGCTCTTGCTTACTGCTCCGCGCTTTGCTCTATCGCTTTTACATTTTATCTCCTATTTTTTTATATTTTATTTCCTTTATTTTATTTCCTTTTATCACCTAATTTTAACTTCAGCAAATCAGCACAGTGCTCATACGACAAAGTTTGGATTACTACTAAAACTGAGAATTCTTTTACCCGACCAGCTTACATTCCGGGAAAGGAAAACACAACTGCCTCAAGGATAAGAGAGAAAATGCCTCTTCTGGAATCTACTTGCTGCACTAACTGCCACAGACTTTTACAAAGGATTGCAGTTCTTGAAACAAAGTTACTTACGGGACCACCAAACCAGACGGAGCACACAACAGAGCTTCGTCATGGACACCCTCAGCATACCGGTGAGTCCCATGAAACTAGTGCTCCTCGACAGGTAGAGAAACAAGCCGATCGACTTACTAATCGATGGCACAAACAGGGAGCGAGACCCAAAGGCACTCGAGATATCAGATTGTCACGAGCATCACATATTGCCGCAGTAGCATCCTCTACCACAGATAAAGCTCTGACAAGGATTGCAAACACTGGCCTCCTACCACCGCCTATACATCTTGAGAACAGATTTGAAGTACTAAGGAATGTAAATGAGGAATCCCCAAATGTGATGAATGTGATCGAACACAGACTGAATGGGCCAGTAGCTAACACTGATGCTAACTGGCACTCAAGGTCGAGCAGACAGCGGCACTCAGCTCAGAGCGCAGCCGAGCCCAGGACTCTGATAGTGGGGGACTCCATAATCAGAAACATTATCAGCAAGGATACAACTACGTGCTGCCTTCCACAAGCAACAACTTCTGATGTAAACAGGGAACTTCAGAACATTCTGATGAAACATAAGACTGCAAATCGACTCATCATTCATGTGGGGAAGAATGATATTCATAAAGAGGAGTCAGAACTCCTTAAGAAGGATTTCCATGAACTTTTTGAAACACTTAAAAGACTGAAAGTTCAAACATTCATCAGTGGACCTCTCCCAGCAAGAGGAACAAACAGGTTTTCATGGTTGCTTGGGCTAAATACATGGCTGCAAAAAACCTGCAATATAAAAGGTTTAAAACCTGCAATATAAAAACCACACACACACCTGGACACAGTATGAATGACCACGGGACTTCACTTCAGCATCAAAATGGACATGATAACACCACTCCGCCACAACAACCTCTGCTCACGGACACAATCTCAGCTGAGCCCTGCCCACAGAGCTCACCACAGACAGACATATCAGAACTGCTTGAAGATTCAGCACTCAAGGACGACTTCATGGAAAACAGCCAGGGAAGCCAGGACAGCATATTACAGCCTCCGATAACACCAGAGCAACAGCCCCTTTCACCAGACACTTTCTACCTCTCCCCAGCATCGCCACTTCTGTGCTTCTTACAGAAAATGGAAGAACTGGTGTATGCTGGAACCAGACTATCCCACTCTTTTGCTGCAAGCCCCCAGATACCAACCAAAAAAAGACAGGCACCAAAGCCCGCACCAAAGCCTGCGGGCCCAGCTCGCCCTCCCCCTCCTGTGAGAGCTCTTCGGCCTCTGCCACAACGCCAGGGGCCACACCCTCCTCCATCTGCTCGAGGTGAACCAAAAACAACTGATACCAGCTCTCAGTGATGTGTGTTGGGTCCCCGTTTTGATAACAGAAACTTTCTCAAATGTTTACAGAACAAGCGGGAACCCAGTGTGCCTGTATCTGTGCCTGTATCTTTCTCTATTGCTGTTCTATTACAAGATAGAAAGTCTAAGGCCTTCAATAGCCGTACAGCAAACCTAACTAATCTGGTGCCTATTACACGTCAAACTAATATTGCTGTGGGGAAAAGTAAGTCTGTTAAGTTAGCACTTCTAAACATTCGCTCAATTAAAAATAAATCACTTCTAGTCAACGACTTAATAACCACAAACAACCTGGATTTTATGCTTCTAAATGAAACCTGGCTAGAAGACAGCTGCAGTGCAACAATCCTCAATGAAGCAGCCCCTCCTAACTTTACTTTTATGAGTGTCTGCAGAGCTGTTAAGAGAGGTGGGGGTATAGCTGCTCTTTTTAAAGATATCTATCAATGTAAGCAAATATCATTTGGGAATTACCCGTCTTTCGAATATCTGGGTATTGTGTTAAAAGGTGCTCCACGCATTTTACTTATCATTATTTACAGGCCTCCAAAATACTCTCCAGCCTTTGCTGAGGATTTTACAGAACTGTTATCAACAATTACCTCAGAGTTTGACTGTTTTGCCATTGCTGGAGATTTTAACATTCACATAGATAGTGCAGAAAACAATATGGCAAAAGAAATCAAAAGTGTTTTAAAAACTTTTGATCTGACTCAGCATATACATGGACCCACACACAATCGTGGACACACTCTAGATTTACTTATCAGTAAGGGTCTAAACATTTCATCGATTGTTATTAAGGATGTAGCGCTGTCTGATCATTTCTGTATTTTCTTTGATATATTGATCTCTCCTGCCACTGAAGCTAGATCTGTGTCTGTCAAGAAGAGATGCTTAAATGAGAACACTAGTGTACTATTTATGAAGGCTATATCCTTAACACCAAGCATATCTGCAGTCTCTGTTGATTTTCTCTTTGATTCTTTTAACTCAAAAATTAAAAGTGTAATTGATGATATTGCTCCTGTTAAAGTCAGGAAGAAGAGTGGCAGACAAAAAGCACCTTGGAGAAACTCAACAGCAGTGCAAAATATGAAAAGACAATGCAAAAAAGCAGAGCGCATGTGGCGGAAGACAAAACTTGTAGTCCATTATAACATCTACAAAGACAGCATCCATGCTTTCAATATGGAACTAGGCAAAGCTAGACAGACTTTCTTCTCAAATATTATAAACAGTAATTTAAACAACACACGCACTCTTTTTGCTACTGTAGAGAGACTGACAAACCCCCCAAGCCAGATTCCCAGTGAAATGCTCTCAGACAACAAGTGCAGTGAGTTTGCTTCTTTCTTCTCTAAGAAAATCAATAATATCAGAAAGGTGATCAGCACATCCTTGAGTTGCCCTGGGGTCAGACAGATCAGACCACCTGAGAAAGTAGTTACTATGTCTGATTTCAAAGAAATTGATGGCAAAATTTTGGAAGAAACCGTACAGCACCTTAAAACATCAACCTGCGCTCTTGACACACTTCCCACATCATTTTTCAAAAGTGTGTTAAACAGTTTAGAAGCAGATCTTCTAGAAGTGGTAAATGCTTCACTTTTCTCTGGGAGTTTTCCAAACTCCCTGAAAACCGCAGTTGTCAAGCCCCTCCTGATAAAGAGCAATCTGGATAATACCATATTAAGCAACTATAGGCCGATCTCAAATCTTCCTTTCATAGGCAAGATCATTGAAAAAGTTGTCTTCAATCAGCTGAACAAATTCTTGAGCTTGAATGGATACTTTGACAATTTTCAATCTGGTTTCCGACCGCACCACAGCACAGAGACAGCGCTCATAAAGATAATAAATGATATTCGATTAAATACTGATTCAGGCAAATTATCAGTTCTGGTACTACTCGACCTCAGTGCTGCATTTGACACTGTCGATCATAACATACTTCTTGACAGGCTGGAAAACTGGGTGGGGCTTTCTGGGATAGTCCTAAAATGGTTCAGGTCATACTTAGATGGGAGAGGTTACTATGTGAGTATAGGAGATCATAAGTCTGAGTGGACATCCATGACATGCGGAGTCCCTCAAGGCTCAATTCTTGCGCCACTGCTGTTCAACCTGTATATGCTCCCAATGAGCCAAATAATGAGAAAGAACCAAATTGCTTACCACAGCTATGCAGACGACACACAGATCTACTTAGCCCTATCGCCTAACGATTACAGCCCCATTGACTCCCTGTGCCAATGCATCGATGAAGTCAACAGCTGGATGTGTCAAAACTTTCTTCAGTTAAACAAAGACAAAACTGAAGCCATTGCGTTTGGAAACAAAGATGAAGTTCTCAAGGTGATGCATACCTTCACTCTAGGGGTCAAACAACTAAAAATCAAGTCAGGAATCTTGGTGTGACACTAGAGTCAGACCTTAGTTTCAGTAGTCATGTCAAAGCAATAACTAAATCAGCATACTATCATCTGAAAAATATTGCAAGAATTAGATGCTTTGTTTCCAGACAAGACTTAGAGAAACTTGTGCATGCTTTCATCACCAGCAGGGTGGATTATTGTAATGGACTCCTCACTGGCCTTCCCAAAAAGACCATAAGACAGTTGCAGCTCATACAGAACGCTGCCGCCAGGATTCTGAGCAGAACCAGAAAATATGAACACATCACACCAGTCCTCAGGTCTTTACACTGGCTCCCAGTTAGATTTAGGATTGATTTTAAAGTATTATTACTGGTATATAAATCATTCAATGGCCTAGGACCTCAATACATTGCAGATATGCTCACTGAATATAAACCCAACAGATCACTCAGATCACTAGGATCATATCAGATAGAAATACCAAGGGTTCACTCAAATCATGGCGAGTCTGCTTTTAGCTATTATGCCAGCCGCAGCTGGAAGCAGCTTCCAGAGGAGATCAGACGTGCTCCTACAATAGTCACTTTCAAATCCAGACTCAAAACACACCTGTTTAGCTATGCATTTAATGAATGAGCACTGTGCCAATGTTCGTCCGACTGTACTATACTGTATTTTATTTTTTATTTTTCTAAACTGTTTTAATTATTCTTATTTCCTTTTATTATTTTAATTTCTTCTATGTAAAGCACTTTGAATTGCCATTGTGTATGAAATGTGCTATATAAATAAACTTGCCTTGCCTTGCCTTGCCTTACTATGGTGTAGGACGGCCCATGAAATGCCTGCGTTTCACCTACTATGGTAAATTGCATAGGGATTTTGTATTGAACATAGCTCTGGATCACAGTGTCATAGAGACAAGGGGGCGGGCTCATTTTACTCAGTCGATCAATCAGTCTCTCAGGATCATTGTGAAGCTATCAAGCCATGCCCTAGCAACCATTTAGAGCACCTTAGCAACAAGTTCCATAGACTTCCATTGAAAGAGATCAAAGGGATATCTCCGGACTGACTTGTCATAGAAACATGAGGGTGGTCTCATTTGACTCGGGGCAGAAAACAGCCAATCATGAATCACCTCAACATTTCCTAGCCCCTCCCTAGCAACCATTGTCGAGCACCTTAGCAACCAAAATCCAAAGAGGGATATCTTTCATTCTTAACCCCCTGAGGTCAGCTATCGCGCCGGCGCGATAGGCTCGTTTTTTTCCCTATCAGTGAAAAAAAAAAATTTTTACTTTTTATCTTATATGCTTGTGTTATACATCAATCGATCCTGTTAAGTGTGTATTATTTTTGTGTATACTCACAATAAAAACAAAGTGTTGTGCTTTTCGCCAAATAAAGAAAAATAAACATGATGCGAGTTCTGCCTCCTCTCTGTCAGTGAAGTCAATTCTGAAACGCGTCCGAAAATGATCTGTAACTCAGTGAATACTTCTCACACAGACACGTGAGATATGTCTTTATGAAGCTGGCATTCTCTTCTTTTAAGTGAAGTAATTAATATAAAAAACAAATGTTTTCAACTCATGTAATCCATTTGAAAGCAAGGAGAGGTGCCGTTTTTTTCCTTCTCCCTCATTATCTCTAATAAGCTGAGGCCGCCCCGCCCCCGGCACTATTCACATGGTAAATAGTTTAGGTAATCTCTGCTTCGCACACGCCCCCCGATCAATGCCTTGAAAACACGAAGTTTCATCAGATCAGATTCACTGATAATTCATCGCGTTTAGAGAAGATGGCTCGTTTCTATGGTAAAGACGCCCTTCAGATGATTCTGGACAGCGAGGAAGAATTCACCTTTTCCTCAGAGGAAGATTGTAATTCAGACGAAGAATGGCAGCATTTTCAAGAGCGAATTGATCCCGCAGAGGATACAAGTTCAGAGTAAGTTGTTTACTGTTATATAATTCCTTTTCTGATAATATAGAACTTTATATATATTTAATTTCTGAATTTTCAGACTATATTTTCCCTAGTTTTGGCTAGCTTTTGACAACTTACAGGAACGATTGCCTTACAATATCCCTAACATCCGTGGAACTTATATGCTCAAGTGTAAACTTTTTTTTAAATGTGATATTGCTCTTTAAACATATTTGTATATTAAATATATTTCACTCAGTTTTGATTAGCTTATGACACTGATTCATGCTAAAATACTGCCTTTTGCATAATGTAGATTGTTTGCGAATATCTGCTTATAGGTTATATGTGGTTTAGTGCAACTATATTTCAGCCTCCGGTAAAATATGTGATACTGTCTAAATACATTATATTTTTATATAAATGTTCTGGTTTTGGTTGGCCTATGACAGTATTTATCATGCTGCAGATGTTTTTGAATACAGACTGTGTAAATGTTTTAGTGATGTGTCGTTCGCGAACGATCCGTTTATTGCGTGCTTCACTAAATGCGTGCGGTCTATATGGCCCATCAATGGTCCATAACCATCAATTGCTCATCAGTTTACTTTGAATAATGTATGCTAACAGTTTTATTTTGTTGTTGTTTTTTTAGGAATGTGTCTGCATCACGCTCTCCTTCTCCAGCACCCCGCAGAGGGGCACGCAGGTGTCGGTCAGGTCTCAGTGCGATCGAGAATCATACTGAGTAAGTACATAGACGTAATATTTTACAGATGAAATGTAGCCTAATTGTGTTTACATCATAATAATATAAAAGTAGCCTATACCTATTCTTGTGTGAAATGACAAAAAACGTTGTCTTTTTTTTATCCATGGCCATTAGTGATTGATAATGATAATACAAGTTCTTTTATTGTGTTATCAGCATGCTCACGTGTTTTTTTTGTTTTGTTTTTTTACAGATGTGACAATGAACTTGTCCAAGCACCTGTCCCGAAGAGAGCCAAGGCTAACCAGCAGGCAAGCAACAGGCAGTCCACTCTGGCATGGAAAACAGAGACTGATGTTGAGATGGTTCCGCAGACTGTGCAATTCTGTCCTGCACGGGAAATTGGACCACAACTGAGTTCTGTATACTCACATTCGCCCATGAGTCTATTCAAACAATTTTTTTCAAATTTTTTTTGTCAACTCTGTGCCACAACACAAATGCTCAGGCTGCCAAAGCAACTGCAAAGGGCTGCAAATATAAATGGACAGATGTCAGCATCAGTGAGATGTACCGCTACATTGGGTTGCTGTTCTACATGACCATGGTGAAGGTCAGCTCCATCAGCGACTACTGGCGGCAAAGCAGTGTTTTCTCCGTACCATTTCCAGATACAGTTATGTCCCGGGACAGATACCGCACCATTTCATGGAATGTGCACATGAGTCACCCAGATGCAGATATGGATAATGACAGAAAGAGGGGCACAGCTGAACATGACCGTCTTTTCAGGGTCAAACCTCTCATGGACACTATTCGTCATGGTTGTAAAGCCATCTATCATCCTAAAAGAAACTTAGCTGTGGATGAAAGAATGGTGGCATGCAAAGCACACACAGGTATGACGCAGTACATGAAAGCCAAGCCAACCAGATGGGGTTTCAAGTTGTTTGTTCTTGCAGACTCATCAAATAGATACACTGTGGACTTTTCTGTGTACACAGGAAAGAACAACTTTCCCACAGGCCATTGACTGTCATATGATGCTGTAACATCTCTTTTAGACTGTAAAGTTTTAGGCTCTGGGTACCATGTGTACATGGACAATTTTTATACAAGTCCAAAGCTCCTAAAAGACTTGTTTGCAATGAAGTTTGGTGCATGTGGGACTTACAGGGACAACAGGAAGGACTGCCCTCGGAATGCAGCTAATTCACTCTCTAAAAAATCTGCCAGAGGATCCATCAGGTGGATTCGGGATGGACCTCTTGTATTTGTAAAGTGGATGGACACACGAGAGGTATCTGTCTGTTCTACCATCCATCCTGCTTATACAGGAGACACTGCACAGAGGAGGGTGAAAACACAAGATACATGGAGGACAAAGACATTTCCATGTCCTGCACCTGTGACTGCATACAACAAACACATGGGTGGTGTGGATCTGTCAGATCAGCTGATACAGTACTACACTGCACAACACAAAACCATGAAGTGGTACAGAAAGATCTTTCTACACTTCTTGGACATTGCTTCCACCAACTCTTTCATTGTGCACAAAGAGCTACATGGTAACTTGTCCCATAAAGAGTTTATGGAGCAACTTATAACAGAGCTCTGTGGTGTGTCACAGAAAACCGCACCAAAACGGACCGATACTGACCATGTACCGGTTCCAGGAGCTGAGCTGACATCAGATGACAGGGATGTTGCCACAGTTGGTCGCCGCAATTGTGTGCATTGCACAGCAGTGCATGGTAAAAGACAATTAACACCATGGAAATGCCAGGGATGCAATGTTCACTTATGTCTTCAGTTAAACAGGAACTGTTTTCAGGAGTGGCATAAAGATGTGTGACTGTGTTCAGATGTGTGTGCTCTGCTGACCAACTTCCACTAACCACCAGCCTTCAGAAATCATTCTGATATGATGACTATTTTTTTAAATCAATGTTGGAAACTGTTGTGCTGCTTAATATATTTTTTTATAACCTGTGATAGTTTTTTCAGGATTCTTTATTTTGCTCACATTTGATTTGCTTAGAGCCCGCATCAACGGGGCATGGGCATGAGCATTTACTGTGAGATACCTGCCTTTACTTTTGTTTATAGTTTATCATTGCTTTGTTTATAGCAGACTGATTATTTTTTTATTTTGCTCACATTTGATTTGCTTAGAGCCCGCATCAACGGGGCATGAGCATTTACTGTGAGATACCTGCCTTTACTTTTGTTTATCGTTTATCATTGCTTTGTTTATAGCAGACTGATTATTTTTTTATTTTGCTCACATTTGATTTGCTTAGAGCCCGCATCAACGGGGCATGAGCATTTACTGTGAGATACCTGCCTTTACTTTTGTTTATCGTTTATCATTGCTTTGTTTATAGCAGACTGATTATTTTTTTATTTTGCTCACATTTGATTTGCTTAGAGCAAATTTAGAACATTTAGTTCCTCCACATAGAGGAATTACAATAAAACAGATTGAAAAACAAATCCTTTGAATCTCCTCTACTTCTTTGTTCAGGCTGCTTCACTTGATGGCCCATTAGCCATTGGGGGAGTGTCTGTCACACCCCTGGTCTGAATCTCATTAATATTGATAGGGCATTACCACTCCCACGCATAAACCTCTTCTGACAAAAAAACTGATTTGCAAAGTTTAAATCAATGTATTGTTTTATTTGAACGATTAGGCAGGATGATTTTCACATCATTTTGAAGAAAAAACTCTATGCGACATCATCCATTAGTCAAAAGTCTTGTTTACACATATTTAGTATGTGTTTTGTGGTCTCATTTCAGCAACTTTCATTTTTATTTTTTTCAATAACCACGCATAAACATTATTCTCTTAAAGGAGTCATAACCTGCAATTTTCACTTTTCCACGAGAATCAATGTATGTTATGATTGCATAATGATTATACACTGGCCGGGAAGCCGATATTTAAAAGTGAAGCGTTTGTTTACCTCAGGGTTTGTAAAATAGCCCACGTGCACGCGCACTAAAAAACGAGATTTTGATTTCTGCCCCGTCTTGACGTCAAGACGGGGCAGGATATACCATATATGGACACCGCAGCAGGAAGCCCGCCCTTCCCCTCTCCCCCTCATATTCAGTCGCGAAAGATGCAGAAACGTAGTGCACACGTGAGTTGCTCTGTGGTTGACTGTCAGAATCAACATGTAAATGTGTTTTCTCTACCAAGAACGGACCTAGCTATCAGGGACCAGTGGATTAAATTCATTTTTAATGACGCGGTTCCTTCAACCCTTCCCACTGGCTTATCGTTAGGTGTTTGTGCTGTGCTAAACATTGTACGCCGGAATCCTTCACAAATTTGGGGCAATATCAGGCGAAGTTGGCATCGAAGCTCGGGAAAAGCGCCATTCCAACAAAATTGCCTGCAATTGAAACGGTAAGACTGTTTTTATTGCTCTACTGTGTGTTACAAACAGCAGCTAACTGCTAATGCGGCTATTGTATGCTATTGCGTCTGTCACTAGACAAATAAACGAAAGACTCGAGGTGAAGTAATTATTTATGTTCCCTGTAAACGATTTTTGACTGCATTATAATGATTTCTTAATTCAGAATATGATCAAGATTGCGTAGGTTGATGTGTTCGGGGAATTTGCCAGTTAATAGTAACATTTAAAGCCCCTTAAATGAACGAAATGACTCGAAAAAAGATTTGTTCATTTTGATGAACGATATCGAACAAGAGAGTCAATGGACACTGGTGGCTGGTGTTGCCAGATTGGGTGTTTTTCCGGTACATATTAACCTGTTAAGCTGCAACCCCACTTTTGAAAAATCCCCAGAAATGACATACCCAAACTGAAACACATACAGTTCATGAACCCTTTGTACTAAAAGCACAAGTATGATCTCATTTGAAAGCTGACACCTGGCAGTTTATTGTAAATGTAGAGTTAATTATTGTCATAATGAAAAATTTTTTTATAAATAGCTTCAAAGTTTTGTAAAGTTATTAGAAATTATTTTTTATGAAACATCCTCATGAAAATAAAATTGAAGTTGGCACTGGAGCAATCTAGAAATGCACTATAGCTAAAGCCACATGTCTAAACATTTTATGTTTAAAATCTGAAGATAATAAGTCCAAAACTCTGGATTTAGTTCAATGTTTTTCAAGACCATGTCAAATGACTTTATTTTTAACGTCCTGGAATGTCACATGATCATGGCTCTTCTTCATGTTCCATATATGGACTATTATTGTGCATATAGCGCCCTCAGGCTGTTGGTATGAATTAAAAACACAGTAAATCAGAGTCCCAAACGCTCATAAAGATTACATCGACGCATTTGGGTATAAATTCAATAAATATTATTCCTGTCTATAGAAATATGATGTAAATCTATGAGAATCTATCAATATTTCTCCAAATCTGCACATTTTTGAGCTAAAGCCCTGAGGCACGTTGTTTTGTGTATCGCTGTCATGACGACAGCACGGAGTTTTTTATGAATGAAAGCGGCTTGACGCGCATAATTCATATTAAAGGTATCAACTCATTTTTTCATTTCATAACTCCTGACACAAATTAAGACATAACTGTCACTATGAGTTTCTCAGAATACAATAGTGGTCAAATACTGAAACTTGAGTATTATATCTTTTTAATTATGTATAGTTTGTCAAGGTATAACATTAAATCTGATAGTAATTTTGAATTAAATAAATAAATAACGCTTCAGTGCGCCGACGCACTGGCAACGCTTAACAGGTTAAGGCCGGTTTACGGTGTGTTTTAGGTGTGTTTTCGCCTGGAAGGCTTTATAGAAATCCGGCATCCTACTGAATGAAGTTAAACTGAGAGAGCGTGGCGTTCAGACACCAGAATGAATGAGTTCACAGTAACGTTCATCAGGCAGTAATGCGTTCAGTTCACGTTTGCCCAAAATATGAACGAGTTCATGAACTATCGTTCAATGAACGCTTTCAGGCACAACACTGGCGGGAGTATTAGCTTCGAGGTAAACATAGGGAATGGCTGCTAACATACTTTGCAAAAAACAAATGACTGAGATCATCATGAACTTGGCTATTATTGATTGCCTAACGCTTATACACTGGCCGGGAAGCCGGTCGCGGCCAGGTCGGGTTCATTCACAACTTGCACCATGATGTCATTTTGGAATGATATGCTAAAGCATTACCTGCGGTGTCAACCCCCCTCCTTCCTGCAACCAATCAACGCGCCCCTCATTTGCATTATTAAAATGACCGTCCACGACAGCCAAAATATCGCATCAGATCTCGCGAGACAATAATGCCTTCAGAAATAAGGGTCTGAGGAGCTCTGTGTTTATTTTTTTTCCACTTTTCTTTTTTAGAAGGGCCTGAAAGACTATAATACAGCAGTAGGTATACAAGGTAATACTAGGTTATGACTCCTTTAAAAATTCTAACATATACATGCATGTTGGTCGCATATTATGGTAGCCCTGTTTGTGCTATATAGAGTGAATTTACACCTTTGTCATTAACATGTTTATAAATAACTGAAAAAAACACAAATGTCAGAGCATGTCAGAACACCTCCAGGGCCCAGAAAACCCCTCAGACCCCAGAGGGTTAATGTCACAGAGGCATGGGCGTTGGTTTATATCATTAATAGTGACACAAAGCCTTTGCAGTTTCATCATTGGCAGCTGCCAAGCCACTCCCTAGCAACCAAATAGAGTACCCTAGCAACCAAAATTCAAAGAGGGATATCTTCCATTCTGAATGTCACACAGGCATGGGAGTTGGTGTATATCATTCATACTGACAAGCAGCCTTTGGAGTTTCATGATTGGCAGCTGCCAAGCCACTCCCTAGCAACCAAATAGAGTACTCTAGCAACCAAAATCCAAAGAGGGATATCTTCCATTCTGAATGTCACAGAGGCATGGGAGTTAGATTATATCATTCATACTGACAAGAAGCCTTTGGAATTTCATCATTGGCAGCTGCCAAGCAACTCCATAGCTACCAAACAGAGTACCCTAGCAACCATTTAGGAAAACGTTTATCTCTGCATCAAAACATCGTATAGGGATGGGGCTTGGCTCTTCTGACTAAATCATGGTAAACTAGTGTTGCACGGTGCACTGATACTTCAGTAGTATCGCGATTCTTGGAAATTAAAAATAAGTTCGATCTTAGTTAGTTATTTGATGCTATAAAAACGGGCTGTGACGTCATGATTGTGCAGACTCGGGTCCCGCGTTCACTACTGCACAGAAGAAGGTCCCAAATCTGCACAAGGTTCACATCTTTTTTTACAGTCTATTGTAGGGACGAGTACAATATGGGCGTGATGGCACTCCTCATTATAGGCGCACATACTTTTAAAACAAGACAATGGTTATCTAGTCTCCAAGTCAGTTTAGTTATAACTCAGCAAGATGGAAAGCAATGTATTGACATTGACTATTGATTTATAGGCTATATTGCATTTAAAATGTTGATTGGCTGGACATACTGGATAATATGGATGCACATTCCTCAGTAAATAATAACCATCAAGTATTACTTTTATCATTTAAAACACAGTGACATGCTATGGCATGCCATTTTAGCTTTAATTCATTCACAGGATGCATTTTTGATATCAGTAATTAAATTTGTACTATTTAAAATGTGAATTCTTGATATTAAGAATCTACTTTTTCTAGAAACAATGTCTATTTCTGATATCAGGAATTACATTTTCATTAAGTCCTAGTTAAAGGAGGGAGGATTGTAGTGGGAGCACTGGGTGTCAGGTGTGACTGAGTGACAATGGCTAATGGTTTACATGGCTAAAGGGTCAGGTATGAGGGCCCCAGGGAGGTCAGGATCGGCTCTGCGCGTAAAGAACAAGTATAGCGCTCTCTACTCCAGTGTGGTGATCTAAAAGACACCCGGGAGAAAGTTACATGAACAGCAATAAACTCCAGAAAGATAAAGTCATTTTAAGCGAAACCATAGACCTTTCTCTACAGATCAAGTATAACAATAGTAACATTCAATCATCTTGGAGAGAGTTTCATCATGTTGACTGCCGTAACCGAACGTGACGCGCTGTTTGAGTTCTGAATGGAGAATGACTGACAGCCGCAGCGGAGGGAAGCATTTACTTGAATTTAATGACTTCAATAATAATCATTAAATCACTTTATCACATTAAACTATGGAGTGGCTTTAGAACACTTATAATATAGTGCACGAAAAGTTGACGCTTCTTTATAATGTTTTGTAGCTTTTGTGAGGCTTAACTGTCACATGCCTGTCCTGTCTCGTGTAGCACATGTGGTGTTTGTGTTCCTGTCATTGTTTTGACCCCACCCTCCTTGTTATCTTATTATTGGTTTCATTTGCCCCACCTGTTGTTCCTCATTACCTGCCTGATTTGTCCCTTTTATAAGTTCCTTTGTGTTTGCAGTCTGTGTCGGATCGTTGTCTTGTACACGTCTCCCGTTTCCCCGTGACCCGTTTGGTATGTTCACTTTTGAAGTTGTTGTTTGGTATTTTGTAATGTTTTCCCCCTCGTGGGTGTTTGTTTTATGTTGTTCTTTTGTTTATTAAAAACCCCTTTCCTCTGCACTTGAGTTTTCCTTGTTTTCTTAGTTTCCCGTGACAGAACGATCCGACCATGTCAAAAACTCAGCAGAGGAAGTCCCAGCATCCACTTGTTCCCCCGGTCTCATGCCAACAGTATGAACGCATTCTTCGTGTTCAATCATTGTTTGCGCTCCGCCAGCAGGGAACGGATCTAAGGAAGTTCGCGGTCAAATTCCTTAGTGCAGCAGAGGGACTGGGTCTTAATGAGGAGCCCCTCAAGGACCTTTTCTTTTATGCCCTTGACGAGCCCATGGATTGGGTACTGAGAAGGGTGTATGACCGCAGCACTTTTGAGGGTATGGTGGAGGGTCTCGCTCGCCTGCAGGAGCGAGAGGCCATGAAGAGGGTCCCAGTTCCGGTGACCTCAGTATCGGTGGTCCCGAGTCCAGTGTTCCCAGTTCCGATGGTCCCGAGTCCAGTGGTCCCAGTTCCAGTGGCTCCAGTTCCAGTGGTCTCGAAACGGAGGAGGAAGAAGACTCCTTCCGTGACTGTTCCGGTGACCTCAGTTCCGGTGGTCCCAGTTCCGGTGGTCCCAGTTCCGGTGGTCCCAGTTCCGGTGGTCCCTGTTCCGGTGGTCCCTGTTCCAGTGATCCTGCTCGCACTGCCTGCACCACCTCAGCGATGCGTCACGTCTGCCCAGCCAGAGACTGTTCACGTCACGTCTGCCCAGCCGGAGACTGTTCACGTCACGTCTGCCCAGCCGGAGCCTGTTCACGTCACGCCTGCCGAGCCTGTGTCTTCGGACAAGATGGCCGCCGCCGAACCTGTTCACGTCACGCCTGCCGAGCCTGTGTCTTCGGACAAGATGGCCGCCGTCGAGCCTGTGTCTGTTCCTGAGCCGGAGCCAGTGTCTGTTCCTGAGCCGGAGCCAGTGTCTGTTCCTGAGCCGGAGCCAGTGTCTGTTCCTGAGCCGGAGCCAGTGTCTGTTCCTGAGCCGGAGCCAGTGTCTGTTCCTGAGCCGGAGCCAGTGTCTGTTCCTGAGCCGGAGCCAGTGTCTGTTCCTGAGCCGGAGCCAGTGTCTGTTCCTGAGCCGGAGCCAGTGTCTGTTCCTGAGCCGGAGCCAGTGTCTGTTCCTGTACCTATGTCTGTTCCTGAGCCGGTGATGTCTGTTCCTGGGCCTATGTCTGTTCCTGAGCCGGTGATGTCTGTTTCTGTACCTATGTCTGTTCCTGAGCCGGTGATGTCTGTTCCTGGGCCTATGTCTGTTCCTGGGCCGGTGATGTCGGTGCCTGAGCCGGTGGTGCCAGTTCCAGTGCCTGAGTTGGTGGGGCCAGTTCCTTTGCCTGAGCCGGTGGGGCCAGTTCCTTTGCCTGAGCCCTGGCCGCCCGAGGGGTCGTCTCCGCCCTGGCCGCCCGAGGGGTCGTCTCCGCCCTGGCCGCCCGAGGGGTCGTCTCCGCCCTGGCCGCCCGAGGGGTCGTCTCCGCCCTGGCCGCCCGAGGGAAAGTCTCCGCCCTGGCCGCCCGAGGGAAAGTCTCCGCCCTGGCCGCCCGAGGGAAAGTCTCCGCCCTGGCCGCCCGAGGGAAAGTCTCCGCCCTGGCCGCCCGAGGGAAAGTCTCCGCCCTGGACGCCCGAGGGAAAGTCTCCGCCCTGGACGCCCGAGGGAAAGTCTCCGCCCTGGACGCCCGAGGGAGAGTCTGCTCCGCCCTGGACGCCCGATGGACTCTCTGTTCCGCCCTGGCCGTTCGATGGACTCTCGGCTCCGCCCTGGCCTCCAGAACTGTCCATTTTCCCTGCCCCACCCTGGTCTGTCTCTCCTGTTCCCCCTGTCCCGCCCTGGTCTGTCCCTCCCGTCCCGCCCTGGTCTGTCCCTCCCGTCCCGCCCTGGTCTGTCCCTCCCGTCCCGCCCTGGTCTGTCCCTCCCGTCCCGCCCTGGTCTGTCCCTCCCGTCCCGCCCTGGTCTGTCCCTCCCGTCCCGCCCTGGTCTGTCCCTCTCGTCCCGCCCTGGTCTGTCCCTCCCGTCCCGCCCTGGTCTGTCCCTCCCGTCCCGCCCTGGTCTGTCCCTCCCGTCCCGCCCTGGTCTGTCCCTCCCGTCCCGCCCTGGTCTGTCCCTCCCGTCCCGCCCTGGTCTGTCCCTCCCGTCCCGCCCTGGTCTGTCCCTCCCGTCCCGCCCTGGTCTGTCCCTCCCGTCCCGCCCTGGTCTGTCCCTCCCGTCCCGCCCTGGTCTGTCCCTCCCGTCCCGCCCTGGTCTGTCTTTCCTGTTCCCCCTGTCCCACCCTGGTCTGTCCCTCCCGTCCCACCCTGGTCTGTCCCTCCCGTCCCACCCTGGTCTGTCCCTCCCGTCCCACCCTGGTCTGTCCCACCCTGGTCTGTCCCTCCCGTCCCACCCTGGTCTGTCCCTCCCGTCCCACCCTGGTCTGTCCCTCCCGTCCCACCCTGGTCTGTCTTTCCCGTCCCACCCTGGTCTGTCTTTCCTGTTCCCCCTGTCCCGCCCTGGTCTGTCCCTCCCGTCCCGCCCTGGTCTGTCCCTCCCGTCCCTAGTGGAGCGTCTGGTAGCCGCTCCTTTAGGAGGGGGTAATGTCACATGCCTGTCCTGTCTCGTGTAGCACATGTGGTGTTTGTGTTCCTGTCATTGTTTTGACCCCACCCTCCTTGTTATCTTATTATTGGTTTCATTTGCCCCACCTGTTGTTCCTCATTACCTGCCTGATTTGTCCCTTTTATAAGTTCCTTTGTGTTTGCAGTCTGTGTCGGATCGTTGTCTTGTACACGTCTCCCGTTTCCCCGTGACCCGTTTGGTATGTTCACTTTTGAAGTTGTTGTTTGGTATTTTGTAATGTTTTCCCCCTCGTGGGTGTTTGTTTTATGTTGTTCTTTTGTTTATTAAAAACCCCTTTCCTCTGCACTTGAGTTTTCCTTGTTTTCTTAGTTTCCCGTGACACTTAACAATGACACAGAATAGTATAAGCACAATATCGGATTTGGATCTTGTCTGACCGATACTCAATCCGGCAAAGAATGGCAGTATTGGAGCCGATACTGAGTATCGGATCGGTGCACCTCTATTCGAAACTGCTAAGTATTTAAATTCATTTGTGTACACTCACAATAAAACAGAACATTGTGCTTTGTAAAATAAATAAAACAAACAGGATGTGTTTTCTGTCGTCTCGGTTTCCTTCCTGTTAATTGTTTAAGTCAAATATATTTAGCATATTTATTCTTTTTATACAGGCCTATAGACTATGATTTTATGAAAAAAAAAAAATTTATTATTTTATTTTATTTTAAATGTAACTCCATTTTTCCTTAAATCATCCTGGTGACCGAGGGTTTGAAAACCTGTGCTCTAGGGAACTGAGTTTGGCTCCCCTAGTATAAGTGAACCTCAGGGAATATAATGTTAAAACTCCATGTCATGACCCCTGTAAAGATGTAAGATGCATTATTAAAAAGGATTCTTTAGCTATTAATGATTAAACACTCACAGAGCTTTTCTGCAGTTGACCACAGCTGATACCAGTCTTCTTCTCCCCTGATCTGATGTGTTGTATTTCTTGAGATTCAGCTCATCCAGTGCCTCCTCTGAGATCTGAAGCATGTAGGAGATTGTTGAGCAGTGAGCAGGAGAGAGTTCCTCCTCTGAGTGTTTGTCTGATTTCACAAACTCCTGAATCTCTCTGGACAGAGTCTGATCTTTCACTTCCAGCAGACAGAGGAACAGATTGATGGATTGATCAGCTGAGAGACTATAAAAACCAAGTGTATCTTTGATCTGGTCTTTAATGTACTGTGTGATTCTCCTGATGCTCTCTGAGCTGTTCTCTGTGTGTGTCAGTAGATCCTGCAAGAGTCTCTGATTGGACTCCAGTGAGACGCCCAGCAGGAACCGCAGGAACAGATCCAGCCGTCCATTCTCACTCCAGGGGGCTTTATTTACTGCTGATGTTAGTAGATCATACAGAGAGACTTCATCAGACCTGAATTCATCCAGAAGCTGCAGTGGTTCCTTGTTCTTCAATAAATAGCAGTAAAACACATAGAAAGCAGCGAGAAACTCCTGAACGCTCAGATGAATGAAGCTGTAGACTTTCCTCTGATGAATCACAGATTCCTCCTTAAAGATCTCAGTGCAAATCCCAGAATGCACTGAGGCGTCAGTGACGTCTATGCCGCTCTCAATCAGGTCCTCCTCATAGAACATCACATTGCCCTTCATCAGCTGATGGAAAGCCACTTCAGCAAGTTTCACAATCACTTCTCTGTTGGACTGCAGGAGTTTCTCTGGATCTCTCTCTTCATACTTCTGATTCCTCATGTTGATCTGAATCAGCAGGAAGTGGATGTACATTTCAGTCAGAGTTTGAGGGATTTCTGCACTCAGATCTTCTTCCAGGAGCTTCTGAAGCACAGTGGAGGAGATCCAGCAGAAGACGGGTATGTGACACATGATGTGAAGGCTTCTTGCTCTTCTGATGTGTGAGATGATTCTGCTGGCTTGATGCTCATCACTGATTCTCTTCCTGAAATATTCCTCCTTCTGAGGATCACTGAATCCCTGAATCTCTGTCAGACGGTGGATGTATTTGGAGGGGATCTGATTGGCTGCTGCTGGTCTGGAGGTGATCCAGATGAGAGCCGAGGGAAGCAGATCTCCTTTCATGAGCTTTGACATCAACACACCCACTGATGAAGTCTCAGTCACATCAGAAACTTCCTGAGCGTCTGAAAACATCAGTGTGATTCTGCTTTCATCCAGACCATCAAAGATGAACACAACTTTACACTCCTCATACATCTTTGAGTCCAGATCTTGAAGTTCAGGATGAAAGTCCAGCAGAAGTCTGTGAAGACTGTACTGATTATCTCGGATCAAGTTCAGCTCTCGAAATGGAAGCACGAACATGAAATCTACATCCTGATTGGCTTTTCCCTCGGCCCAGTCCAGAATGAACTTCTGCACAGAGACGGTTTTCCCGATTCCAGCGATGCCTTTAGTGAGAACAGTCTTGATCTGCTCTTTCTCCTGGCGTTCTGGTTCAGGAGAGGCTTTAAAGATGTCATTGCAGTAGATTGGAGTGTCTTGTGAGTGTTGTGTTCTGGCTGTTTTCTCCATCTGTAAAACCTCATGTTCTTCATTCACTCCTCCTCTCTCTCCCTCTATGATGTAGAGCTGTGTGTAGATCCTGTTCAGGAGGGTTTCATTCCCTTGGAGTTTCAGTCCCTCAAATAATCTCTCATACTTGTTCTTCATGCTGGCTTTGTGTCTGTGTTTGACTCTCTGTAGTTCATCATTCACTGGCTGAGGAGAATCCTGGTCTCCAGTCTGATCATCTCTATAAACTCTGCTGAGAAAAACAAAAGTGCACAGATTTAAGATCAAGAAAAATAACATAAATTAAAATCTAAATCTACACAATCTTGTCAATCTTGTATTTTCTGTGCAATTAATGTGTTTCATTTCAGTTTTAGTTCAACACTTTCTGCATTGCACAGCTCTCTGACTCCAGATCCTGAGAAACACAAAGAAATAATTCTTCCTGTCTGCTGTTTCATTTATTTAATTAGAGCTGCAATAACTAATTGATAAAGTGGATAATAATGGATAATGTGGAACAACATTTTTTAAAATAGTGGATGTATATATATATATACACACATCTTCAAGAATTCATATTCATTTTATTTTTAGGATTTTTCATCTGATTCACTGGAAGAATAAATCAACAAATTAATCCATAATCAAAATAATCATTAGTTGCAGCCCTACTGCAAATCTCATCTCTGTGTGTGACTCCCATAAACAGTTAATTCACCACTACAGGTTTACACTCACCTGAGGTCAGAGGTCACTGGTTCATCACTGGGGTCAGAGGTCACTGCTTTATCACTGGGGTCAGAGGTCACTGCTTTATCACTGGGGTCAGAGGTCACTGGTTCATCACTGAGGTTAGGAGGATAAGTCATGGATCCGTCACTCTTCACAGACACACAGCTGGGATCTGGAGATGAAGATCTCTCACAGCTCTCTCTGTTCTCCATAATGAGAAACTGACTTCAGATCTGCATAAGGAAACACTGAGAAAAAAATCATAAGACTATTTAGTCAGACTACATAAGACATTAAGATTATTCCAGTAAGTACAGTAAAATCAAATCCCAACACTACACACACAGTGACTCTCTAGAGATGTCTGTGTGTTCAGACTGCAGTTGCAGCAGATTGTGGAGGACCCTTTTCTTCTGGAGTCCATAAAGTACTGGTTTACTGTGGAAGAACTGGTCTGACTGCACAAAGGCCAGATGTGAACCTCTGAGATGAAGTGGATCAGTGCTTCAGTCTCCATTACCCACCGTCAGTGTCTCACTTAGGGTTGCCACCCGTCCCTTAAAATACGGAATCGTCCCGTATTTGAGAATAAAATAGCGCGTCCCGTTTTGAATCAATACGGGACGGGGTTTGTCCCGTATTTTCGGAGTTGTTTTCAGTGCAGCATCTCTCATGCAAATCATCCCACCGGCATTCTGTGAAGACTCACCTATTCTGCCCCTGATTGGGTAATACTCGCTGCTGCCATCGTTGGATTGATTTGGTTTGTTTCAGGGTCACGGCCAATCAGAGTCAGAGGAGGGCGGGTCTCTTGGCAGAGAGTCGATATGAAAGAATGGCGGAGGCTGCTCCAGATACCCCCCCCGCGTCCAGTGCTGAAACGAAAGCGGATGCAAAAGTACAGACGAGAGTGGTAGGAATCAAATACTTGGCTTGAAAGTGTCAGCGTAAATGAATATAAAGCCAATTGCACAATTTGTCAGCGAGTGTTCTCTGTTGCGCACGGTGGCTGGTCAGATGTGCGACAGCATGCCTCGGGAGAGGTCACAGAAATCAAAGCACCATCTCACAGTTCTTCATACCTCAGTCATCTCCTGAGGCAGATAGTGTAATGACCTCAATACTTTTCTGATTGATTACATTAGAATTCATAGGCTGCCTGTTTGTTAAGAAATAATGTAAAAAATGTAAATGAATCATGTTATGATATGATTGGTTGGTAACACTTTACAATAAGGTTCATTTATTAAACATTAGGGTTAGTGTATTATTAACTAACATGAACTAACAATGAGTAATACATTTGTTACAGTATTAATCTTTGTTAATATTAGTTAATAGAAATAAAGCTGTTCATTGTTTGTTCATGTTAGTTCACAGTGCATTAACTAATATTTACAAGATTTTAATAAAGTATTAGTAAATGTGGAAATTAACATTAACAAAGATAAACAAATGCTGTATAAGTGCAGTTCATTATTAGTTAATGTTAATTAATGCAGTTAACTAATGAACCTTATTGTAAAGTGTTAACGATTTGTTTATTACGGTTAAGGTGTACAGTCAGACACATAAGCATTATTATAATAAGAGAGATCTATTTAATAATAGAAATATAGTGCCTATGTGAGGCCAATAAACAACTTAACTAAAGTAAATGATTGCATCCTTCAATAGGCTACTGTAGAATTTTTATAATGCCCATGTTCAATCTTAATATTTTTATGAAAACATGTTTTAAGTTGTGATTTACCAGCACTGGCACGTCATCAGTACAACCCCCAACCCCCCCCCCCCCCCCCCCCCCCCCCCGTGCGGCAGGCGTCCCTTATTTTTCTGTATTGAAGGTGGCAACCCTAGTCTCACTGATGCTCTTGAGTCTCACTGAACACT
The DNA here is from genome assembly GCA_021464565.1 of Rutilus rutilus. Taxonomy (NCBI): domain Eukaryota; kingdom Metazoa; phylum Chordata; class Actinopteri; order Cypriniformes; family Leuciscidae; genus Rutilus; species Rutilus rutilus. Next base: position 447,159 of record JAJAQA010000002.1, read on the forward strand.
GAGCTTCAACAGCAGGAGGAAAAGCCTGAATCTCTCTCTGTTCAGAAGCTTCATGTGTTTCTGCTGCTGTAGAGAGACTCACTGACAGCTTCTCTGTGCCAGAGCTCATATCACACTGACTGATCAGCACATTTGATCAATAACTCTCTGAACGCTTCGACATCCAGCCGGTTACACTTTTATAATGATTAACAGCTGCTCTCCCTCCACAATAATGAGTTTTCATGCAGTTAAATAATCAGATGCAAGAAATACAATCACTATGAATCACAACAACTCAGATTTCAGTCATAATATTTCACAAATTGTGAAATGAGTTGAAAATGTCTATTAGGGTCAAATTAATTCCATTTAACTTTTTCAAAAATGCACATTGTTGCTTTATTATTGTTAATATTTAGTATTTTCACATAGGTGAAATAAAACATTAAATAATTTATCATATTGTCTAATCGGGCTTCTTCCTTTAAACATCACAATCCAGACACTTTAATTGGAGAGTATAGATTTTCTGTAGCGATCAGAAATACATCAGTATGTCATAATCAATCTTCTCACTAAAGCTGATCGTCTGAGAGTCGACGCCTGGCCTACAGGAGGAAGTGTTCAGGTTTACATGTTTACTTTCCACCTCTGTATAGTTCAGATTGTGAAGAATCACAGGATCAAAAATCAGAATCCCTAGAGCTCGATATCATGATAATCCTGAACTTCCCAGCAAACACAGAACGTTCCCCTAACGTTCCCGTTTGGTTCCCATTTGGTTATTTTTTTGGGAACCAAACAAGAACGTTCTGGGAACGTTCCCTGTAGGTTATTTTTAGGATCTTTGTTTATAACATTAAGGGAACGTTCCCAGAACGTTCCCTGTAGGTTATTTTTAGGTTTAAATTTATAACCTAAAGAGAACGTTCTGGGAACATTCCCTGTAGGTTATTTTTAGGATCTATTTTTATAACTTTAAGGGAACGTTCCCAGAACGTTCCCTGTAGGTTATTTTTAGGTTTAAATTTATAACATAAAGAGAACGTTCCGGGAACATTCCCTGTAGGTTATTTTTAGGATCTATTTTTATAACTTTAAGGGAACGTTCCCAGAACGTTCCCTGTAGGTTATTTTTAGGTTTAAATTTATAACCTAAAGAGAACGTTCTGGGAACGTTCCCTGCAGGTTGTTATTTAATAACCTAAAGAGAACCTTCCCAGAACGTTCCCTGCAGGTTATTTTTAGGTTTAATTTTTATAACCTAAAGAGAACCTTCCCAGAACGTTTCCTTGCAGGTTTTAGGTTTTATTTTTATAACCTAAAGAGAACGTTCTGAGAACGTTCTCTGCAGGTTATTATTTTAATATCACTTAGCCTACTATTAACAGGCAGATTACCAACTGACAACGTCGTCAGTACGGTCCCCTAAGGTTATAAGATAACCAACAACGTTCAGATCTATTCGCAATAACTTTTTATTAATGATATTTTAAATTATGTTATATTTTATTTCTATATGTTTATTTAAATGCTGCATGACTTTGAAGTGTTTTAATGCGCATGCGCGTGATCAAACACTGGAGCACGTGCGCTGCGCGAGAGCAGATGGAAACGTCATCGACAACTGACAAACAACAAAACTCCCGTCTCTCGCTGTTGGTTTCACTGCTTTCAGGTAAGTTTAGACAACAAAATCTCACAAATAATACACACAAACGCCCCTGACACATTTCTTACGTGTAATTGACACGCTTCTGTTAAATATTTATTTTAAAGAAATGGTTTTATGTCTTTGAAAAAGTCCGTTAGCATCTACGCTAGCTAACCGTTTTCAAAAGACAACGTTAGGCCTAAGTTACGTTAAGTTGAGGTCTTATTTATGAAAGTTTGGGTTTTTAAACACATATTTAGTGTAGATAACAGTTTTTGATAGTTTTGCTGGTAATTTGTCAATGGGAAGTAAGCTAATTTATTTAGGCTAACCTAAAAGAATGCACTGTATTGTTAACTTAATCAGTGACGTCACTTACCAATATTGCTAAAATGTGATTTCAGAATAGCGAGAGAAAAAATAAAACTCTACAACAAGGGGTGAGTTATTGTTTAATCATGATGATAATTCCATATGCATTTATTTCACAATATATTATCTTAAAATTTGTATATGGGCCATTCTACAGAATTGGTGCAAACTGCTGTCCCTCATCCAAAAAACACATTTGAAAAGCATTTAATTATTAAAATCTTAGATGTTTACTAAGATCCTTCAATTATCTATTGAAACCCACAATAATATTAAAGATATCAGTAAGCTTTATATATATAAAATCATAATTTATGGGCTACTTTCAATTAGGAGGTGGCTGTCCCAAACCCTAACCCCTAAATTTCAACTTGTGAAAATGATATTGAAACATTTTTTGCAAATTTTTCCATTCTTGTTTTAAAAAAAATATTTTAGTTTTTTTTTTTTTAAATGAAGTTAAAAAAAATATTTATTTTATATTTTATTTTTAAATCATGAAACTTTATCTCAAAAAACATGTCCCGCATTTTCATGTCACTACCAAAACAGTTAATGTTGTAGTCCATTGGCTGAGAATGATTTTAACCACACTCCTACATTTTTGATCAGGAAATATTCCTGTGTCCCTCTCTCTCATGTGCTATATGGTGAGTAGATTGAACCCATCATTTTGAGGTAAATGTGTTCTAAAGTCTAAAAATCTGTGTGTAACTTTAAGGAATGTCACTACCAAACTCATTTTTTCTGCTATTGAGACATTTTTTTTGGATGTTATTCCATAAAATTTAGTTGTTATATGTGTTCAACTGTTCTGACCAGTGATTGCTAACCATGTGCTGATTAGCATCTTTGAGCTAGGCTCAAAAGTTATCTAAAATTGTCACTACCAAAACAGTCACAACCGAAACATTTTCTTGAAGTTTCGGTTGTGACATTGTTTTGGTAGTGACAAAAGGGAACACATAATCCTTTATTTGGAGGAATAAACTACATTTTAGTACAGTTATGCAAATAATTACTACTGTAGTATGTTTTAGTAGTGTTTTAGTATGCAATATTCTGTTAAAATTCTGTAATGTGATGAGGTTACAATTACTTAAGGTTGCAGTCCATGATACTAGCTTAGGTGTAAGGTTGTTGTCAGTAATGTTAATTTCTATGATTAACTTGGCAGGGAGAATGACATAAAACACCAACATGCCTAAAAAAAAATAGAAAAACTACAACAGAGAGACAGAGAGAATACAAACAAAGGTTGAGGGAAGACCCAGTGAAGTACGAGGAATACTTAAGGAAAGAAAATGAAAGAAATAAGAAACTAAGGGAAGAAGGAAAGTTGAAGAGTATCAGTGAATTATCTGACAGGGAGCAAAGACATGTCAGAAAAGCATGGAGGAAAAGACAGAAAAGACACAGGATGATGGTGAAAAGACAAAAAGAGATGGAGACATTTTGCAGGGCTTCCACACCACCTAGCACTTCCAGTGAGGGTGATCAGACACCAGCACACACACACACACACACACACACACACACACACACACACACACACACACACACACACAGAGTTCAGTGGTTCTGGAGATTTATCTGAATGAGGAAAATTATTCTGAAATTAATGTTTTATGTAAACACACACACACACACACACACACACACACACACACAGAGTTCAGTGGTTCTGGAGATTTATCTGAATGACTCATAAACAAAATGTTGAAAATGTGAAAATAAAACAAAGTGGTTCTGAGTCTACATTGTAAGTTGTTGTTTTTTTAGGAAGAAAAATCTATGAGCATACCTCTTCTCACTTGCACCTCAAGACCCAAAATATAGAATAGCTCTAGGTGTTCTTATAAGATATTTACTGTCAGATGTGTGTCTGCTATATGTACTGACTGCATATGTGCATCATAGTTATTTATTTATATTAACATAAAATGTGGACAGTCTGATTCAGCCATGGCAAACTAATTATTGTGGTCACTACCAAAACATTACTGTCACTACCAAAAATGTGCAGTCACTACCGTAACATGGGATGTTTTGTCAAAAATAAAGTATATTGAATTATCAACTAAGATGTTATGATAGTGTTTGGTTCAATGCATATTAATACTAATGAATCCTTAACTTTGAAATCAGTACGATAAACTTTATGCCTTCTACAAAGAAAGATTGGGTTCAAAATACAACAAATCTCATAAATCACACTTAAAATATTATTAAAATTATAATCTTTATTGATTTAACCAGTAAAAATATTTTTTAAAAATAGAAAAAATATATATTTATAAGGCAGATGTAAACAAAATCTTAATAGGTCATTATAAGCCTTCTTAATAAATTATTTAATATTGTGTTTCGGTAGTGACAAATTTGGGGAGAAGGAAAATATTCCAGCATTTTCTGAAAATACAATATGAGAATTAACTGCACAATTACTAGAAAAGCGTACCTTGGATATTATACAATTTGCATACATGCAAAATTTGTGGGAAAAAACAAAAAAATTTCAAGATGTTTCCAACTCTGACTTTGCACCAATTCTGTAGAATGGCCCATATATTTATCTTTTCTGCATTTCACCTCTGTTCTAGCTTGGTTCCTTGTAATAAACCTATCACATGTAATATTTTTGGCTCTGTGACAAACAGCATGTTATGTTCCTAGATCATCATGCTGTGATGGCCTGCTGCACTCCCTGTCCAAGAAAATCTCTATGAACCATATGACTAGTAAGCAAAACCACCTCAAACATGCAGTGCACTGCTGTCCAAAGGTTTGGGGTCTGTAAGATTTATGCTTTTGAAATAAGTCTCACATTTTAAAATCATTAACCCCAAGTTTTTTCAGTGAGATTGTCCTTGAGAAGCCTGTAAGCTAAATAATCAGCTAAATAATAGGCGACTAATACAATATTATAATGGTCATAGTTATAATAATTCATTTAACTATTATGATAACATGATATCCTGATGATTACTATATTTTATTTTATTTCTTTAGGTCTGTTTTGAATTATGTTGGCCAATGAGACTGACAACATACTGTCCAACTCAAAGGTATTTTTTTTATTTTTTTTATTGATCAATACTGAAATTCTTTGTACTTTTAAATGCGGTTCAGGGGGTCGACAACTTTAGGCAGTTATTTTTCACAGATTTATTTATTTAATGTTTATTTGACAGGGACAAATGCATAGAACATTGCTTTATAAAAAATACAAAGTAGATGCCATGCATACAGGTTTATAGCCATGACTAATTTGCAACCCCTTGATATCTTGGGCAGCTGTGGCTCATACTCTTAGCCTTTAAAAATGTTTGAATTGATATCCCCAATGCAATATCAGGGGGTAAATATATCATTAGAGTTCTTAAAGTTATGGCTTTGCTCTTGTTACCAGATGAGATAAAATCCCTATTGTTTGGCCCTGTATTCTTCAGGACAAGACCTTGATGCCATCCACAGTCAGTAGATGAAGAAGGTGAGTTTAGCCGAATTCAGTTCTCTTTCACTTTTTTTTTTTAGCTTAAACAGACACGTGCACGCAAAATGAAGTCAAAATGGCGAGTTTCCTCTTGTCTTGTGTTTTAAACAGAAAGAAAACAGATGCGTGTCATTTATATTAGTTCTGCGCATTCGTCTTAAAGGGACAGCAGCCTAACGTACCCGCAGCTGTTTGTGTCGCCAATGGTGATCAAACATCAAAAGAGAAAATGACTTGTAGCTTTAGCAAAGATACATTAATTTTATAGTTATTTTATTTTTACACTGAAGACTTATTTTACATTTTGATAAATCAATTTCTGTACCTGATAAGTTAGATTTAACTGAAAAACATAATGCACTGCTTATTTCAACTGTGTTTTTCTTCTATTGTATTAATCTATGCTTGTTATCTATTGTAATTTTCTATGCAGGTTCACTCCTCTACAAAATCCCCCCAATAGAGGTTATGCGGAGCGCCCAGCGGTTGAACCGGAAAGAGGTCTAAGCATTTCCGCTTTTCACTTCCGTACACATCTGCAGCGGTAGGGGATCTCTGAGTTTACTGTTCATTTTTGCTTATTACACTAAAATTCTTACTTCTATTTTAATTAAAATGTCACGAAGGCTAAAATATCAGAAAAGGGAACATCCGAACAGCAGTTTTTGTTGTGTGCCGGTCTGCTCTATGTCGGGGAAAATGAGTAGTACAAATAGGTTCTGTACTCATAAAGTGACGTCAACATCAGCAGTAGCATTCGCCGTCACGCAAGTGTTATTTAAATAAACTCCTGATGTACTTACAAACTTTCCAATGCCTCGTTTTATGAGTACAGAACCTATTTGTACTACTGTAGTAGTTTGGTACCATTCTGGGCATTATTAGTGGGGTAATTTACCAGATACAAACCTGGAGCCGTTAGCGCATGCACTAAACCATACGGCTGATATCTCTAAATAAACTCTACATTTTTCAATATTGTGCAGCCCTGATATTGAGCATATCTTAAAGTGAACCTGGAATGATAATTTGTGATACCAGATGAGATGTATGTATGATAGATTTTGAACTGTACTATTTTTTTTATTTCAGGTTTTCTGGGATCCCAGCGGAAGGCATCAAGGCATCAGATGTTTGCCTGGACAGATGCACCTGTAAACTACACCGACCTTTGCTTTTGCATGGATGGCTGATTATTACCATGTTCTGTGAGGGTTTCATTATAGCAAAACTGAGCACCTGTGACAGTGGAATTTGTAGGTGTAAAGTCACAGAGATTAAAAAAAAAAAATTGATAGCAGTTTCAAACTTTTTTTCACTTTCTTTCTCATAAACAACACAGCAGTTACAGGTTTTCAAATTCTTCATTGGAGGTGAGACTTATACATAAAAGGTAGAACGAATTCGCAGGTCAGAGTTCACTAGACTTAAATATTATTTTCTCTGTTTTTTATTTGACTTCAGAGAGAGAGGCTTAATGGGTATCCTTACCCCTATATAAAACATTCCTTTTTTGATTTGTAGTCTGAAATAATAAATAGTGCAATATAAATAAATGCAATGTAGTGTTTTGAAATATATACATTTTTCTATACACATTGATGCTGAAATATCTGAATAAATACATGATACCAGCAGCGCTCGTGCTCATATCTCCTACAGCTTGTGATCCCAATTGTGATCCACAATCCCACCTCTCTCTTTTCATTTGCTCCAGATGAATATTAATGCCATTACAGGGCTTGAATTTTGGCATGGGATTGTGTGTCCATGTAACGCGTTGTCTTTTTATTTTCTTGTTAAATTTGCAGATGGTGTTGGGAGTTTAAATGTTTTGAGCGGAGTGAAGATTGGCACATTCATGTATATTGTATATAAATGAATACTTTTTCAACTTTATAGCCAAAGTTATAGGCTACAGTTGTCACGGTTGCGAATCCATTGTTTCCTCTGTGTCTCGTGTCATTGTTGTTTACATGTCTGTGAGTTTGCGTGAGTGGGCGTTGTCCCGCTCACGTGTTTGTTCAGTGCTCCAGCTGTTCGCAATCTTCTCATTCTCCACCTCAGCTGATTCACGTTACCGTTCCCTATTTATACTCACTCATCTCTCCATTCCAGTGTCCATCCGTTGTTTGCCTGTTCCTGCGTGTATGTTCGTGTCGTCTTCCGGGTTGTCGTGTCTTCAGTGGATTCCTGTTGTTTCACCGCACCCGAGCACAGATCACCGAGCACCTGCACTCAGCACCGAGCACTTGACCATCGAAGTCCCTGTGTGTCCGAGTCTGAGCGTTTCCCCCTGTGTGGACCGTCCGGAGCTGTTGACTACACGCGAGATCGCGACCACACCCTGAGAGGAACTTTCTTTCCTGAATTGTCTTATTCTGTGTTGAAGTTCCAATAAATATTGTTCACCCGCAATTGCTTCCAGTTTTGTATCATGACAGAACGGATGGACCAAACGATGGGAGCAGCGGGTGATCCATCTGCTTCACTAGAGGATTTCATTCGAGTATGCATCGGCCGGATGGATGCACAGGAGCGCAGCCAGGGGGAGACAGGACGCGCTATCCAGACTCTGGTCACACAGGTGTCCGAGCTCACCCAGCGGTTCCATCAGCTACAACCCCCCACTGCGCCAGCACCTCCAGCAGCACTTGCAGTTCCCCCCACACCACCTGTGCCTCTCTCCCAGTCGGAACCCAGACTGCCCACGCCTGAATTATACTCTGGTGAGCCGAATTTCTGCCGTCCATTTCTGACACGTTGCAGTATGCATTTCTCATTACAGCCCAGAACTTTTGAAAAGGAGGAGGCGAAAGTAGCCTTCGTGTTGACGCTACTGACTGGGAGAGCGGCGCTTTGGGGAACTGCAGTGTGGGAGAATCAAGACCAGTGCTGCTCCTCGTTCCAAGCCCTCTCGGCGGAGATGAGACGGGTCTTCGATCGAGCCGTCGAGGGGAAGGAGGCTGCCAGGGTCTTGACTGACCTACGTCAAGGAGACCGATCGGTATCAGATTATTCCATCGAGTTTAAGACCCTGGCGGCCGGGTGTCGCTGGAACGAGGAGGCGCAGTGGGACCATTTCCTGCATGGGCTGGCCGAACGTGTCCAGAGGGAGATTTACGCCCTGGACCTTCCTTCAACGCTCAATGGACTCATAGACCTGGCCCTGAGAGTGGACGCCCGTCTGTCCAGGATTGGGCAGAGAACACCCACCAACCCAGTTCAGAGTCGGAGTGAGAACCAGCGGTCGGGCGGCCTGGACACGTTCGGCTCCCACGATCCCGAGCCCATGCAGGTGGGGCGAGCTCGGCTTTCCCGGGAGGAGAAAGAAAGGCGGAGATCCCAGGGCCTCTGTCTCTATTGTGGTGGCAACGGACATTATGCCTACAGTTGTCCAGTAAAAGGCCCAGCCCGATAGTAAGTTTGAGGCTACTATCGGGTGGGATCTCCGCAGGTAAGACCTCATCCACTTCCACCATCCTCCCGGTAAGACTGAGATGGTCAACTCTGGATCACCACTGCACTGCACTCATTGACTCTGGGGCAGAAGGTAACTTTTTGGATCATCAGTTTGCACTTCAATTACAGATTCCTCTTCATACACTTTCCCAGAAGATCACAGTCAACGCATTGAACGGACAGACTTTACCCACCATCTCCTTGGTCACCGAGAAACTTACACTCATCACTTCTGGAAATCATGCTGAAACTATATCATTTTACATCACTGACTCTCAACTCACACCCATAGTTTTAGGACACCCATGGCTCAGTTTACACAACCCCCGCATCGATTGGAAGAGACGGACCATCTCAGCTTGGAGCACTGAGTGTCACAATTCGTGTCTTGTGTCTGCTTGTTCTGTTGTTTCTGTTCCTGTGTTACAGGAGGAAGCGGTGGATTTATCAAACGTGCCCGAGGAGTACCGTGACCTGAGTGAAGTGTTCAGTAAGTCTAGAGCTGCTTCTCTCCCTCCGCATCGTCCCTATGACTGTGCTATAGATTTATTGCCAGGTAAGTCTCCGCCTAAGGGCAAGATTTATTCACTTTCAGTTCCTGAGAGAGAGGTTATGGAGAAATATATTTCTGATTCTCTAGCAACCGGGTTCATCCGCCCTTCCTCTTCTCCAGCGGGGGCGGGGTTCTTTTTTGTGGGGAAGAAGGACGGTTCTCTGCGACCTTGCATTGATTACCGAGGGCTGAATAACATCACGGTAAAGAATACTTATCCTTTGCCGTTGATGTCTTCAGACTTCGAGAGGTTGCAGGGAGCGTCTCTCTTCACTAAATTGGACTTGCGTAATGCTTATCATTTGGTCCGCATCAGGGAGGGGGATGAATGGAAGACTGCTTTTAACACCCCTAGGGGGCATTTTGAATATTTGGTTATGCCTTTTGGGCTTTCCAATAGTCCCGCAGTCTTCCAGGCACTAGTCAATGATGTGTTGCGAGACATGATCGATCAATTCATATATGTTTACCTGGATGACATATTGATTTTTTCTTCGTCTCTCCAGGAACATGTGCAACACGTACGACTAGTGCTTCAGAGGTTGCTAGAGAATGGGCTTTTTGTCAAGGCGGAGAAATGCGTTTTCCATGCACAGTCAGTTCCTTTCCTGGGACACATCGTGTCGTCTGAAGGTATGCTTATGGACCCTGACAAGGTTAAGGCTGTGGTAGAGTGGCCAATCCCAGATTCCCGCAAGGCCCTGCAGCGGTTTCTGGGATTCGCCAACTTCTATCGGCGTTTTATTCGCAATTTCAGCCAACTAGCCGCACCTCTGACTGCCTTGACCTCTCCCAAAACTGCGTTCAGGTGGTCAGACGCAGCTGAGGCTGCGTTTGCCAAACTCAAGAGCCGCTTTGTTTCAGCTCCTATTCTCATAGCCCCTGATGCTTCACGTCAGTTTGTGGTAGAGGTCGATGCGTCGGAGGTGGGGGTAGGTGCAGTGCTTTCACAACGTTCACCTTCAGACGACAGAATGCATCCCTGCGCGTTTTTGTCACATCGATTATCTCCTGCCGAACGAAACTATGACATTGGTAACCGGGAGTTGTTGGCAGTCAAGTTAGCTTTGGAGGAATGGCGTCACTGGTTAGAGGGTTCAGGGGTACCCTTTACAGTCTGGACTGATCACAAGAATTTGGAGTACATTAGAACCGCTAAAAGATTGAACTCCAGGCAGGCTCGGTGGGCACTTTTTTTCGGTCGTTTCGATTTTACACTTTCCTATCGTCCGGGTTCCAAAAACGTCAAACCCGATTCTTTGTCGCGTATTTTTGATCGTCCCGAACACGAAGCTACTCCTGAGCGCATTTTTCCTGAGAACCTGATTATCTCTTCGCTCACATGGGAGGTCGAATCGAAGGTCAAGAGGGCCTTAGAAGGGGTAACGCCTCCGATCCGGTGCCCACCTAACCGCTTATTTGTGCCGGAGGAATTACGATCAGAAGTCGTCCAGTGGGGTCATAGTTCCAGTCTAGCTTGCCATCCAGGGGTGAGTCGTACCATATTTCTAGTTAAGCAGCGATTCTGGTGGCCCCTGATGGCTCGTGATGTTCACAATTTTGTTTTGGCTTGCTCTAGTTGTGCCATTGGTAAGTCGTCCAATCGACCCCCAGCTGGGTTACTTCAACCGCTGTCGGTGCCTTCGAGACCTTGGTCCCACATCGCTCTAGATTTTATCACCGCCCTCCCACCCTCCCAGGGTAACACGGTAGTTTTGACCGTGGTGGACCGATTCTCGAAGGCAGCCCACTTTATTCCCTTGCCCAAATTACCTTCAGCCAAGGAGACAGCGGTGGCAGTCGTTGATCACGTCTTTCGGTTACATGGCCTCCCGACAGACGTGGTTTCTGACAGGGGACCCCAGTTTGTGTCCAGATTTTGGCGAGAGTTTTGTAAATTACTGGGGGCGACGGTCAGTCTGTCCTCTGGGTTTCATCCCCAGAGCAATGGCCAAACTGAGAGAGCCAACCAAGATTTGGAAAGATCATTACGATGTTTGGTCTCCAAGAATCCCTCCTCCTGGAGCCAACAACTTTCCATGGTGGAGTACGCCCACAATACGTTACCAGTGTCATCCACGGGCCTATCTCCGTTTAAGTGTAGTGTAGGGTACCAACCACCTGTTTTTCCTAGTACTGAGTCCGAAGTCGCGGTCTCCTCCGCCCACGCCTTCATCCAGAGGTGTCACCGTACTTGGACGAGAGCCCGTGAGACTCTCCTCCAAGTGCGGGAACGCACCAAGGCCAAGGCCGATCGCCACCGGTCAAGGCCTCCCGTATACGTCGTCGGTTCCAAAGTGTGGCTTTCTACTAAGGACATTCCGCTCCGCTCCGTTTCCAATAAACTTGCACCCAAATTCATTGGCCCGTTTTCTGTCACTAAGATCATTAGTCCGGTGACAGTCCGCCTCAATCTTCCTCCAGTGTACAGGAGGATTCATCCCGTTTTCCACGTGTCTAAAATTAAGCCCGTCTTTTTTGCACGCATTAATCCGCCAGCCCCGGTTCCCCCCCCGCCGCGACTCGTAGATGGGGAACCATCCTATTCGGTTCGTCGTATCCTGGATTCCAGGCGGAGGGGACGCGGATTTCAGTACTTGGTGGATTGGGAGGGTTACGGTCCGGAGGAGAGAAGTTGGGTTCCTGCTCGTGACATCCTGGATCACTCCCTTATCGATGATTACAATCGACAGGTAAGGAGTTCTGGGAATGCCGTGAGGCATTCCTAGGAGAGGGGGTACTGTCACGGTTGCGAATCCATTGTTTCCTCTGTGTCTCGTGTCATTGTTGTTTACATGTCTGTGAGTTTGCGTGAGTGGGCGTTGTCCCGCTCACGTGTTTGTTCAGTGCTCCAGCTGTTCGCAATCTTCTCATTCTCCACCTCAGCTGATTCACGTTACCGTTCCCTATTTATACTCACTCATCTCTCCATTCCAGTGTCCATCCGTTGTTTGCCTGTTCCTGCGTGTATGTTCGTGTCGTCTTCCGGGTTGTCGTGTCTTCAGTGGATTCCTGTTGTTTCACCGCACCCGAGCACAGATCACCGAGCACCTGCACTCAGCACCGAGCACTTGACCATCGAAGTCCCTGTGTGTCCGAGTCTGAGCGTTTCCCCCTGTGTGGACCGTCCGGAGCTGTTGACTACACGCGAGATCGCGACCACACCCTGAGAGGAACTTTCTTTCCTGAATTGTCTTATTCTGTGTTGAAGTTCCAATAAATATTGTTCACCCGCAATTGCTTCCAGTTTTGTATCATGACAACAGTTTGCAAAAAGATAGTTTTAATTAAAATGTTTGTGCAGTTTTATTTATTGAAATATTTTCATGTTTGAAATATTAAATGTAAATTACTGTTCCTGAATACATTTTGCTAACGCTGTTTTTAATGACTTATTTTAGGTTGATAATTAAACAATGAATAAACAAAAACATGGATTGTGTGCTGATTTATTTATTTAATACAAACTGATTGATTTACTTATTAATGATAGTTTCTGTAAATTCAATTTATTGTAATAATATATTCATAGGATTCTTAAGTGTTTGAACAATAAACAATGTAGAATATGTTGTTTGTAGACCTATTATTTGTGTACAGGCATATCAGGATGTGTAGACGTTAGGAGAACGTTCCGGGAACGTTCTGGGAACCTTTCGGCAACGTTCCGGGAACGTTACGAGAACCTTGCGGGAACCTTTCGGGAACGTTCTGGGAACCTTTCGGCAACGTTCCGGGAACGTTCCCCTAACCTATAGGGAACGTTCTATTAACGTAAAGAAAACTTTCCTGGCTAACCAATAGGGAACGTTCTTGGGAACGTTCTGGGAACGTTCTGGGAACCAAAAACTAACGTTCCCAGAACGTTCCCAGAACGTTAAATTGTTAGCTGGGTTTTCACTTTTACGTCTCAAGCCCATAAAATGACCGTTATTTGATGATCGAGTTTAATATGATAGCGACGCGAAAACATTGTACAATAATATGGCATGGTATCTGAAACAGATAAATAAACTTACCGTGATGTGATAACTATATATGTTTCAAGACTTCTGAAGGTGAATTTACATTTCCTCAGGATCTTCTTTACTTTCGGTTTCTGAATGCGCATGCGCAGAGGGCTCAGATATCAACGATAAACCCCGCCCATCTCTCTTCTTCTTCATTCAGTGTTCTGGCGGGTTTAGTTCTGTCGTGAAGGATGTTTAGCGCCTCCTGCTGTATACTGGAGTGTGTGACATCATGACCTCCTCAATCTAAGCGCAGAAATGCTGTAATAATGACGTTAGACTTCTCTAACCTGAAGAATCATGCAGAGTTTTGTTCATCTTGCTCTGATGGCATTTCATTTCGGGCTGAACTATCCCTTTAAAGATATCTTATATTCTACAAGATAAACTTGTAACTTGAATGCTATGTAGTTTCACAGAAAATGAACTGAGATATATGGCCATAGCTCAGAGGTGTTTGCTCCTCTTCATAAAGAGTTTAGCTCCAACAAACCAGCCTGGATCATTGATCCTAATGACCTTGATTAGCTTGATTAGCTGCCTCAGGTGTGTTTAATTAGGGCTGGAGATAAAATCGGACACCCCGCTTTCTTTTGATAATGAAGCATTAATAGATTTTAGAAAAATAAATTAAATAAACAGAATATAATGATAAATTGGAAACTATGAAACTATAATCGTAGTTAGAATATTTTGTGTTCAGCAACTGAAAAAGTGAATCATATTGTGTTTAGTATATTAACATTCTTGAATGCGACTGCATGTGTGCCAACTGAACTGACTTGTTCTCGAGTAACATCACGCTTTCTTCTTCAGATTTCAGAGAGCCCAGAGGAAAAGAGGCAGTAGTCTGATGTAAGACAGATTTTTATAAACCTGAACCGTTGGACCAGCTGTAGTAATGACGTCAGACTTCTGGAGCCAATTTTATTTTTAAAGGTTGAAATGCTTTTGTCCCATTTCTCCCCCTTTCTTTTTTAAAGAATGATCTTTTAATATATTTTTGTCATTGATTGATTGAATAAAATAAATTGACTCGACTGCTGGAAAGGTGTCATTTATATTTTAAAAGGTTTTTGCCAAATTTGTAAATGGTCAAGCATTTGTTGACGCATCATTGAAGTGTAGCTGAAATATTAATGTTGTTTCAACATTAACTTGGTACATCAGATGGCAACATTGTTTCAGTTGTATGTTCAGTGTTTCAACTAAATGTATTTATAATCAACATCACATTGTAACATTGATCAAACCATATAAGATTATTTTTGTTAAACATCCACATTTCAACTTCGTGTATGTCCTGGACTGATGCATTATCTGCAGGTCTGTGTCTCATGTTTGCTGGGAATGATGCAGTAATGAGCGCTTTTTGTACATTTAAACTTGCAATTGTCTTTCAAACGTACAGAATACTAAACAAACAATTGAAACAAATCATATATTTCATAGAAATGCAGTCTGATAAGATGGTAATGAAATTACAGGCCCGTAACGTTGCAGTTTCGTGGCCGGTAAGTCATGAAATTACCAAGTTATTACGAATAGAGTATCTTGAATGTTGTTGGTTATCTTATAACCTTAGGAGACCACACTGACGACGCTGTCAGCTGGTAATTTGATGGTAATGAAATTGCAGAAATGTGACGTCGAGACTACGTTGTCAGTTGGTAACCCAGATAGCATGTAATCATTGAAACAATGTTGAGTAAGTGTTGATGCGTCAACGCTAATTACATTGAATTAACGTTACAAAGTGATATTGCTTTAGCATCTCTCTTGCACCCTCAGTTAATGGTGAAGCAATGTTGAGATTTCAACCAAAAATCAATGGTAATAGTATTGATTCAACATTACAAAGTGATATTTGATCAACATCACTTTTGCACCCTCAGTTAATGTTGAACAAAAAAATCAATGGTAATGCTATTGAATCAACGTTACACTATGATGTTAAATCTACATTATTGCTGTTGAATCAACACTGAAATTAATTACCCCTCTGGGATGTAGATATGAAGTTCAATATTTGCGTCTAGCTTGGAGTTTTTTTTGTTTTTTTTACATCTGTGGATGTGCAAGTAAACATTGTGATAAAATAAGAACGTAAAGTATGTTACTGCTTACATATTCTATTTACAACTTGTAAAAGCACTTTCAGGACATCTTTATTATATATATATATATATATTCGTTAAAAGAGAATCTGAAAGCACTAAAGACTGGCTTTATATGCATATATATATATATACATACACACACACACACACACACACACACACAACACAAATAAAAAGATGGTATAAGAGGTAAGCATATACATAAGCAACACATATAAGAGGTAAGAAATAAAAAATATTGCAAGCACGTGTTCATAAGAGGTAAGTTAAGGCTAACTCTATAGACTGGAGCTCTTGTTTATGAAAGTTTGGGAAAGTTTAACCACATCTTTGTGTAGATAACAGTTTTTGATAGTTTTGTTTTCTTGTCAATGGGTGATTGGAAGTAAGCTAATTTATTTAACCTAAAGGAATGCACTTTACTGTAAATCAGTGACGTCACTTACAGATATTGATCAAAAAAAGTAATGTCAGGAGTGACAGAAAAAACCCTCTACAACAAAGGGTGAATTATTGTTTAATCATGATAATAATTTCATATGCATTTATTTCACAATATTATTATCTTATGATTTGTTTTAAATATATTTATTCTTTCTCTTTTCTGCACTTCACCTCTGCTCTAGCTTGGGTCCTGTTAATAAACCCTCTGCTCTATTGTAAATGCTGTGTAATATTGTTGGCTCTGTGACAGCCATCGGCTCTGATCCTCAACAATCCCGTCTCCATACCGGCGTGATGACTCCGACTTCCAAACAGAGGAACTGGATAATATTCTGAATGTTCTGATCCAGTCGGACTTCTGACCTGTAATGCTCCTGGATCATAATCATACACTGTTCGCTCGCTGGCCAGAGGAGAACTGCCCCCCCGACTGAGCCTGGGTTCTCCCAAGGTTTTTTCATTGTTTCAATGTTTCATTCTGTCACTGATGGAGTTTTGGTTTCTTGCCACTGTTGTCTTGGCTTTTGGCTTGCTTAGTTAGGGACATTTAATACTCAACAATATTATTGATCTGCCTTACTTAAGGTGGACGATGACGCTATTTTCTTCTAGAAACAAACTTTGCTGTATTATTTTCATGTTATCACTGTGAAGCTGCTTTGATACAATCTGTGTTGTAAAAAGCGCTATATAAATAAAGGTGACTTGACTTGACAAACTGCATGTTATGTCCTAGATCATCATGCCGATGGCCTTCTGCACCCCGGGGTCCAGGACAATCTCCACGGCTATGAACCGTATGACTAGTAAGCAGAACCTACACATACAGTGCACTACTGGTCAAGAGTTTGGGGTCTGTACGATTTATGCTTTTGAAAGAAGTCTCACATTTTAAAGTCATTAACCCCAGGTTTGTTCAGTCCTTGAGAAGCCTGTAGGCTAAATGATCTCTCTTACTCTGTCTGTTTTGAGTTATGTTGGCCAATGAGACAGACACCATACTGTCCAACTCAAAGGTATTTATTTATTTGTATGTATTTTTTACTGATAAATACTGAAATTCTTTTTACTTTTAAATGCTGAATGTGGTTCAGTTATTTCTCACAGATATCTGGCCAGCTCACTCATGGCTCATACTCTTAGCCTTTACACTGTTTGAGTTTATATCCCCAATGCAATATCAGGGTAAAGATATCATTAGAGTTCTTAAACTTATGATTTAAGAAGTTTCAGATAGAGCTGTGTTTTTTGCAAATGCATGGACATTTTATATTTGGCATTAACTATTAATCTTATATGAAAACGCAAGAAAACGTGACAGTGACCTGGACTTCTCACAAAATGAAAGGAATATTCAGAGGGAGTTGAAATCATTTATTGTGGGCAATATCATGCCACAGATATTGTATATTGAGTAGGACTGCACGATATATCATTTTAGCATCAATATGGCGTTGTGCGCATCCACGATAGTTCGTCGCAGGATGTGCGTTGTCATGTATAGGCATCGTAGTTTATCAGTGATCCGTATGGGCCAGTTGTCCCCCGGTTAGGAACGCATGTGATTCGCGGATTAATTGCAAAGTTTAACCGTCATAGAGTGAAAGTTTATCATTTGCATCTGTTTTTAAGTCGAGTCAGCCATCAAGCGCAAGAGGACTCTTCTTTTTTCAAATAGATTACTCATGATTATTTTCAAATAGACCTAAATAAATAATCTGGTGAAATTGTTTTTATATCGCAATATATATAGCAGAAATACAAAATATCGTATCTCAATATCGTGCAGCCCTAATATTGAGCATATCTTAAATTGAACTTGGAATGATAATCTGTGACACCAGATGAGATGTTTGATAGATTTTGAGCTGTACTATTGTTTTTATTGCAGGTTTTCTGGGATGCCCAGCGGAAGGCATCAAGGCACCAGATGTTGGCCTGGACAGATGTTCCTGTACTCCACACCGGCCTCTGCTTTTGCATGGCTGATTACTACCATGTTCTGTGAGGGTATTATTACAGCAGAACTGAGACCTGTGACAGTGGAATCTGTAGGTGTAAAGTCACACATCAGGACATTTAAAGCCACAGAGAGAATTATTCATTTTTTAGTAGAAGTTTCAAACTTTTTTCTCTCTTTCTCTCTCACGAACAACACAGCACTTACAGCTTTTCAAATTCTTCACTGGAGGTGCACAAATACTGTTTTACAAATCTCAAAGTAAGAAATTCATACGCTCACATTTAAGGCGCGGTCACACGAGGGGTTTGAGCATATGACGTCACGCTCTGCAGCGTCTTTCTTATAAACACAGATTCAACATATAACAAATAGTAAAACATTCAAAAATATACAATCTACTTGACTTTACAACAAAAATATCATTCTTGTAAATCAGCCCAGAGGTCACACCGTCATGTATTGATCCTCTTCTGGTCACACGTTATCATGTAGAGCGAATTCGCAGGTCAGAGTTCACCAGACTTGAACTGTGTGGAATGCAGTGAAATGTGAAACTTTCTGGAAGAGCCGGCATTTCCAGTCTCCCACATTCACATGTATATGAATGGCAGTCAGTGGAAGGAAAGGTGAAGTGTGACTGCAGCTTTAGTGTGACGGACTCGACATCGACACCCGCCAAACCCAACAAACGCGGGCGGATTTCAGCAGTGGCGTGTAACGCACTCATACGAGACACTTTCTCGATTTTATAGACTATATAATATATACATTTTTCAATCGTAGTCTGAAATAATAAATAAGTGCAATGTACTGTTGTCAAAAATATACATTTTTCTGTACATATTGATACTAAAATATCTGAATAAATACAGGATACCAGCAGCGCTTACTCGCGCTCTCATCTCTCCGACAGCTTGTGACACACACTCCTCACTCACTCGCTTCATTCGCTCCGGATAAATATAGTTGCCATTACAGGGCTTGAGTTCTGGCATGGGATTGTGTGTATTGTGCATTATTTTTTTCCCCTTCCCGCAGATTTTGTGTTCACACCTAAAGTGATCGCAGATAAAGCGTCTCTCAGAACTAAACTGAGTTCTTTTCCGCTGCTTATTGACCTTAAACAGTGAAATACACACACAATAATGCCAAAATGCTGGTCTTGGTGAGTATTCAAGTAAACCCAGTCAGTTATGTTTTTAAAAAGTTAAGAAAGAAAATGTGGAAAATCAGGTATATTGGATAATATTAGATAAATTATGAGATAAAAGTATCTATAGCACAGGATTTTGTTTTTATTACAAACTTCCATGGTGATGATGAGATTTACCGGTCCATGATCTTATCCACACACACCACAGCTAACTGACATCGACATGGGCTGAGTTTCCCCATAACGTTGTCTCTTAGCGCTACGAAGACTCTTAAGGTGTAACTTAACTAAAGGTGTATCATTGCTAGGCGTGTTCCCCGAACCATACCTCAGGAGCTGCTGAAGATATCCCTTCTTGCGTGTGCCGTGACCCAGTGCTGTCTGTGGCGATGCTGCTGAATCTGCTGATATCCACGGCTCCAGAATCAGCTATTCTCTCGTGCAGGAGCTGCTTCACTGCGGTGTGTGAGAAAGCGCTGTTCTTTATAAAAGAAGCACTTCGGAAATAGTGGAAACTGCATTTATTAGGACTCATGGGATATTATAAAAAATAATCCAAACTATAATAGCTTATAATAGCCTAGCCTACATATTTTTTAATTGTATCATATATTGCTGCCATAATAACCATTTCAAATGTGTACGTGCTTTCTTCTCTTTCCCATTTCTGTTCGCTGAGCTGGAGCTGCGATGAAATATGGTTCTTGTAAATACTTTCCAACATTTCAGTGATAAAAGTGTGCATCTTACGTACGGTGCTCGGCAGTGATCAAAAAGGGTTTAAACAGTGGATTTTGAAACTCTTCTTGTAAACTCAGAGATGTGGATTCAGACGGCAATTAAATTCCCACACGACCTGTAATTTGGCCAGGGATTTTTACGCGGGTTGGGTGAGAAAAAACACTGATATTATGGATTCGGACGGCACTAAAATCCCCGACTTACCGCTGTAAATGTTTAAAATATCGTATGAGCCCATGAGAAACAATTAGCGTCTGAATAGGACTTATCTGACAGTAGCCTATGCTTTCACTGGCCTTTAAAAGCGCTCTTTAACTAGATGAATAATATAGACTAATATATATAATAATATAATTAAAAATCTAACAACAATCCGTATAATGACAATTTTATTCTTTGCATGAACACACTTAAATCGTTTTGTTCATAGTCAATTATACGGCCCTCGTGTGTTAAACAGGACAGTCCAGTGTGCGCTCATGTAGAATATATAAATCTCAGTAATCGCACAATTCCAGAGCTTTACTCTCATTATTATCCGCTAATGATAAAATGATGGCATTACTCTTGTAACCCATTAGTAGGACTTAAAGGAGCTGTATGTAAGAAATGTATTTCAATTAATCATAAAATGGCCCTGATATGTCACTAGACATTAAGAAATCATGTTCATTTCAAATACTTATATCACTGACAACAGTAGTCCGGCCAGGATATTGTCATTTAAAAGTGAAATTGCAGCCCTCAACTGATGTTGATGTTGTCATGTGTTTTGGCCTGATGCTCCACCCTCCACCTATCTACCAATCACGAAGTCAGTAGTGTTTCGGCATCCAGGTTGCCAGCTCTGCTCTAGTTACCACAGCTACGTGTCAGCCTACGCTCCTGCTGGATCCTGCAGCCTATCTGGCAACCTCGAGTCAGGGGGGAGGGGGAGGGGATACACTGCTCTACAGTAATTTGAAAGTGATTGCAGTACCAGTTTTGGCCACAATCATACATACGGCTCCTTTAACACCAGAAAAGAAAAGGAGGAAAAATATCTACTGGATCTGAGCTCACCAAATACAGATAAATCACAACCTACATTAATATCTGGAGTCCCGGGTTTGGGGTCTCACACCTTGCATTAAAAAAAAATGATTTAATAATCTTAAATGTGTGTCTGCACTTGTTTAAATAGTTGTCTACAGCACTAACTGGACAAACAAATAAAAAATATAATAAACCAGTGAATAAAATAAAATACGAAATATAATTAATTAGTGAATAATAATAAAATGAATTAATGAATGAAAAAATCAGTTCACTGAACAGTAACTGTATTCACTGAAATGTTTTCTTTAACTTCAATTCAATGTGCCTCACTTGCACACATCACATGAGAATACTTTTGCCCCTTTACAAATCACCATTTGAAAACAAAATATATCATTCATCAATGACAATCAAAGAAAACAAAAAATAAAACAAAATAGAAACAAATAAACAAAGAATCAATATGTGTACACTGAAGTCCGAGTGCAATGAAGTTGACTCAGTTCAGTTAATGTGAATATGACTCAGTTCAGTTTTTTGAATATGACTCAGTTCAGTTAATGTGAATATGACTCAGTTCAGTTAATGTGAATATGACTCAGTTCAGCTAATGTGAATATGGCTCAGTTCAGCTAATGTGAATATGGCTCAGTTCAGTTAATGTGAATATGACTCAGTTCAGTTAATGTGAATATGACTCAGTTCAGTTAATGTGAATATGGCTCAGTTCAGCTAATGTGAATATGGCTCAGTTCAGTTAATGTGAATGACTCAGTTCAGTTAATGTGAATATGGCTCAGTTCAGTTAATGTGAATATGACTCAGTTCAGTTAATGTAAATATGACTCAGTTCAGTTAATGTGAATATGGCTCAGTACAGTTAATGTGAATATGACTCAGTTCAGTTAATGTGAATATGATTCAGTTCAGTTTTTTGAATATGACTCAGTTCAGTTAATGTGAATATGGCTCAGTTCAGTTAATGTGAATATGGCTCAGTTCAGTTAATGTGAATATGGCTCAGTTCAGTTAATGTGAATATGACTCAGTTCAGTTAATGTGAATATGGCTCAGTTCAGTTAATGTGAATATGACTCAGTTCAGTTAATGTGAATATGGCTCAGTTCAGTTAATGTGAATATGGCTCAGTTCAGTTAATGTGAATATGGCTCAGTTCAGTTAATGTGAATATGACTCAGTTCAGTTAACGTGAATATGACTCAGTTCAGTTAACGAGAATATGACTCAGTTCAGTTAATGTGAATATGGCTCAGTTCAGTTAATGTGAATATGATTCAGTTCAGTTTTTTGAATATGACTCAGTTCAGTTAACGTGAATATGACTCAGTTCAGTTAATGTGAATATGGCTCAGTACAGTTAATGTAAATATGACTCAGTTCAGTTAATGTGAATATGACTCAGTTCAGTTAATGTAAATATGACTCAGTTCAGTCAACGTGAATATGACTCAGTTCAGTTAATGTGAATATGACTCAGTTCAGTTAATGTAAATATGACTCAGTTCAGTTAACGTGAATATGACTCAGTTCAGTTAACGAGAATATGACTCAGTTCAGTTAATGTGAATATGGCTCAGTTCAGTTAATGTGAATATGATTCAGTTCAGTTTTTTTAATATGACTCAGTTCAGTTAACGTGAATATGACTCAGTTCAGTTAATGTGAATATGGCTCAGTACAGTTAATGTAAATATGACTCAGTTCAGTTTTTTTGAATATGACTCAGTTCAGTTAACGTGAATATGACTCAGTTCAGTTAATGTGAATATGACTCAGTTCAGTTAATGTGAATATGACTCAGTTCAGTTAACGTGAATATGACTCAGTTCAGTTAATGTGAATATGGCTCAGTTCGTGTGGAAGTGGAAGTGACTCAGTACAGTTCGTTTGCATGTGAATACCTACTACAATCTTTGCAGGAATGAACGATGAACAAATCTTTTTTCTCTTCCTCGTGAAGGCAGAGTCCCAGATGACGCAATTCCTCCACAGTGGAATCCCATAGACAGTAAAAGAAATGGACACAGCGACCCCATTGGATTCAACGGAGACAAAGTGAAGTCAATTGACCTATGGCTAAGCCACGCCCCTAAACGCGATGAGCCAATCACAGTGCGCATAGCTAACCCATACACTCGGACATTCTCTGCTTCCACGTCCATTGAAATGCATTGCAGTTAGTCAGTTTTCATTCGTTTTTATATGTTTTTTCTTGTCATTTTAAGTTTAAAATGGTCAAACGGTGTGCATGGGGTACATTCAACTCCAACACTAGGTATCCTGAGAGGCTGGGCGACGGTGTGTATTTTTTACCCTTTCCCAAGCCACATTTCAACCGAGATAAGTGTCTGCTCTGGATTAAGTTATGCGGTAGACCACAACACCAACTAAACGCAATTCAACAAGGATGTCTACATCTGTTCTAAGGTAAGTCAACAACGTATTTAAATGTTATCTTTAACATCTCTAACATAACGTTAGCCTAGCTTCTAGCTGCGTTGTAGCTGCGTAGCCAGACACAATGTTGTGTTTTACACAAATATAAGTAGGCTAAACACTTTGCAGTTGTAATGATGTCCTGTATGAACAAAATGGAGTATGTTTTTATGTTTCCACTGTTCGATCGCACCCGCGCCTCTTTCTCTCTCTGATACACACACTCATCCAGCATTGCAATCTTGACATCGCAGCCTGTTCATTATGCTGCGTTCACACCAAACGCAAATAGAGCGTCAAATTTGCGCGTATCGCGTCTAGTTCGACGCTTGAACATTTTGAATCCATTCACGCGTCCAAAGCGAATAGGACGCGCGTATAAAGCGAGCGTTTAAAGCGAAATAGCACCAAACTATAACGTGTAAGTTACACTGTGACCTGTAAATCTTTGTCTGGAGCTGAAGCTTTTCATCGACCTTCTCAACAATTAAATGATTAATATAACCCTCCAATGTATAGTTAAGGCCCTTTTGGTGACTTCGAGATGATATATAATCTTTCTGTCTCCAAAAATCATCAATTGCCTCCTGTGAAATGTCTCCTTCTGTGACAGCTACCGCTATAGCGCCTGTTACCGAATGTTGACTGTTTGTCCGAGTGAGTGGAGGGGGCGTGGCTTAGCCATAGGTCAATTAGAAACTCTTACTTCCTGATGGCTGAGCGACTGCGCAGACTCAAACTGAGCTTGACGACGTAGATGTGACGTGAGCAACCCGTCTGTCTTCTAGTAGCTGTGCCGAGAGAAATCTGAATCATTCCCTTCCGAATCTTGCAGAGATGGAGAGCGTGAGTAGGAGCTGTCCATGAGCTAGGAGCAGGAGAAACGTTTGCTATGTATTCTGATTAATTATTTTGTCACTTTGCCTCCACGTCCCCCCGATTGCCCGCAAGCTTCTCCTCCTGTCCATATGGTAATTCTCTACTGTGCGACAGAGAGTCGCGTGGTTATGACGCAATCGTTAGCCTATTTTTACAAAAACAGCTTCTACTGGGCCATAACAGAAGCTACAAGGTAATGAAGCCTTTTATACATTTTCGTGTTTCTTTAGAAATAAATAATGGACAAATGGAGTCTTTAAACGCCTCAGATGTGAAGTTATTCGCTGTCAAAGTGACGCAAAAATGAATGGGAGTCAATGGGATGCTAACAGCACGTGGGGGTCTGCTAGCCAATGGCGGCGCCCGGGGGTACCTTCAAAATAATAGAAAACCCTGCCCCCCAGTGGAATCCAGCGCGATCTCCCTCACTGCTCGAGTCCAACTGATCACTGTAGCTGAGGGGCTAAGGACTGTTAGCTGCTAGCTGTTGCTAATTAGCTGAAGCTGGTCCGGGTGTGCCGGTAAGAACACCAAAGTTTAACTGATTTATTTGTACAAGCATATGAAGAGGGGGAGCCAGATCATAATGGGTTGTATTAAACAGTGCTCTCTGTGCACAGACTGAAGATGAGCATGAATACTGGCGCTGAGTGGGATCGTCTTTGCTTTATGTCCTGAGAAGTGTCAGCATATGAGTGTGTGTGTGGTCTGTAACAAACAAATAAAAGATATGCTCTAACAAACAATGCTTCTTTCTTATCACAATCACACTCATAACAACATAAACGGCATTAAAACTACTGGCTTCCCCAAAACATCAACACAATGTTGCCGTTGAATACAGCAGAACATGAAACATAATACACAGCTTACATGATTACCCTGTTCTGGATGAAAACTCAAATACTTCTATACTTCACATTAGCATCCATTTTGTGTCATAACTCTTTCCACATCTCTATCTCAGTAAACAACAATAAACTCAGCTCGAGTAACAGTGAAATTTACAATACTCACTTTCTCTCTGGACGCACGCAACTTTAAACACTCAAAGGAACATAACGAAGATCAAATAACTGCATTTAGTCAGGGAATTCCACGGCTCGTTCTCGCTGAAGATGGCGGCCGATGCGCGCCCTCTGAAGCACTCCAGCTGCGCTCCGTCAAAATAAGAGTCCCCGCCAGTGTTGCCAGATTAGAAATGTCAAAGTATCATACCAAAACCTCAAAATTATCGTTTTTTGAGAAAAATTATCGTACCCAAACCAAACGCATAAAATATAGCTATTTTCCAAATAATTTTACAGCCAATTTAAACAAGCTGTGTAATATGCTCACACTAATATGAGCTGTGTAATATGCATAAGCTGTGTAATATGCTCACACTAATATGAGCTGTGTAATATGCATAAGCTGTGTAATATGCTCTCACACAGTTAACTGGAGGAAGTCTGGCTACTTAACTTTTTTTTGCCAAAGTGCAAAAGATATGCCAACAGTCCACATTTTGAACTAGACCATAATTTAACTATGATACAGAGAGAAAAAAAGTGCACAATTAACACTAGAAAGATTCAAATTCGATCTCTAAGTCGGTCGCTGTCATCATCGGATGCCACATCCACTTGTGCTGTGTTGGCAGATGTTGTTGGTTGGGGAATCCTTTTACGGTACAGATTGAATGCCGTCATGGAGTGTTCGTCGGTTTGAAGGCGTGACACCCACCAGCATTCTTCACACACTCCGATGTGTGCAGGAGTCCATTCAGAGTGTCTGTAATGAGTCGGTGTCGTGGTTTTGTTTTGATTAGATTTACTTTTGAAAACACTTGTTCGCATGACGCATTTGAGTGGGGAAACACAAGCACATCCAGAGCAAACTTTCCCAGTTCGCTGAACACAGCTTTCCCCTGGAAATCTTCCAACGTAGAAATATGATGCCAAAATTCATCGACATCCATTTCTTTCGTGTCTTCACTCAAGGCCATGAGAGGCAATCGCTTCCACTGGTCATCAATGACTTGGAGACTGTCTGTGTCTGACATGTCAATCAGCCGTGGCACTTGTTCCATGAGGGGGAGCAGAGACGGATGCTCAACTCGTGCGTTTGCATCTGTTGCAGTGGCAGGAGAAAGGCATATAAGGCGGGTCAAGAGAGCATCATCAAAATCAAATCGTTTCTTGATTTCCCCGCAGGCAACCTGTAGAAAGTTCTGACAGTGCACATAAAAATCTGTCAGATTTGCTGGTGAAATGTTTGCCTGCTGCACATGCTGCATCACCTTTATGCCCAAGTACATTGAGCTCAGTGTGACCTTTGGGCCATTACTGATGTCAGTGTCTTTCAGTGGAGTGCGCATGACATGGTCCCTATCCATGAACGTCAGAAGCAGATCTTTGTAAGTCTCGCAGACCTTGCTTCTCAATGAAGTGATCACCACCTTTTCAGTCTGAAAATACTGATTAAGATCTGTGAATTTCGGTAGGACCCATTCAAGGAAATAGTAGAAGAGGCGTAGAGACTGGTCATTGAGTGAGTGGAAAATAGTCTCCGCAGCAGTAAGTCTGGCCTCAAGCCACTGATCTGTGAAAAAAAGACGGAGAGCATCCCATTGCGCAGACACACGTTTTACAACGGCGTTCAGTGACAGCCATATAGTCTGTGACGGCTTGAGCATTTTGTGGGGCCCAACATGGCAAAAAACATGGAGTTGCGCGATACGTTTTGCGCTGTTTCTGAAGTACCCATAAATGTCTCTGGCTAAATCCTCACAGCTGCGAGGGAGTTGTCTGCATGCCTCGCTTGTGCAAAGGTGCAGTGAATGGCACACGCAGCGCTGCACTGTGAGGCCTGGAAGATCACTCCTGAGGCGGCTGGAGACAGAGTTGTGTTTCCCCATCATTGTGTTGCAGCCATCTGACCCGAACCCCACAATATTTTCGAGTGGTACACCTGCATCAGTGAATGACTTCATCATCTCGGCTTAAAGTCGTTCCGCAGTGGCTCCCTCTCTAGCATGTCTGTGGTTAGAGAAGAGTTGTACCAGTTTACAAAACCTGGTCTGAATCTTCCTTGGTCCCTCATCAAAAAAACAAACAACTACACACAGCGTTTTTACATTGCCTATGTCAGTTGATTCGTCAATCAAAACACTGAATTTCTTTCTTTTAAGAATTTCTGTTAGACTTTCAGAATAACAATCCCCAATGACAAGCTTGGTTATAGCAGTCGTCTTTGTGCGCCCAAGGGTCATATTTTGGGCTATTTGTGAATCGTGGAAAATATCTTTTAAGACCAAGACCAAATGGTCTGAGATTCTCAGAGTTACGTTGTGCTCTGCCATGAACCCTGTTAACTTGATTTCAGCATTCTTCACAGATTCATCTAACTTTTGTTTTTTAGACGGTTTCTGTAGGCATTGTGCTATGGACCTTTGTGATGGGGCTAGATTTTTCTTTTTATCTGTATGTTTCTTGGACTTTTCATGATTTTTTAAAACCGTGATCTCTGCCACCATTTGGACGTTGCAACAACGACAGACTGCTTTAGCATCGTTTCCTGGGACAGGTTTTAGCCATCCTGCAAAAGTGGGGTCTTTTTCCCACTCTGTCCTATATGTTTGTGGTCTATGCTTACTTTTCCGCTGCTCTTCAGACTCTGCCTTCCTCTTCGCCCCTCCACTGTCCTCACCTTCCCTTTCTGAACTCATTTTTTTAGCACTTTACAGTTTTGCTGGAGAAGACAGTTCAGTTTAGATCAGCAGTAGTGTAGTGTTGACGTGCGGGCGACACCGTGTGGTCTGTGTGTGTGTGTGTGCGTGCAGGCAGGCGAGCCTGCGAAATGATTCGGGGTCAGAGAGAGAAGCGGTAGGATGTGTGTTTGGACGAACGACTGAAAACTCTGAAATTATCGTACATTATGGGATTTTTTTCATTATTGATCGCACATCATACAGAGGTCAAAATTATCGTACAAATACGATAATTATCGTACATCTGGTAACACTGGTCCCCGCAACCGGGAAGAGAGCGCTCTTATCCAGCCACGTCGTAAATCAGTGGCTGAGTCCCAATTCGCCTGCTTATACTACGACCTAAAAGTATGTACTTTTTTTGTGAGGAAAAAGTACATACTTTTGAGTGTGTAGCAAAAGAGTATGCATGTTCGATGACGTCATGCAAGTTACGCACACCGCGACTGTTAACAAAACATTTTACATTTCATTCATTCTTATATGTCCAATATAATTGTATTTACTATTCCCATCTTTTTTTCACAATACATTTACAATGTGTTCTACCAAACTGAGGAGTGAAGCAGGGCTTCGTCGTAGATCAACCAAACGCAGGTCGCTTGTGAGGCGGCTGGTTCTGACGTTCATGTGCAATGTGTGTAACGAAAGCTACTTATTTTCTGAGTTAAAATATTTAAAGTTTATAGTATGACTATTGTTTAACGTATTTTATACTTAATTTTATACTTGTGTATAATACTCAAAAATACCCAGATGAAAATGAACCATGCTTTTACTATAGTAAAAGTGTAGTAACCATGTTTCTTTGGTTGGACTGATAAAGTTAACATTTGTACAGCCGCAGTATTACTACAAATAAGTCAGTGTGATTAAACTATGGTTCATGTAGTAAAAGGTGTTTATTTTCATAAGGGTTTATAGTATGGTATAAATCTAAGACAGAAACATCAAAAGAAATACATAAAAAAGACACTTGCATGACACTGTACTAGAGCCTTTTTATTTATTGTTCTGTAGCCTGATAACCCCAATGAGGCGCTCAGTATCTTCATCGGACCCTACAAGATAAACACGGTACTTTTTTGGCACATCATAAACCCATTAATATTACGAGACAATAAAATATAACTTTAATTAGGGTTAAACATTTGAATTCTTACACTTAAAAACTGAGGGCGCATCTCCGCTGCTGCATCCGGCTGCCATGTTTACATCACCACCATCACCACAAAGCTCCTCCCTCCCGCACGCAATGGGTTGTGGGTAATATTAGCCGTTAGCATGGGCATTGATCTGCACTTCGAATTGTAACCGGAAATAGTAGACCATCCGGGTATCTTTGGAACACTCATTTCAACATACTACGATTTGGGACGTACTAATTCTAGTTTCGCATACTATTTAGGACGGATAGTGTGCGGATTGGGACTCAGCAAGTGTCATTAGTGAGACTTTCACACAATCACGGAGCGTTAAAACAATCCAAACTAATGCAATAAAACAGTTCAGACATCCATTTAGGGAAATACTGACAACAATGGTTTAGATGAAGGATAGCCACACATGTGGCTCACATCTCTCTCTTCAGTGAGCTGGCGCGCATGTGACATCAGCATCCATCACGAAATGCTTTATTATTTTCGTCAATCAGCGAAAACAAAATAATAAATAAAATAAAATAATAATAAAACATATGTCTGAACATTTCATGCATTAGGCAAGGAAAAATATAAAATCAAAACAAAAACAAAAAAATCATACATGAATAAATACATCAGAACACAGCCTCAAGTAATTGGGTGGGTTACACACACTCGCATGTGTTTATAACGTCATGCACGTGTTGAAAACTTTTCTTCGTCGAAGGAAGAGACCAGGAGACGTTGGGGATCACGTTCAAACAAAGTTATTCTTTATTGAGGACTTAGCGTTGACGCGGCTGCAGTTCTTCCCAAATCAGTCTGACTAACATACTTTACATGGTTTCTTTATAGGCATTTCAGTGGGCTGTCCTTAATGGTGCTGACCATGCACACAGCCTTAGTTAGGGATGACAATAGAGGCAATTACCCCCAACTGAGATAATGGTACCCCCCCCAAAAGGTATACACAACAAATGGTCACGAGACCTTAGACTAGATAACATTCACACACAGTCCAACTCTTAGTTGGAAGATCAAAGGCTAACAAAACCCCTGACTATTACAATGTTTAGACAGCTGACTTACAGCTGACTTCTGATCAGTAAATTGATGCCATCATGTTCACCTTGAATGCCCAATACAGTGTAATTCACCTTAGTTTTTCATGTGATGTTATGTAAGGAAGTAAGATCAGCAGATCTTAAACATATTCTTAAATTTGGATCCTTCAGTCCCCCGTTTGAGAGTTCTTAAAAACTCTCACAAAATACAAATTTAAACACATAAAGTTAATTCTTGTAACTGGTGTAAGTTACAGGCACATCGCATATGTTCATTCTTGTAACTTGTGTAAGTTACAGGCACATATAACTTGCTCTGTGTTGTTCATCTGTAATTGCATGTTGACACAGAAACAAACATGCACTTAGGGTCCGTGAAATCTTACGGGTGTGCTGGACGTGAGTCATTTGTTGGTTGACACACTTGATACTAACAGGTTTCCGAACCATGAAAAGTTATCTTCAGTCATATTAACCAGGTGCAGCACTCAGATAATGGTGCAGGCTTGTAGTCTTGATCATATCGATGGATGACTGAAGGTTTTGTATTTCTGCGTTGTGTATTTTTTTTTCTTCTTTTTTCTTTTGTGATTGGCTCGTTCAGCAGTGGGTGTAGTTGTCTTCTTGAGGTTGTGGCTTCATATGCAGGTGAGACGTCGTTGCATATGGATTTTTGGAACAGCCATCAAGTGTTTATCTGCACAGAGGAAGAAAGAAAACAAAAGACGACAGAGCAGTATTTGTCCAAACACTAGGGTTGTAGCAGTATTTGTTTAAACACTAGGGTTGTAGCGTCTGCTGCGGTTGTTTCATTCTTTCCCTATTTCTTAATTTATTTGACACCTATGGACCAGTGAGGTAAGGATGGACTAAATGGGGAAAGGCCTATGAGGTTGTCTTCACCCTGGCTTGGCCCCCGAACGCCTGTTGCGTCAGTTCTTTCCAGGGCCCTCACTGAACCGTGTCCTTTTCTGTCCCTGTGTTGTGTACACACTGTACAGTGTGTGAGAAAATTGGCACATTTTCATTCTCCAGTGAAACATCAGTCTTAATAAACATCATTAACAGAGGATGGTGTCTGATTGTAGTGTTCTGCAGTAACATTTAAGGCTGTGAGTATACTGAATGTCCCCCAAACAAAGGCTGTGACAGTCAATAACTCTTTCATCTTTGTTGTGAGTTACTGGGGAGATTAAGCAATCACAGCCCAAATGGTTAACACCTCAAAAAGCTTAGCCACGAGTCCAATGACGAGGGGAGGGGTTGCTTCAAAGTAGCAAACAAATGTAGTAAGAGCTGCATAACATTGTTAACTTGTCTTAAGTTATTTTTGTTTTTTCTACATTCTTTTCCAAAATGTCCGTGCTTGCCACAGTAAGAACAACTGGCTTCTCTAGGACTTTTGCGTTTCTTTGGCTTCTCTGAGTTGACCTTAATGGATGCTGCTGCAATTTTTACTCTTGCCTTGACATCAGAGTCTCTTTCCCAAATAGCTAAACTGTCCAAGTTGTCTTGTAGGGTTCTACTGGACCATGTTAATTCTAAGTAAGGCAATGCATTTCTATGTTCTGACAGAAGACCATCGGACCATGCGCGAACTAGAGGACCATTATGACCTAGCACCTTCTCTGAAGTGTCAGCAATCCCGCTGTAAGCGGCAGCGGTCTGGCAAAATCTTTCTGTGTACTCACAAACAGTTTCATTCTTCTTCTGTACACAACTAGTGAGCTTTGACCAGTCCACTTTCGGTCCAACAATGTCCTTTAACACTTTCAGAACTTCCTCTCTCAATTCATCTTTACTGGCTTGTTGCAGTTCAGAATTGTTTACAGCACTTTCAAAATCATTGAATTCTGACTCAGTCAAGATCTGTGATATTAGCTGGGTGACTTCAGCTAGAGTCATATCATAGAGCCGCATCTTTTTGGACAACTCTCTCCTAAACTCAGAAAAATTTCTTTGCACTGATGGCAAACTTTCAGCAATTCTCTCTATATCTTTAGGACATAACGCTGTTTTGACTGCTTGTGGCTGCAATATGAGGGTTGCAAATGAAACTGTATCAACACCTTTTCCCTGAGGCTTTTGTCTAGCTACGCACACTTCAACTGCATTTACATCTGCATTTACATTGTCCTCTATACTATCAAAAGACTGTAAATCAGGATAGCTTTCATCTGACTGTTGGTCTTCTAAATCACATTTGGTTGAGGCTTTGTTATGGCCCACCTTTGTTTTGAGACAGTACATGTGAGTCTGCAATTGTTTGTTCTGATCGTTTAAAGTAGCAATACGCTGCGCTTGTTCTTGTGCAATGGATAAGCTAAATTCTCGGTGACAACAGATGATGCCTTTCAGATTTTTCTTCCTGATACATGCACTCAACACTTTCTTGCAATCTTCAATTGACCAAACTTTGCCTGGATTAATGCCAAATTTCTTTGTTAAATTCAATCTGACTTCCTCAGTCACGATGGAGTCCATGTGCTCTGATAACAAAGACTTGAATTCACTGTCTGTCCATAAAGGTTTAATCAGTCTAGTACTTTTCCTAAACATTTTTGTGAATTTCTTTGTTACCACACAATCAAAAACATTAAAACTTCTCTCTACTGTCTTGCAAACAGAGGGTACAATCTTATTAGCACAAGAGGCTAAATCTAATTCTAAAGCTAATTCTCTAGCTTACAGATAGGTCTTCTCTAGCAAGAGCATACACACAATATTAACATGTAACTGTTAATCTTCCCTGTCAACACAGAGGGTAAATTTCATCTCTAAAAGAACTTTTTAGAGGCTTATCTTTAGTTAACCAAACTCTACAGCTGTTTGTTAACTACTTCTCTGAACGGCGCAGAAGAAAACATTTGTACTGGTCTGCATTGGTTCTTTGAATGGAGTGAGAACTCACCGAGTCTTTCATTTGTAGAGAAAGATTCCGTCTGGAAAAATTCAGTCTTTGAGATCTTTTTGGAGCTTGAAGTTTTCAATCTGGATTCAGAAGATTCAGTCTGGAACTCAGTCAGCTTGGTTGAGATCTTTGAGCTTGAAGTTTCAAGATGCAGTCTGGGACTCAGTCAGCTTTGTTGAGATCTTTGAGCTTGAAGTTTTCAAGGTTCCGTCTGGAAAGTTCATTCTTTGTTGAGTTTCAGTTTCTCCATCCGGGTCACGGCACCAAATTGTTGAAAACTTTTTCTTCGTCGAAGCAAGAGACCAGGAGACGTTGGGGATCACGTTCAAACAAAGTTATTCTTTATTGAGGACTTAGCGTTGACGCGGCTGCAGTTCTTCCCAAATCAGTCTGACTAACATACTTTACATGGTTTCTTTATAGGCATTTCAGTGGGCTGTCCTTAATGGTGCTGACCATGCACACAGCCTTAGTTAGGGATGACAATAGAGGCAATTACCCCCAACTGAGATAATGGTACCCCCCCCAAAAGGTATACACAACAAATGGTCACGAGACCTTAGACTAGATAACATTCACACACAGTCCAACTCTTAGTTGGAAGATCAAAGGCTAACAAAACTCCTGACTATTACAATGTTTAGACAGCTGACTTACAGCTGACTTCTGATCAGTAAATTGATGCCATCATGTTCACCTTGAATGCCCAATACAGTGTAATTCACCTTAGTTTTTCATGTGATGTTATGTAAGGAAGTAAGATCAGCAGATCTTAAACATATTCTTAAATTTGGATCCTTCACACGTCAGTCGTGAAGTAAAAGCACAGAGTTAGTAGGCGCGTTTCCATTGCAGATTTACGCAAAACTCTTGCGATTTTTTTCTAAATGTCGACAAAAAACTATTGCGAAATGACGGCGTTTCCATTCCATTAATGTTATGAGACTAAAACTTAATTTTTTCCTCTCGCGATCAGTCAGTCCAAACATTAAAGCAACGGACGCTGGTGGGTTTATGTATATCCCAGCCACTGCACTGGCCATTATTATTAATCAAAGGAGATGTGTGTGTGATCCAATCATTAATGATAAGGAACGACCTTATTATACTTGTGAGCGGCACATATGAGGAGTTTCTGGGCGTTTCTCCCTCAGTTCTGCTTCCAGGTCTTGATTGTGGCATTTATTTGAGGCTTAGAATCCATTATTCCTGTAATTCTTCTGTCTTTTATGAGTTTAATAAAGAGCTCTGTCTCGTATTCTGTCCACACACACCGCGTCAGGTGACCTGCAAATGCACAAAAACTGTTTCCTTTTCAGTTTTGCGAAATATTTCTTTTTCGAATTGCCTGAAAAACCTCCTCATGCGGGCAGAAAAACTTTTTTGTGATAAATGGGAGTTTTTGCGAAATTGACGTGTTTCCATTGGGCGTATTTTCAATTCGCAATTTCAATTTGAAGGGTAATGGAAACGCGGCTAGTGATAAAGTTTACCTGTGTGACACAGAAGATGTCTTCTATCAGGACAAATAAAGGAAAGGGTCATAAGGACACAGAAATAGAGCTAGTGACACAGAAGTGGCTCAACTTACCCACCATTAGGGGTGTAGTACTGTATGTTGACACTGGGGAATTTGGGTTCAAAATAAATAAATGAAATATTAGTTTTTTGTGCATTTTCCCATGACAGTCTTACTTTACAGCACATTATTCAGAATGTCTATTCGTTAAGAATATTTCCATGCAGTGAAATATCCAAAATATCCAAATGTTAAATTATGACACAACAAAATGAAGTGAGAAAAAAAGAGCTTTTATTAGATGAAGAGAATATTAAATGTTCCTCATTGCAGTTCACCAAACTGTGTGTGTTTGCAGAAGAATATAATCAAGTCAAGTCAAGTATATTTGTATAGCGCTTTTCACAATACAGATTGTATCAAAGCAGCTTCACAGTATTAAATTAAAATAATACAACAAGGTTTGTTTCTAGTGGAATTTATTGATTGATAAAATTAAATATCCCCAACTGAGCAAGCCAAAGGCAACAGTGGCAAGGAACCGAAAAACTCCATCAAACTATAATCCGAAAAACTATAATCATATGAAAAGAAGAGCTGGATTCTGTTTGCCACAACTATGATCAACATTTCATAGTTTATGAAAAATTATAAAAATGTACATAAACAATTCACCAACAAGTATGAAATACAGTCAGACAAATATATTGGTATACATTTACTTTAACATTAAACTCGTTTTAACTGTCATCATTTAGTTCATAATTTAAACATTGTTTGGCTGCGTTTCGTTTTTTATTCATTTCTATGTCATTCATTCTATTAATTTAATTGTATATTCCATTGATTTAATTAAGGTTATCGTATGAAATATGTTTTAAACAGAGCTGGAAGATCTGTAAAATCACTACTGGATACTCTATATGTGAGCTAGACTAGAGAAATGTACTATTGCTTTAACACATCAGTGTAAGTGTTTGTGTATTTCACAACTCATGTTGCTGTTTTGTATGACAACAACTTGTTCACATTATAAGTTAATCTGTCAATAAAAAAGAAGGGAGACAAGAAACATGTCAAGAACTTTTATTGAAAGTACAATAAGCAGCTCAAGAATAGATCTGAACTCAGAATAAAGGCACAGTCGGTGAGCCGATTATTAAACACTTCTAGACATGTTCTGATAAAAGCACTGCTCCATATGAAGAGTAAACGTGTAAATAAGTTATAGTAATATTTGAACAACAATGTAAGGTCAACAAAAAGTGCTCCAGATTATAACTTTTGATGAAAAAACATGAACACCATTAAACAGTTACAGAAGAAAGCATAGCCTATGTATTGTCTGGCATACTCTGCTTATGTGAAAGCACCTTAAACTCAGACAACATCAAACTAAAGTATTGTCTTCTGAAGACCTTAACTAAACTGCTTTCTAGCCTATTCTGAACCCTCTAACTCCTGATAGGATGGAGATGTGCTGTCTCTGGTGTGTGTGTAGTAGGGCACTTCTGAACAAGAGTGAATGTGGAGTATGACGATGCAGGTGTGTGTGTGTTGTGTTGTCCCGAGCTGAGTAAACATGAGGTAAAGGATCTGGCTGTAACTGTTAGGGATGGGACGAAATATCGTTTGACGAAATATCGCGATACAAAACGTGACGAAACGCATCGAGGTCGAAAAAAATGGATCGCGAAATAAAGATAGATGGCACTGCTGCATGATTTGCGTAGTATATGTAATAAAATATGTATATTTTATTGACACTGGAACAGTATGCATTCAAAAAGAATGCTTATTTAATTCAATAATAAATATTACAAAAAGTTGGCTTTAGCTGGATTCGAACCCAAGTCTCGGTGAGCACCTGCAATAGAAAACAGTGTAATATAAATGCGTGATTTTCCCACACGAAGAAACCGGAAATTGTATCATAAGACCTATGCTGAGGAAGACATATCTCTGAACGTCACATTTCACCTTTTCTTTTCGATTTTCTGCGTTTTTCGCATCCACAGCCACAGCCTGTATTTTGAATGGTGTTTGACAATTCAGAGCCACAGTGCAAGCGAACGACAAAATCCAGCTGTTCGGTTCTGTCTGCCCAGCGCTTCCGCCGGCCGTGTGTGTGTGTGTGTGTGTGTGTGTGTGTGTGTGTGTCCATACCTTAGACATACTGCCAGTCTCTGTTCAGGATCGATTGGTTCACGGAAATTGGTCGTCTTCTTTTTAATATGTGGCTTCAGTATCGCTAGCAAAGCATCAAACTATTCCACTGACATTCTGAGGTAAATTTTTAATTGCTCGGGCCTCGGGATAATTTCGCAACTCCTTGATAAGGAGGTGAAACTCTCCTTCTTCTCGGCGCAATCTCAGGATTGGATGGTCCCAATATTTTCCTCTTTCTTTTTCTCTTTTTAAGAAGAAAGAGGGCAACGAAATCATCCTCACTGCTCGACGAATCCATTTAGTATTTTTTGCGGTTTTTTTTTTTTGCGCAAAGGTTTAATAAATACGCATCGGACTCAGTGTGCAAGGTTTCTGTGCGTGACGAATTTTAAGGCTGACGAACACGAAAAAACGCATACGAAAATTTCGGACTCAGTGTGCAATGGCCTTAAGACTGTCTGTAAGCTATGCCATGCTGTCATTCCGTACACCACATCCAACACATCAAACATGAACCACCACCTTCAACGTCACCATAATAAAGTTGTTGTTAAACAGTAATATTTTTTTTCTTTTTTGATATCGTATCGTGACGTATCGTATCGTGACCCTGGCATATCGAGGTGCATCGTATCGTGAATTTAAGTGTATCGTCCCATCCCTAGTAACTGTGGGGGTGCAAAAGTGTTCAACACTCTGTTAAGCACTGTCATGAACACCCTATTATATTCCTGCCGTTCCTCTCTTTGAGCGAGGTAGCGCCGCTCCTCCACATCCAGTTGTCCAGAGACTCTTTCTCCTGATGCTGATGAACTTGCTCAGCCGGCATGAAGTCCTCATATTGTTTCTTCTGTAGTTCTACATGTGATTTCAACATGCTTGTTAGATCAACCTTGGCCTTTCTCTTCTTGCTGACTGCTCTGGGCCGGATGTTCTCCGCTTGGGTAGAGTTGGGTGGGTCAGATTCTCCTGAAAGGTTGATCAGTAGACATGTAATATTAACAACATAGCCTAACTTCATTAAACTGTGCATGTTTAAAGGAAAACATTGTGATTGTAGCCCAGATCCAGCTCTCTCAGGTGTGAGGGGTTTAAACTCAGAGCTGAAGACACATAACCACAGCCTTCCTCTGTCACCATACAGCCAGACAACCTACAGACACACAGTCAGATCATCTACAAAAACACTCATGACTGGCAGACTGTAAATAATCTCTTATATGTTCTTTTTTCAATTTCAGCAGACAAATATATACATTTATCAAGGCAGAAATGCTTCTTTACAATAAAACAAAAACAGATACGTCAATACAGAGACAGCATTATAACCCATCATGTCTACCAATGGTCATGGAAATGAAATACTCAAGCTTATACAGATGTTTTGTGTTTTACACAAGAACAAGGGGAGCTATTACTTATAATTATTAAAAACAAAACAAACAAAAAAGTCAGTGCGAATTGGTTTTATATAATCAATAATTTTTTTCCATATTGAACAAATGTATTCTATCTGGGTTCTTAAGGAAAAGGAAATCTTTTCCATCACACACACACACACACACACACATATATACATATGCATATATATACACATATATATATAATTACTTTTTAAGCACCCGCGTCCTCTGATCATTTGGGTGTGTGTGTTTACAAGAGGACAAAAACTATATAAATACTGTTCGTTTTCTCACACAAACCGCTCGTTTCGTGTCTTAGGCCATCAATGTGTACTTACGATGGGGAATTGTTTAATTTGGACGATGGGGAATTGTTTTAATTTGGACTTTGTGCATGCTGTTTTGAGACAGTGACCATAGACCTGCATTATATGACTGACAGACAAGAACGGTTTGTCCTAAAAATATCAAAATTGAAACTACTCTGGAAAAAAAGACACCTACATCTTGGATGCCCTTGAGGTAAGCTAAAACATACCAAAAATTAATTTCAAAGTGAACTATCCCTTTAACTCGCATTTTCTCAAAAAATGGTCACAGTCTGGAACCCTGATGATGATTGTTCGTTTGTTATACATCACAAACTCACCTTTTCCGACAACGTTGAGTCTCACCCGACAACCGCGATAATCTCCTTCTAGGGCCGCTAATGCAGGCTCAGCTCAGGTGCCGGTCACGTGCAGCGCTGCAGCCACATAAACAGAGTTTGCCCTTCCCCTACTGACTTTCACTTTCGGTGCCCGAATGGAATTGAATGAGGCTTTGCGATTTTTTTTTTTATCTAGGCCTACGTGAAATTCTGCATCCATTGTACTTTTTATTTATTTATTTTTTTTCCCCCTCGGAAGGGCAACGTGAGTCGAGAAGGGCATATGGGCAGTTGCCCGGGCGTGTCAGTGTTTATTGAACATCTAGTGGGCACGTCATCATCACATTCTCGAGTAACGCAACAGTGTTAAAGGGACAGTTCACCCAAAATTAACATTCTGTCATCATTTACACCCCCTTATGATGTTTCAAACCTGTATGACTTTCTTTCTTCTGTGGAATATAAAATAAAAATATATTTTGCCATCATTGATATCAACTGTAGTCACTGTCACTATGGGTGAATGAATATACATGTCATTTCGAGATTAAAACATTCGTGAATTTTTATTGTAACATCAGCATACAGACATAATGCTTTCAATGATGGAAAAAATAATAATAAAATAAAATAAAATAAAAAACACATTTATCAGATTTCTTTGTAATGTTAGTATGAATTAATATTTTGTAAGATAGTCAAAGCTGCTATGTATATTTGGTTAAAGCAATATTTTTCCTAAATCTTCACTAGAAAAGTCTTCAGTTTATGTTCAGCAGTTTTACACACACACACACACACACACACACACATACAGCTTGAGCTCACGGTGGAGAATCAGACCAATGTTCAAAAGTGGTAAAGCTTCTCTTCCTGAAGAATCGTGATGAAGACAGCTTTCGCAGCGTCACCGTGTTTGTGTATGATGGCACAGATCTTTCTCATGCTCTCCTGACTGGTTAAACTGTCATGTGTGATTTCTGAATGTTGTTCCTCATGAATTAGTTCTTGCTGACACAGTTTATCTGCAAGTATCTTGGCATTTGTAACCTCCTGAATGAGATCTGACCGATGATTTTTAAAATATATTGCTTTATCTGCATCAGTAGTCAGACGCGGCTCGTCTCTCTTAAGACGAATCTGATCAAGTTCATCTTTCTCAATCGTTGTAGTCCAGACCTCCTCCTTATCCTCTTCTCTGATAAGAGTTATTTGAAGATCATTCTCCAGACGGGTGTTGACCTTGAAGAAGTTTGGGGGAGTTTCTCTTGTGAATGTGATCCCTTCTTTGGGAAGGATAGTGGAGGCACCAGGAACATCAAGAATGTGTGGCGTGTCAATCCGAAATGGCCTGCCAGGTCTGGGATGCTCTATTGGGTCATTTCTCTTTTCTTTCTTAACTTTTTCTTTTGCATGATCATCAATTGGAAACAAGTAGAGATGTAGAATGAGAGGATCTTTAGAATGCATGTAGAGAAGAAGATCGCAGTGTTCATACCATCCCATTATCCAACTTATTATTAATGTTTTCAGAGAGAAGGATGGTTGGACAATCTTAGCATGGAATCGGGTCAACTGCACAGGTTCTGTGGTTATTCCCTCGTCTTTTACGGTGAGGACTTTCACAGCATCTTTGAGAGAGGGGTCAGACTCTCCTAAACAGGCGTAATGGGGCAGATGAACTTCCTCCAGTTTCCCTGAGATCACCGTCACGTCAATCACTGGACCGATCCGGTTGCACTGCAGCCTCTCCAGCTCTGCGTTGAGGAAGAGTCCGTCTACGGTACGGTACTGAAGGGTGACGACACAGTCACAGACCCATCGCATTCTGGTCCTGACACACTCGTAACGGCCTGGGTCAGTGCTGACCCTGAACTTTGACCCTCCTTCATCTGTACAGGCCGACGGCTCAATCTGAAGCCACTGATCAGAATCAGCTATATGGACACAAGACTGACAGTTCAGCAGCGGGTGAATATCGAGCCCAGAAGGTTTGGGCTGAGAGAACCTGTGAAGAACCAGAAGAAGGCAGAAGCAAAGAGTCAGCTGCTTTTATTCATCTCAGTTAATGTTATTTTCAATGTTTATTAATACATTATTAACATAAAAAGTTGTATCTGTCAATATTATTTAATGGACCTGAACTAACATGATCTAACAATGAACAGTTGACTAACTAACGTTAACAAATACAGTTAATGCATTAATGAATGTTAACTAATGGGATCTTATTGTAAAGTATTACCAACAATTCAAAACCAACAACATACAAACAGTTTACTATAAAAACTATTTGACAGGCAGTTTGACAGAGAGAAAATATAAAGCTAGTATATAATGCTGCGACTGACACCTGTGATGTCCCTCACTAATAACACACAATCTAATATAACAAACACATATATACTATAATGAGAGTTTAATTCACACATAATTGTCCAGTTATGTTTATGTTTAACTAGCCAACATGAACTCTATATTCTCCATCAATAAGCTCAAGCTGAATAATGTGTCCAGTCTTCTATAAATCAGTGTTTTTAACTGTGGATATTTTCACAGAGGTGGACAGATAAAGACCATCAGCAGTCTGGGGTGGACAGAAATGTTCATTATCAAACATAATAAATGAGTTTGACTATAAAGAACTGGACTGTTTTACTGCTTACAACACAACTGTCTACAGTTAATTGTGCTTGATTGTAATTGAGGGAATGCTGGAATAGATCAAGTAATACTGAGTGAATTTGACTATTTCTGTCTTATTCCTCGTCTGCAGGAATATTAATAGAAAAGAAGATCACACTACAGCTAGAAAATTACAGACAATTAATAGCAAATTACAGTTTAGAGATCGTGTGTGATCAGGAGCTTTAGAGAAATACCAGTAAATCAGTCTAAAGCCCTATTCACAGAGACCTCACAACTCTGAAGCTGAAGGAGAAATAGATTTAGCTCTAAACTCACTAAAATGAAGAATAATGTGTTTTAGGCCGCTGTACGTGAGCTGTATCGTTCAGTTTCGTTCCGACAAACGGGGCACTACTTTTTCTTTTGCTCAATATGTTCAACGTTAATAAAAGGTATCCAAGCAAAAAGTTCTCCACGCATTATCCTGCAGTTAATGAGAAAAGTGTAATTTATTGGCGCACTATACTGTCGGAAAAGATGGTGGGAAAAGTCCGCAGCCCTTTACTGAAGTCCGATGGGAAAAATCAAGCAATGTGCGTAGGAATGGCTCAAAACGTCGGACACTACGGAGCTAACGTTAGCTATTGCTAATAAACATGTTGCCCTCCTGGACAAACCGGTCTCTGATGTCCCAACAACTACAGGTTTCACCCGGCCTGCCATCGGCGTTTTATAGACAAAAAAACGCTTGACTTGTGTGTATGTGTGTGATGGGTAGGTGTAGGGGTCGGGTTAGTGTGTGTGTGTGAGAGAGAGAGAGAGAGAGAGATGGGTAGGTTTAGGGGTCGGGTTAGTGTGTGTGTGTGTGTGTGTGTGTGAGAGAGAGAGAGAGAGATGGGTAGGTTTAGGGGTCGGGTTAGTGTGTGTGTGTGTGTGTGTGTGTGTGAGAGAGAGAGAGAGAGATGGGTAGGTTTAGGGGTCGGGTTAGTGTGTGTGTGTGTGTGTGTGTGTGTGTGTGTGTGTGTGTGTGTGTGTGTGTGTGTGAGAGAGAGAGAGAGAGAGAGATGGGTAGGTTTAGGGGTCGGGTTAGTGTGTGTGTGTGTGTGTGTATCATCTTTCACAGTGAAAGCCACTAATCAGTGGAATGCCCTACCAGAGGACATAAAAGGGTGTAAATCTCATGGTCTTTTTAAATTTAAGTTAAAATCTTTTTTAAAAATCAAACCAACTATGTAACCACTAAGACTGTTGTAGTTAAATTGACTGACCGATTTATTTATTTACAGCCCTTTATGGCCCTGACAGTATGTGTTTATGGATTTATTGTATATGAACATATAGGTATTTTCTGTGTTTTGTAAGTGTTGACCTGCCCGGGGACTACGGGCGAAAATTAGCCTTTGGCTAAATCCGGTGCAATGCATAAAATGTGAATTTTATGTTAAAAATTGTGCATGGTCCCTTTATAAATAAATAAATGAATGAATGTGTGAGAGAGAGATGGGTAGGTTTAGGGGTCGGGTTTATGTGTCTGTGTGTCTGTGTGTGTGTGGTGTGTATGTGTGTGGTGTGTGTGTGTGTGTGTGTGAGAGAGAGAGATGGGTAGGTTTAGGGGTCGGGTTGGTGTGTGTGTGTGTGTGAGAGAGAGAGAGATGGGTAGGTTTAGGGGTCGGGTTAGTGTGTGTGTGTGTGTGAAAGAGATGGGTAGGTTTAGGGGTCGGGTTAGTGTGTGTGTGTGTGTGTGTGTGTGAGAGAGGGGTAGGTTTAGGGTCGGGTTAGTGTGTGTGTGTGTGTGTGTGTGTGTGTGTGTGTGTGTGTGTGTGTGTGTTGTGTGTGTGTGTGTGTGTGTGAGTGAGAGAGAGAGAGATGGGTCGGGTTAGTGTGTGTGTGAGAGAGATGGGTAGGTTTAGGGGTCGGGTTAGTGTGTGTGTGTGTGTGTGTGTGTGTGTGTGTGTGTGTGTGTGTGTGTGTGTGTGTGTGTGTGAGAGAGAGAGATGGGTAGGTTTAGGGGTCGGGTTGGGTGTGTGTGTGTGTGTGAGAGAGAGAGAGATGGGTAGGTTTAGGGGTCGGGTTAGTGTGTGTGTGTGTGTGAAAGAGATGGGTAGGTTTAGGGGTCGGGTTAGTGTGTGTGTGTGTGTGTGTGTGT
Organism: Rutilus rutilus; assembly: GCA_021464565.1. Taxonomy (NCBI): domain Eukaryota; kingdom Metazoa; phylum Chordata; class Actinopteri; order Cypriniformes; family Leuciscidae; genus Rutilus; species Rutilus rutilus. The sequence continues at coordinate 490,865 of JAJAQA010000002.1, forward strand.
GAGAGAGGGGTAGGTTTAGGGGTCGGGTTAGTGTGTGTGTGTGTGTGTGTGTGTGTGTGTGTGTGTGTGTGTGTGTGTGTGTGTGTGTGTGTGTGTGTGTGAGTGAGAGAGAGAGAGATGGGTCGGGTTAGTGTGTGTGTGAGAGAGATGGGTAGGTTTAGGGGTCGGGTTAGTGTGTGTGTGTGTGAGAGAGATGGGTAGGTTTAGGGGTCGGGTTAGTGTGTGTGTGTGTGTGTGTGTGTGTGTGTGAGAGAGATGGGTAGGTTTAGGGGTCGGGTTAGTGTGTGTGTGTGTGTGTGTGTGTGTGTGTGTGTGTGTGTGTGAGAGAGAGAGAGAGAGAGAGATGGGTAGGTTTAGGGGTCGGGTTAGTGTGTGTGTGTGTGTGTGTGTGTGAGAGAGAGAGAGAGAGAGAGAGAGATGGGTAGGTTAGGGGTCGGGTTAGTGTGTGTGTGTGTGTGTGTGTGTGTGTGAGAGAGAGAGAGAGAGATGGGTAGGTTTAGGGGTCGGGTTAGTGTGTGTGTGTGTGTGTGTGTGTGTGTGTGTGTATCATCTTTCACAGTGAAAGCCACTAATCAGTGGAATGCCCTACCAGAGGACATAAAAGGGTGTAAATCTCATGGTCTTTTTAAATTTAAGTTAAAATCTTTTTTAAAATCAAACCAACTATGTAACCACTAAGACTGTTGTAGTTAAATTGACTGACCGATTTATTTATTTACAGCCCTTTATGGCCCTGACAGTATGTGTTTATGTATTTATTGTATATGAACATATAGGTATTTTCTGTGTTTTGTAAGTGTTGACCTGCCCGGGGACTACGGGCGAAAATTAGCCTTTGGCTAAATCCGGTGCAATGCATAAAATGTGAATTTTATGTTAAAAATTGTGCATGGTCCCTTTATAAATAAATAAATGAATGAATGTGTGAGAGAGAGATGGGTAGGTTTAGGGGTCGGGTTAGTGTGTGTGTGTGTGTGTGTGTGTGTGTGTGTGTGTGTGTGTGTGTGTGTGTGTGTGTGAGAGAGAGAGATGGGTAGGTTTAGGGGTCGGGTTGGTGTGTGTGTGTGTGTGAGAGAGAGAGAGATGGTAGGTTTAGGGGTCGGGTTAGTGTGTGTGTGTGTGTGAAAGAGATGGGTAGGTTTAGGGGTCGGGTTAGTGTGTGTGTGTGTGTGTGTGTGTGAGAGAGGGGTAGGTTTAGGGGTCGGGTTAGTGTGTGTGTGTGTGTGTGTGTGTGTGTGTGTGTGTGTGTGTGTGTGTGTGTGTGTGTGTGTGTGTGTGTGTGAGTGAGAGAGAGAGAGATGGGTCGGGTTAGTGTGTGTGTGAGAGAGATGGGTAGGTTTAGGGGTCGGGTTAGTGTGTGTGTGTGTGTGAGAGAGATGGGTAGGTTTAGGGGTCGGGTTAGTGTGTGTGTGTGTGTGTGTGTGTGTGTGTGTGAGTGAGAGAGAGAGATGGGGTCGGGTTAGTGTGTGTGAGAGAGAGAGATGGGTAGGTTTAGGGGTCGGGTTAGTGTGTGTGTGTGTGTGTGTGTGTGTGTGTGAGAGAGAGAGATGGGTAGGTTTAGGGGGTCGGGTTGGTGTGTGTGTGTGTGTGTGAGAGAGAGAGATGGGTAGGTTTAGGGGTCGGGTTAGTGTGTGTGTGTGTGTGAGAGAGATGGGTAGGTTTAGGGGTCGGGTTAGTGTGTGTGTGTGTGTGTGTGTGTGTGTGTGAGTGAGAGAGAGAGATGGGTCGGGTTAGTGTGTGTGAGAGAGAGATGGGTAGGTTTAGGGGTCGGGTTAGTGTGTGTGTGTGTGTGTGAGAGAGGGGTAGGTTTAGGGGTCGGGTTAGTGTGTGTGTGTGTGTGTGAGAGAGGGGTAGGTTTAGGGGTCGGGTTAGTGTGTGTGTGTGTGTGTGTGTGTGTGTGTGTGTGTGTGAGAGAGATGGGTAGGTTTAGGGGTCGGGTTAGTGTGTGTGTGTGTGTGTGTGTGTGTGTGTGTGAGAGAGAGATGGGTAGGTTTAGGGGTCGGGTTAGTGTGTGTGTGTGTGTGTGTGTGTGTGTGTGTGTGTGTGTGTGTGTGTGAGAGAGATGGGTAGGTTTAGGGGTCGGGTTAGTGTGTGTGTGTGTGTGTGTGTGTGTGTGTGTGTGTGTGTGTGTGTGTGTGAGAGAGAGATGGGTAGGTTTAGGGGTCGGGTTAGTGTGTGTGTGTGTGTGTGTGTGTGTGTGTGTGTGTGTGTGTGTGTGTGTGAGAGAGATGGGTAGGTAAATAAATAAATCAAAATCTTGTTTACAATAATCATTCCTGTGAATATGTACATGTAGTGCAGTTACTGCTCGTGTATGCAAATTAACAATTCACCATTAAATGTGTTATTTTTAAGTGTTTTTTTGGTATACTTTTGAGTTTATCTTGGAGTGAGATTTGGGGAGATTAGGGGGGGTTTGCAAAAAAAAACTTGCATCACAATAAGTGTATGTGATTGTCAAAACATTTTAGTAACTAAACTGAATTTTATTAGGTTTAGTGACAACATGTTACAATGTTTATATGGTACAATTTCTGGTCAGCTATGTTTTTTTTGTACAAATTTCTTGAAACAAATTTCACGATTTCAATTCAATTCTTGTGATTTGATTTAATATCGACTCATTTGGATAAATATTAGGTACACAAGATAGGCGTTAATTGTTCTCAAGAAAAAAAAATACATAGGCTACACACAGACAGCCCTATCAGCTGGTAGTATTATTCAAGGTTAAAAATAACTCAAATTAAATATAATGCGTTTTTTATTATAATAACAACTTTATTTAATGATATAAGTACAAATATAATATGTAATATAGTACACATATTTAGCAAAATACTCTCTATAGCTCTTTTTCTAGCCAACTAACCTATATTATGGTCATTAAATGGCTTTCCTGAGGTAATGGTCATCATGTTTACTGTGCCTAGATAGCAACTTCAGGTATATCACACATTTCAAACTGGTTTATTTTGTACTTCAAGTGGTAATTCGGCATTTTTGGGTTTACAGGTGCTGGTCATAAAATTAGAATATCATCAAAAAGTTGATTTATTTCAGTAATTCCATTAAAAAAGTGAAACTTGTATATTATATAGACTCATTACATGCAAAGTGAGATATCTCAAGCCTTTATTTGTTATAATTTTGATGATTATGGCTTACAGCTTGTGAAAACCACAAAATCAAAATCTCAGAAAATTAGAATATTACATGAAATCACACAGTAATTACACAGTAATCCCATGGTCATTGAACCAGGTTTTGGTTCTTTTGGCAGTGTGGGCAGGTGCAAATCCTGCTGGAAAATGAAGGAAGCATGAAGTGCTCTAAAAATGTCCTGGTAGACGGCTGCGTTGACTCTGGATTTAATAAAGCACAGTTGACCAAAGTCCTCTTTTCTGATGAGAGCAAATTTTGCATCTCATTTGGAAACCAAGGTCCCAGAGTCTGGAGGAAGAATGGAGAGGCACACAATCCCAGATGCTTGAAGTCCAGTGTGAAGTTTCCACAGTCTGTGTTGGTTTGGGGAGCCATGTCATCGGCTGGTGTTGGTCCACTGTGCTGTCCACTCAACGCAGCCGTCTACCAGGACATTTCCAGAGCACTTCATGCTTCCTTCAGCAGACAAGCTTTATGGAGATGCTTCCTTCATTTTCCAGCAGGATTTGCACCGGCCCACACTGCCAAAATAACCAAAACCTGGTTCAATGACCATGGTATTACTGTGTAATTACTGTGTGATTTCATGTAATATTCTAATTTTCTGAGATTTTGATTTTGTGGTTTTCACAAGCTGTAAGCCATAATCATCAAAATTATAACAAATAAAGGCTTGAGATATCTCACTTTGCATGTAATGAGTCTATATAATATACAAGTTTCACATTTTTAACGGAATTACTGAAATAAATCAACTTTTTGATGATATTCTAATTTTATGACCAGCACCTGTATATGATAAACAGGTTTGAAAGTGCAAAATTCCCTATGTTTTCCCTTTTTTCAAAATGGGCACCTTTAGCATAATTTTTCTCAAAAACTGCAAGGTTGTGTGTGGAGAACTTTTTCCTAAGGAATCTCTATATATTTCTGATGTTAAATATAAAAAAAGTAGGTAGTGCCCCACTTGGTGGAACGAAACCCTATTTCTAGGCCTCTTTTAGGCTACCGACAGCGGCCTATTTATAGTCTCCGCACAGGAGAGACTCTGTGTTGCTTCAAAACAAAGGAAAATATGTATTTATTGGTACTGGCCAAAACATGTTGTGAAATATCAGCATATGGAGTATCAGCACAACCCAATATGGTGCATCTCTAGTGTTTAGTGATGTATGAAGAACAGAGGATTGAACTATTATTCAGTCTGGAGAAATCCTTCACTAAGACACAGTATTTTCACTCACCCGGTTGTGTGTGTATCACTGTTGTTTCTCTCAGGACGCTGTTTAATGTCACACAGAGACACTGAGGAGTCATCATAATAAAGCCCAAATCCAGAGTTAGATAAGTCATAAAGCCCAAATCCAGCATAGAGGGGTTCAGTGAATGTGGTGTTGAGTGTGTGTAAGTGTGTGAGTGTGTGTGTGTCAGAGACACTGTAGAAGGACAGAGTGCCGGCCGACACGTCCACATACACTCCTGCTCTCTTAGAGGATGAAGAGACGTCAGGAATACCAGTGACTTTATTATTGTGACGGACAGAGAATCTGTTATTAGAGCAGTGCAGACTCCAGGATTTGTCATTGGATCCAAACCCACAGTCTATCCCTCCTTTCCTGCTGATTCCTTTATATGTCACTGATATAACAGCATAATCTCCGCTCCATTCAGCCTCCCAGTAACAGCGTCCAGTCAGACTCTCTCCACACAGAACCTGAGGAAGATCATCATCAACCTGTTGAGGAACACCAAAAAATCTCTCTGGATGACGAGGATACGGCTGAGGCTCAAACACACACGTCACTGTCCTGTTCTCATCAGACAGAATGAGATGAGTGTGTGCTGTGTTTGGATCCAGTGTGAGATCACAGGCATCTGAACACAAGAAGAGAAACATTTCACTAAATGACACAAATCAACAATAAATCACTAAATGATTGTGTGTGTGTGTGTGTGTGTGTAGACCTACATTTGTGTAATCCTGCTGTCATTCTGAACTCTCCACAATGATCCACACTATAAAACACACACATGATTCACATTCATTTCTAGAGGAAACACAAGAAAGTGTGTGTGTGTGTGTGTGGTGTGTGTGTGTGTGTGAGTGTGAGTGTGTGTGTGTGTGTGCGCATCACCCTCCCTTTGAATGCAAGAGTGTGTGTGTGTGTTGTGTGTCTATCATCCTCCCTTTGAACGCAAGAGTGTGTGTGTGTGTGTGTGTGTGTGTGTGTGTGACTGAGAGTGTGTGTGTCTATCATCCTCCCTTTGAACGTGTGTGTGTGTGTGTGTGTGTATGTGAGTGTGTGTGTGTGTCTATCATCCTCCCTTTGAACGCGTGTGTGTGTGTGTGTGTGTGTGTGTGTGTATGTGAGTGTGTGTGTGTGTGTGTGTGCATCATCCTCCCTTTGAACGCAAGAGTGTGTGTGTGTGTGTGTGTGTGTGTGTGTTGTGTGTCTATCATCCTCCCTTTGAACGCAAGAGTGTGTGTGTGTGTGTGTGTGTGTGTGTGTGTGTGACTGAGAGTGTGTGTGTCTATCACCCTCCCTTTGAATGCAAGAGTGTGTGTGTGTGTTGTGTGTCTATCATCCTCCCTTTGAACGCAAGAGTGTGTGTGTGTGTGTGTGTGTGTGTGTGTGTGTGACTATCATCCTCCCTTTGAACGTGTGTGTGTGTGTGTGTGTGTATGTGAGTGTGTGTGTGTGTGTCTATCATCCTCCCTTTGAACGCGTGTGTGTGTGTGTGTGTGTGTGTGTGTGTGTATGTGAGTGTGTGTGTGTGTGTGTGTGTGCATCATCCTCCCTTTGAACGCAAGAGTGTGTGTGTGTGTGTGTGTGTGTGTTGTGTGTCTATCATCCTCCCTTTGAACGCAAGAGTGTGTGTGTGTGTGTGTGTGTGTGTGTGTGTGACTGAGAGTGTGTGTGTCTATCATCCTCCCTTTGAACGTGTGTGTGTGTGTGTGTGTGTGTGTGTGTGTGTGTGTATGTGAGTGTGTGTGTGTGTCTATCATCCTCCCTTTGAACGCGTGTGTGTGTGTGTGTATGTGAGTGTGTGTGTGTGTGTGTGCATCATCCTCCCTTTGAACGCAAGAGTGTGTGTGTGTGTGTGTGTGTGTCTATCATCCTCCCTATGAATGCCAGAGTGTGTGTGTGTGTGTGTGTGTGTGTGTGTGAGAGAGAGTGTGTGTGTGAGTGTGTGTGTGTGTGTGTGTGCGCATCATCCTCCCTTTGAACGCAAGTGTGTGTGTGTGTGTGTGTGTGTTTGAGTGTGCATCATCCTCCCTTTGAACGCAAGAGTGTGTGTGTGAGTGTGTGTGTGTGTGTGTGTGTGTGTGTGTGTGTGTCTATCATCCTCCCTATGAACGCCAGAGTGTGTGTGTGTGTGTGTGTGTGTGTGTGTGTATGCGAGAGTGTGTGTGTGTCTATCATCCTCCC
>JAJAQA010000002.1:502460-522460 GCA_021464565.1 Rutilus rutilus
ACGGACGTGCTACGGAATCGTGCTGTTAACCATCACGAAGAGAGAGAGAGAGAGTGTAGCTACTTCTACTGTGTTTATGCCACGGGAATACTCGGCTTGGCATTTTAAAATATTTCTATGTTTATTTGGCCGTTAGGATCGTAAAGACTAACGTACTTGTCCGTGTTGCGCGCTCGGAGCGCGCACAGCATCCTGTCAGTAGAATTCAGTTCTCTTTCACGACTTATCGCGCTTTTAATATTTATTTTCAATATAAAGCACATCCTGCTCTTTTTTTTTCTCATTCATTCATGTTTTATTATTAATAAATTTAAACAGAATCGTCAACTGAAATCTGCGCAGATTATAAACCATACAACACTAGGGGTGGGCGATATCTCGATATTTACGATATATCGAGATATTTTTTAAACTCGATATGGATTTTGACATATCGTATATATCGAGATATTGTTTATATTTAATTCTGATTTCGCCAATTTGCTTGTTTGCCTTCTCTGTGCTGTGCTCGCGCTCGCCCCCGCCCTCCTCAGCCTCCTTGCTTTTGTTCCCCCGCCCCTCGCGTGTTGTCTCATTCAACCAAGTCTCCCGAGTCCGGTCAGGCACATCAATCTTTCCCCGCCCAGCGAGTGCTTGAAGTGCGTCAGAAACAGCGCGCGCGCGATCAGTTGTTATTAGTAACTTTTTGTGTAGTGTAGCGTCGCCTCTCGCCGCATTGCTTTTGTTTGAGGGCGCACTCACACTTAAAATGCTCCCCTGTAGAAACGGGCCTGGCAGCTCACGCAAGGTCTAGACACGGTGAAAGTTTCCTGATTGTGACGGATGGCCGAATTTACATGACACATTATAAATTAGCATTAGCCTAAGTTACCTATTCTGCTATATACAGTGCCAAAAAGAAGAGAAGAGGATAAAGGTGGATAAAGACAGAGGTAAAGTGATGTAATGAATGAACAGTTTATCTAATTGCATAGTAGTAAGATACTGTAATTTAATGGCAGTTATTTTTACCTTAAACTTTATGCTAGCAGTTGTTCTGAGTTCCCCAGAGGCCCCAGACAGTGTGATTTTGTAACAATCATGTCAATTTTTAGATGCATTTTCATCACTTTTTTTTTAAATGAATGTTTTACTCTACAGTTGTGCAGTTTTGGGGGGATATATGGCATTTTCTTTTATTTATTTGCCAAAATTAGTAATGATATTTCTATACAGGTTTATTAAAAATAGTGTAATATGTATTATTTCTTCCTTTATTTTACAGTTAAATTATTATTTTTGTATACAGGGATTTCTTTTAAATGTCACAGAAGCACTTTGTTCCTACATGAACTGCCTACCTATTTGCACGTCAATAAAAAAAGACTTTGTGGTATTTGGCATATTTGTTTTTGCAGTAGTTTTTGGGGGGTTATTTTTCCTGTAAAGATATCGAGATATATATCGTATATCGAGATATAGCAAAATATATCGAGATATATTTTTTGCTCCATATCGCCCAGCCCTATACAACACATTTATAGGACACATAAAGGATCTCTGCGGCAAAAGTGAGAGTACCAGCGGCCAGTGGGTGAAATGTTTCGAAATGTCGCTTTGAACAGCAAAGCACCACTTTCAATAAAAGGATATATTAAAGTTTATATAGCCTACTTTTACATTTTCGCTGCTGTTCTAAAATGATTTTCGCCATCACCTTAAACAATCAGCAGCTGCTTGACTCCCAGTGCAGGATCTGTAACTGTTAGGTTACCACAGAAACGTAAGCGGTTAGTTGATTGCTGTGGTGACTCGTGACACTCACGAACAGCACTGAACACGCACGTCTTAATTTTTTTATCGTTTGTTGGTAAAGGGTGAGAGACCTCGCGAGCCAGGTTCCCAAACACTGGTGTACACACGAACACGAACTGCCGTGAGACTGGGATGGTCTGACAGGGTGGGGGGCAGAGACATATTATCAATGTCTCTGTTCTGTTGTGACAATAAAAGAATCAAGTTTCTTTTTAAAATGCATTATCATATTATCATATGATAATAAATAACTACAAATAACTAATGTTAGGGAAATCTGTTAATGTTTTGTTGCGCATTTCTGAAATAAAAAAAATAAATAAAAAAATATCGGCCGATATATCGGAATATCGGATTTTAAAACCAACAAATATTTGTATCGGTAGCGGCCTTCAAAATCCTTTATCGGTCAGGCTCTAATGATGTCATTTCATGTAGCCTAAGTACTGATGTGATGAGAAAAAAATATCTCCTGTATATGCAGCTTATAGGGATAGTAAAAAATATATATTTTACTGTTTTTAGACTATTGACCAGCACACATTATATGCAATGCAATATTAATCATGAATAAAAAATGGTATTGAGCAGTATTGAAACTTTGAACTTTCACTGTATGTTGCAGTGCAGTGCAAGTGAAATTTTGGATTTGGGTCGAATTCAAAACTAGAATTATGAAGATGGGCATGTATTTGTGTGTGTGTCTTGCACTCTACAAAAATATATGACCCCCACCCCCCGGTAGACTACTCAAAAAATGATTTCAAGGTTGGCAGGTCTGTTTATTGTAAGTGTAAAGGCTGCAACAGTGTAATGGTATCTGTGTGTGTGCACTAGGTCGAGGGGTGTTTGCCAAGGCCCGTTTCAGAAAAGGAGACTTTGTGGTGGAGTACAGAGGAGAATTAATCAATTCTGAAGAATCTCAGAGGAGGAGGAGGACATATCACAATAGATGTGGTGTTTTCATGTTTGACTTCTACTGGCAAGAAAAAACATGGTGGTAAGGCTTAGATGGAATTTTTCCTATCAATTGAGTTCATGTCGCCAACAAATGTGTGATAAAATGTTTTTTTTTTTTTTCTTGTTTTTTTGCAACTTTAGCCATCATTTAGCAGCTTGTGTTGTGTATCTGAAGTTTTCTTTTTGAGGACTGATGAAAAATTGCAATCATAATGTAATTTTATTAAAGTCCCACTCCGATCATATTTTGAGCTATTTTTAAACATTCTCAGTGGTCTTTAATTTATGATTATGCCGTTTTTAGCCAAAATCACAAAACCTGTGCCGTTTTCTGGGACTTCGCTTCAGCAGAGCGGCAGTAGCTCATTAGCTATTCGCCTCTGCGTTGTGGGCGGAGCCGTTGGCATGGAGACGACCCTCCCCCTCCCTGTTGCCGAGAGCTCTGTCTTTACGCTAGCTCTCCCGCTAGCTTACACCCCCAACCGAATCCGAAGTTAATCAAAGTTATCACCGATCATTATTTCACTCCGAGACGTCGCGGTAAAAAACAGCTCGACTTCGCCTCGATATTTCATTCCTCCCACAGTGATCAATCAGGACATATTTATTATCAGTGGATTGCTCGGAATTTCGGGATTATTAAGATGCTACTCTCACCGCTCTATCTGAAAAACTGACTGACTCTCACGAGTGATGGGCTTGACACACGAGGGGACAAACGACTGCGACAGGCGAAACTCGTCGCCACCTGGCGTGTGCAAGTCTACTTGAACGAGCGTGGAATTTCACATGCACGAATGTCACCTGTTGCTTGGCTGGAGGAGGCTGGCTGCCCTCTCTCATTATGTAAAGATATAATTACTGACGGGATCAGTCTGTGTTCTCCAAACTTAAGTTTTGACGATTGATAGACGGTGAAAAGTGACTTATTTGTTACAGTATGTGTTCCAATTTCAGCGCCACTATCGGAGCTCTGTTCACAATGACATGCAACGGCTTGTGTGTGTGTATCTGACCCTGCTGCTGAGTAAAATTAAACACAAAACACAACTTCAAAAAAGCCCCTGTAAAACGCATTACATTACATTACATTATAATCTACATCGCTTTAACACAGATGAAGTTAAGTTAACAGAGAGTTGCCACATTATGCAGCACTGGCGTTTTTGCCCGGTAGAGGCAGAGGGGAGTATGAGCTTGTGGCCCCGCCCAGTGGAGTTACTACGTCACAACTCCAGTCTATTTTAGCCGGCATTTTAGCGTCTGCTACTGATTCACAGCCATTTGAATGCAGAAATACTCAGAAATACAACTTTGAGCTTATTTTATTCAAGATATGTCCTCTAACATCAGGAAAAATGCCACAAGAACATGTTAACACCTAGAAAAACATGATTTTCATCGGAGTGGGTCTTTAAGCCTAATCTGTACTTTTTTGGTTTGTCACCTTTCCAAAGTGTTGATGCAGCTAGAGAAGATGATAGTCTTGGGCGTCTGGTTAATGATGACCACAAGCATCCAAACTGCAAAATGAAGAGGGTCATAACAGAGGGCAAACCACACCTCTGCCTATTTGCTTTGAAGGACATTAATGAAGGAGAAGAAATAACATATGACTATGGTGGAACTGATTGGCCTTGGAGGAAACAGGTTTGTCAAAAATGTGTTGCTGTTCCAGTAAAAATTGATTGTGAATATTGGCTTTGTTGTAAAAAAAGTTAGAATGGTATATTTATTTTACCCAGATTTAAACCAATACTGGTATTTCTGCCTCAGATTAGTTTTGCCTAGTTCAGGATAACTTGTAAACAATGTTTAAAAGATTGAATAATCAAATCATCATCTAAAAGACCAAATCAATTTAAAACATTTTATAGATATACATTGTGTATATTACACTTACCTCAAGTGTCCTAACACAACCACAGTTCCTTTGTACCTATTATTGAAACTTCTAAAGTCTAAACATATACATTCTACCACATGTGCCATTGAACTTGAGATCAGTTTGCTTTCTCCAAGTCGTACTAGCTGTTGGCTACAGGTGAATTCAGTCCTGCCGCACTTCACTGTTACTACTTCCTCAACTGTAATGGGTACAGCTGCCTTATAGCAGGCAACATACATATGACAGAAATCACAGCCAACTTGAACCCATCAAAAGTAACTTGGATTTAGCCTCAGATACAGGAAACATGTAAACATTGCCACCACATGCATGTCTCCTGTCTCTCACATGCGTTTATGTTGTGTTTGCACTGAAGTAATGCTAAGGCTGACCATCTACTCCATAATAATGTTTAACTCATTCTTCAGGAGGACAAACAATCGGATGCCACTGAGTCTTTTGAGGCTGACATCTTCAGAACAACTGAGCAGACTCCTCAGAAGTCGTCCAGCTTCAAGACACAGGTACTAGTTTCTCTCTTTTACGGTCTTTCACTGGTGCAGACTTTAGGTTGTAACCTTCTACTGTTTAGTTTTGAGGTGTCCTCTTCCTAATTGTTAATTTTTTCATGGAAGTCAATTTTAGATTTGTATATATCAATGTAAATCCTAAGTCTTGATATAAGCTGCTAAGCACATTCTGGTTTTTGTGATTTCATGGGGACCAGTCAATAGGACTGGTGTTTAGTGGTGACCTCTCCCTGTGATACACACACCTGTCAGGTCTCTTGTCATTGTGGGGTCCACGCTAACTAAAAATTATTGTAGACACTGGACCACATTAATGACTCTTTTCTGTCGATAAGTCTAAACATATACATTCTACCACATGTGCCATTGAACTTGAGATCAGTTTGCTTTCTCCAAGTCGTACTAGCTGTTGGCTACAGGTGAATTCAGTCTTGCCACACTTCACTGTTACTACTTCCTCAACTGTAATGGTTACAGCTGCCTTATAGCAGGCAACATACATATGACAGAAATCACAGCCAACTTGAACCCATCAAAAGTAACTTGGATTTAGCCTCAGATACAGGAAACATGTAAACATTGCCACCACATGCATGTCTCCTGTCTCTCACATGTGTTTATGTTGTGTTTGCACTGAAGTAATGCTATTGCTGACCATCTACTCAATAATAATGTTTAACTCATTCTTCAGGAGGACAAACAATTGGATGCCACTGAGTCTTTTGAGGCTGACATCTTCAGAACAACTCCTCAGAGCAGGAGCAGACTCCTCAGAAGTCGTCCAGCTTCAAGACACAGGTACTAGTTTCTCTCTTTTATGGTCTTTCACTGGTTCAGACTTTAGTAATACCATTCCAACAAAAACTTTTCAAAGCTGTCGCTGTTAATATCCCAGAGCTAGCTAAATAAACATCACTAGCAAGTTCTTTTCCTAGTTGTATGACGCAAGCTCAAAGGGACATAATGAAATCACTTATGCTATTACATTCTATTTGGCCAAAGATATGCCCATTTACACAGTAGAAAGAGAAGGCTTCAGGAAGCTTCTGAATGCACTGGACAAACGATATGAAATCCCATCATGCACCTACTTTTCACAGGTAGCTGTCCTGCAGTTATATTTTTGTCTTTTTTGAACATCTTCTGTGCTTTTGTCAGTGGTCCCGTTTAAACGTCTGTTAAAAGCAGGCAGTCATTTCACCAGCTACAGTTACGTATTTAATATGTATAACAGCAGAAGAATGATAAATGCCCTGGAAGTTCTGCCAGTGACATGAGTGAAGGAGAATTGGATGAGAGAGATATTACGGCAGGCATGGGTGCGTAATTCTGTGTGTGTGTGAAAGAGAAAAAGAGAGAGCACTCGTTTTATTTATTCTCATAGCAAGGCAAACTAAGTGATTATTACCAAAACTTTGTTATGGCAAGGCTAGCAGACCCAAGTGCAGGACTAAGAATGGGATTAGTTACAAAAGAGGAATATTTATTGCAGGGTTAAAAGGATCTAATATTGTGCGGGTGAAGAGCAAGGCAGAGTGAAAATAGATGCATGCCGAACCGGGTTGGTGGCTGCTGTTCAGAGCAGGGGTAACCGTAGCTGAGAGTCCAGAGTGAGAGAGTCTGATCCAGTAGATCCAGAGCAGAATCCGGGAATAGTTTAGCTGGGCGGGGGTCCAGGCGGAGAGCAGACGGGATCCTTAAAGGTCCCGTTATATGCCCCTTTTCACAAGATGTAAAATAAGTCTCTGATGTCCCCAGAGTGTGTATGTGAAGTTTCAGCTCAAAATACCCCACAGATCATTTTTTACAGCATGTTTAAATTTACATTTTTTGGGGCTCAGAAAAACGAGCTGTTTCAGCGTGTGCCCTTTAAATGCAAATGAGCTGCTGCTGGACGACACAGGGGGCGGAGCTTCATGAGCTCGTGCTCAGTCTGTCAGGACAAATTCATCTCACGGAATGATGATAATATCAGAAACTCTCAGTAATGGCGTTCATTTCGAGTCGGACAATAATGCCTACAGAGTCAGAGTGCTGTATAGAGATGAAACAGGTATGGTTTAGTAGTTTAATTACGGTTATTATAACGTATTTGTCATCTGCTTGTAGGCTATGTATCCATTATTTATTAATAGCCTAAAAGTCTGCTGTCTGAATGATGATCAAACATGTACTGATGAGTTTAATAAAGTTTATTGTACATCACACAAAAGATGAAGCGTCAGTTTTACTCCAGAAAATCACCGTAAGAGCTGAGTAACACAGTAGCCTAAGTTATAAGAAGTGCGCAAGTAGCCAGTAGAGTTGAGGGAGCATTCCTGTGGGCGGAGGTTAGTCAAGAAACGGTTCTGGTGACGTCACTAAAGCAGGATGTAGAGGGATGTAGTCCAATCGAGCCATTTTTTGTAGTCAACTTCTGTTAAATAAAATATCTCGCTTGGCTTTGAACTTTGAGCTTTATAATTTTACAGATATTATTTATGCTCTAACAGCAACATTACACACTAACTAAAGTTTGAAACATGGGATCACGCAGAACGGGACCTTTAACACTTAACTAAACAATGCGTTATTATGCATAATTCACTTTTAACTTTTATTATAGCAAGTAAATGCTCTTCCTCTACAGTCGGCCTAATTATTTAAATGTGTTCATTATATTGTTGAAGCCTACAGTTTAGCCTAATGATTAATGTTAAAATGTAGGCTATATGACTGTTTTGATCTGTAATGAAATGAAGCAATTAACACAGCTAAAGGAACTTCATTTTGTTTTCCCTTTGATGCGAACTGGAGCGTTACGTTCACTGCTGTGAGTGGAGGTCAGGCGCACGTAAAAAAACCCCTCCAATATTTGAATCTCAATTTGAAAATCGAATGTTTACCCAACAGTGAAATATTCAGGTTCAGTCCTAGTCATTTCCACTTCTAAAAGTACAGTATTGTCCTTGCTATATAATATATTTAAACCATTTTTATGCCACATGTCTGTCTTATTGAAAAATATGATTAAGTGTGGGTTTCCAATGTTTTTGAAATACCATTTGATGTACATAGGTATACATTTATGTATGTGTGTTGTCATTCATATCTTATGTCTTTCTTTGATGTTCTATAGTGCTCACACGATCCAGAACCCTTATCTTCAATGAACAAAGTTGGAATGAATCCTTCCCTGGTGGACTACACAGATTCTGATGAATCTCAGAGTCCAAGCACAAATCATGACCAGTTTAATTCAAGCTGCCAGGTATTGTTTTTTTGAGCATTTGCATGTATTTGTACAGGAATGGGTACCGAAATATAGTATCAATAAGCTCAGATATAATTGGTTCTGCTTTCAGTACCTATTTTTCCCTTGTCCTTGGGTTTAAATGTTAATTACATATCTTTTCAACACTCTAGACATGGTGTCCGACTTCTGAGTTTGAACTAAGCCTCACCCACCAGGACAGAGATTATATTCCAAGGCTGAGGAGGACCAAAAGCATACAGGTAAGCAACTCACAATGTAGAAGATGGATGTACATACTTAACATACTTAGCATCTTGTACGTAACAGAAAAGTAATTTTTAATCAGTGTGCTGACTTTGACTTCACTTTTTCTTTTCTGAAGATGAACGGAAAGGTTGAGTTTGATTCAGATGAGCTTTTTGACCTCACCTCAGGCAGCAGTGGAGAGGAATATATTCCTAAGAGTAATGAGGATTCATCATCTGAAGGTACAGACACAAGCGAAGTCATTCAACCAGTCAATCAGAAAGAGAGCATGCTTAGATTTCCAATCCTAGGGAAGCATGCTGACATCCGAGAACTGAACGATGTGTCTTCAAAGCAAATCCTTAACAGAGGACGCTCACCTTCAAGAAGAGGGGGCAACTCTGGTATGAGACGTAAAAGGCGATGTTCAAGCAGTTCAAGACGTACATCCTACCCTAAAACACAAACAAGTAGTGGTCACTCAACAAAACGGAGTGGAGGGGGAGACCCTGAATCTGTATTACAGAATACCACATCTGATCTGGAGAAAGTTCTTCATGACAGTGCCTCTTCCCTCCATACAGAAGAAGTAGCTGATGGTTCACTTTCCATACCTGCTGTCTGTAAAAAGGAGAATGGGTCAAGAATGTACAACAAAAAGCAATACTGTTTGTACTGTAGGGAGGGATTCGTAAAAATGGCAAGGCATTTGGAGCGTGCTCATAAAGATAAACCAGAGGTTGCACAGGCTCTGTCCTTTCCAAAAGGCTCCAAAGAAAGAAGAATGCATATGGAATATTTGAGAAACAAGGGCAACTTTGCACACAATGTGGATGTATTAAATGCTGGTGTTGGAAATCTTGTTCCTCGCAAGCAACCAAGGAAGGATTGTCAAGCACAGAATTTCCTGCATTGTATACATTGTCATGGTTTCTTCACAAAGAACGTTCTTTGGCGGCACATGATGACCTGCAAGTTCAAGCCGAGTGTTCCACAAAAACCTGGCAAAACTCGTGTCCAGGCCCTCTGCGCATTTGCTGCACCTCCACCACCTGGTGTCAAGGTGGAATTTTGGAAGCTGCTAAACAACATGGTTCAAGATGAAGTTTATTCTGTACTGAAATCGGATGTCTATATCATGGAGTATGGTGAGCATTTGTATAACAGGCTTGGATATGATGTTGGCAAACATGAATACATCCGTCAGAAACTGAGAGAGCTAGGAAGGCTTCTGATATGCTCAAGAAAAAACACTTCCTTGAAGACCATTAAAGATCACATCAAACCTGCCAATTTTATGCAAGTTGTGGAATCAGTAAAACACCTAGCAGGCTATGACAGTAAAACCCATGCATACAGGTGCCCAAGTCTAGCTCTCAAAATTGGGCACAGCTTGACAAAGATTTCAATGCTTCTTGAAAGCCGTGCAAATGTACAGAACGACTACACTGCTGCAAAAGATGCTCGTACATTCCGCAGAGTGTATGAAACCAGATGGAATGAACTGATATCAGCTGCATCACTGAGAACACTTCAGGAGTCTAAGTGGAATACTCCTCTGTTGCTTCCATTCACAAAAGATGTCCAGACTCTCCATTCGTATTTGGATGTGCAACAACAAGATCTTCAGAGTAAACTCTCTACAGAGGCATCCCCCCAGACGTGGGCAAAACTGGCAAAGGTCATTTTGGCACAAGTCATTTTGTTCAATCGACGAAGAGCTGGGGAGGTGTCAAAAATGACCCTTTCTGCATATGTATGTCAAAATCCATCAGACCCACATGAAGATGTGAATGAAGCCCTCTCAGATCTAGAGAAGAAACTCTGTCAGCATTTCAGCAGGATTGAGATAAGAGGAAAAAGGGGAAGAAAAGTTCCTGTGCTTTTGACCCCAGTGATGAAGCAAGGACTGGATCTGCTTGTCGGCACACGGCAGGAATGTGAGGTTCCTCGGGAGAACGTATACCTATTTGCAAGACCATCCGCTTTGACCTGTTACCGTGGGTCTGATTGCCTTCGACACTTTGCCAAGGTCTGTGGTGCAAAAAGTCCTGAAAGTCTCACTTCTACAAAACTACGCAAACAAACAGGAACACTGTCTCAAGTTCTCAACCTCAGTAATACAGAGCTGGATCAGTTAGCGGATTTTCTTGGCCATGACGTTAGAGTGCACCGGCAGTTCTATAGACTTCCTGAAGGCACCCTCCAACTTGCAAAAATTAGCAAAGTCCTCATGGCTCTGGATCAGGGACGCCTGGCAGAATTCAAGGGCAAGACACTGGATGACATTAACATTGATCCTGAAGGTACTTATTATTAGGACTGTCAATTAATTAAAATATTTATTGTCCATAGTTAACTTGTGATTATTCGCAGATTAATAGTGCATTTTTTTAATCTGTTCTAAATGTACCTTAAAGGGATATTTTTCAACATGACATGTTTTATGTTTCTGCATGTCAAGTTGCTAGCAGCTGGTTTTAGAACAAAGATGTGACCTGTTTCAACAGCAATTCAGCTTGTCAAAAGAGTCACAAAGTTATCTTGCACACAAACTCTGTTTCTGATTCTATACAAAAAGCCACGGTCAGAACAGATGCATGAAGAGTCGTTGCTATGGAAACGATACGCTGTCTGGTACTGTTGCAGCGGTGTAGGTTTTAGAAAGTTGCAGACTGGTACGTTGCCGGGAGTTGCAAGTCACGAATCTTTGGTGTGAACTGGCCCATTTCTGCTCAAGGAGTTTTGTTTCTGCTCGCCAAACACAGCGGTACTGCTGCACCTCTTCGACGGTCATAATTACTGAACACACATGCATTAATTATGTGTAGGGCTGGAGCTAAAATAATTTTAGTAATCGAGTATTCTATAGATTATTACATCGATTTGTCGAGTAATCGACATGTCGACATGTTATGTTTATTTTACCCAATGTATTGTTTGATTTTATGTAAAGGCCCATTAGGGACGAACATTGAGAATTAGCTTCGACTAAAATGTTGTAGTATGTAACATGAGTTTATGTAACATACTTGTCCCTATTCAAATAAACTTAAATTAAATTAATCGTACAAGAAATACTTTTGCTTGGCAGCAACACAAACTCACCGCCCAACCAGGCGGAGAACAATAATAAACGTACATGTATATAAAAAAATTGTGCCTTTAAAAGAAATTTGTGTTAATTCATTATCACGTTAACTTTGAAAGCCCTACTTATTTAATTTTTCTTCACAGATTTCAGCATGAACACTTAATGTCTCATACATGTTTTTCTTTGGCGTAATTGGGAGCGTCAGGATCGAATTAATTACATTGTGCTTTCACTAACAGTCATTCTTTATTTAATTTTTCTTCACAATTTTTTTTCGATACTATAGACCATAATATCCTTATGTCCCGTCTTGAACATTGTGGAGGGATCAAGGGAAATGCCCTAAAATGGTTCAATTCTTTTCTGTCAAATAGAAGCTTTTCAGTTTGTCTTGGAGAATTTTCTTCTGCTGCAGCCCCTCTAAATTGTGGTGTTCCGCAGGGATCTGTTCTGGCGCCTATTCTTTTTTCTCTGTATATGCTTCCGCTGGGCACCATCTTTAGGAAACATGGTGTTTCTTTCCACTGTTTTGCAGATGACACTCAAATCTATCTGCCAATGAAACTGAAGGATTCAAATACACTACAACCTTTATTTGACTGCCTAACTGATATAAAATGCTGGATGTCACTAAATTTTTTAAATCTAAATGAATCCAAAACAGAGGTTGTTGTGTTTAGTCCCTCCGATAGGTCTGATGCTCAAAATCCCAACTTGAAGCAGCTGTCCTGTTTTCAAAAACCGTGTGTTAAAAACTTAGGAGTTCTATTTGATGGCTCCCTTAAATTTGATAAGCAGATAAATTCGGTGGTAAAATCTAGCTTCTACCATCTAAGAGTTGTGGCAAAAGTAAAGCCCTGGCTCTCCCGTAAAGACTGCGAAAAGGTAATCCATGCATTTGTCTCTACCCGACTTGATTACTGTAATTCTCTCTATGTGGGAATAAACCAAAAATCGATTTCCCGACTTCAAATGGTGCAAAACTCTGCGGCTAGACTTTTGTTGGGTGTACGTAAGCGTGATCATATTACTCCCATTTTAAGGTCTCTTCATTGGCTCCCTGTTTTTTATAGAATTGATTTTAAAATCCTCTTATTGGTTTTCAAATCCCTAAATGGATTGGCGCCTGCGTACTTACTTGTCAAGCCTTTTGTCTATTCATAAGCCATCGAGATCTCTCAGATCTTCAGAACACATGCTGCTGACTGTTCCTAGGGCAAGACTAAAAACGAGAGGGGATCGGGCTTTCTCTGTTGTTGCCCCCAAACGGTGGAATAGTCTCCCACTGTATATTAGAACTGCTCAGACACTGTCTGATTTTAAATCCAAGTTAAAAACTTATCTTTTTTCTGTGGCTTTTAATGTAGTGTAGAGACTGCAAAAGCTCTTTTATTGTTTGTGTGTTTTGTTTCCTGTGTAAATGGTGCTATTTATTGGATTGTAAAGCACTTTGGTCAACCCTGAGTTGTTTTAAATAGTGCTATAGAAATAAACTTGACATTGACATTGACATTCTTTTCTCTCCTACTTTTTTTCCGCAGTAGTTTCAATTTTTATATTTTTAGGTCAAACCATTCTTGTCTGTCAGTCATATAATGCAGGTCTGTGGTCACTGTCTCAAAGAGCATGCACAGAGAAGTCCAAATGATCTCGTCCAAGTGATCTGAGGGTGCGTGCGCATCCTGCTGTGTGACGTGTGCGCAGACTGGTGCATAGATATATACACTAGATGTCGCCTTAGTGTCGCCTTGTCTACGGCAGTTCATTGGAACGAATGTCTTTAACCCCCTGAGGTCGACAATCGCGCCGGCGCGATAGGCTTGCTTTTTTTCAGTTCAGTTCAAAAGAAATTAATTTTGCTCTGTGGACTTTGATATTACAAGCAAGTTTCATACATCAATCGATTCTGTTAAATGTGTATTATTTTTGTGTATACTCACAATAAAAACAAAGTGTTGTGCTTTTTGCCAAATAAAGAAAAATAAACGTGATGCGAGTTCTGCCTTCTATCTGCCAGTGTAGTCCATTCTGAAACGCGTCCGAAAATGAACAATAACTCAGCGAATACTCAGTCAAACAGGGAAACAGACATACAGGCATGAAGCTTAAATTCTCTTCTCTTAAATGAAGTAATTTATATAAAAAACAAATATTCTCATCTTGTGAAATCTGTATTAAAAGAGAGCGATTCTAGTCGACCTCATTACAACTAATTCAAATGTAATGTGACTCCGCCCACGGAGAGCGCGCGCTATTCAAACGCAAATGAATGAGGCAATCCGCGCAATCCTGTGAACGCCCCCATATCAGCTCGAGAAACACAAGTTTATTCAGATCATTACTTGTTTACACCGTCTCGCAGCGCTGTGAGGAATAACAATAATGAAAAAAGTACCTCAGAAGTGCGGGTATATCGAGGAGCGAGCTGAGGAATACTGTAAGTTTTTTTTTCTTCTCACGTGAATCGGGTTTCTGTTTTTGATGAATGAACGGCAGAGATGCGCGCTGTTTACCACAGCTCGCAAAAAGACAGTTTAAATTTTAATTGCGTCTTTGTGTGAATGAATGATGATGTTTTAGCAAACTGTATTGCCGTACTGAGTTGAGTAAAAATCGACAGAAATATGTTGAAATAAAATGTAGGCTGAAAATTAACATTTATATGCCCTAATATTTCATAAAAACAACGTTACAGTCAGGCGTTTCTGTTTGTGTATGAATGTTTCGGTTTTAGCAAACTATATTGCTACACTCAGTAACTATCGACTAAAATATGTTGAAATAAAATGTATTTGTATAAGCAAAGTATTAAACTGCAAATTAACATTTATATTTCTTATAATAAAAATGAAAGACCTATGTTACAGACATATGAAAGACAACATTTCGTTGATTAGTTTTGGATAGATTATACATTTTTAATGTAAAATATCTGCCACCTCAAATAAGCTTTCAAATAAGATTGCCAATATTTGCTTATGTTAAATATAATATGTTTTGTCAAAAATAAAGTTATCAAATAATCAATCAAATCCTTAACTTTGAAATATGTATGATAAAATGTATACTTTAGTTTTTACAAAGAAAGATTACACTTGAATTGTTGTAATTGTAACCTTTTTAATAAAAAAATATATTTACAAGGTAGATGTAAACAAACTATTAAAAGGTAAATATAAGCCTTTTCTTTAAATAACTTTTATTGTGTTTTATTATTGACAAATTTGGGGAGAGGAAAAATATTCCAAAACTGAAAATACAGTATGAGAATTAACTGCACAATTACTAGACATGTTTTCCTTGGATATTATAGGCCAAATTGCAAGCACAATATGTGGAAAAATAATGAGTCTGAATAATAATTGAGATGCTTCCAACTGTTGCTCTTGCATTCTTGTGGCTCAGTGACTCACCTGAATGAATGGCTAATTAAGTATGCAGGCCCCATTGTCTCCTCAGGTGTGAACCACTACATATACATGACCGTTGACGCCCACTCCGCATATTGCCTTTCCCAGGGTATATACAGAAATTCTTAAGTTGAATTTAATACCTTTTAATACCTTTTTTAATACCTTCACAATATTTTTTAACACCAGCACGACTTCAAGATGCAACTTTAGCGGTGTAAAGTAATGAAATATCTTTCCAAAAATAACAAAACATTATTATTACATTATTATTACATGATATATATCACAATTTAATGAGGTGATTATAACTTAACTTCAACCCTGGACTCAAAAACCAACACAGAGACAGATAGAGATTGGTGGCCGATCCTTTCTTGCCCTCTTTTCTTTTTCTTTTTTTTTCTTTCTTTTTTTTTAAAGCTGTGATTTTGCCACTTGATTTCATAGCTTTGTAAGATAAAATCCTTCTTTGCTAGACCTAATAATTATTTTGGTCTATTATCATATCAATATCAAAAAGTAGAATAAAAAAGTATAGCATTAAAAAGTTTATTTTAACTAATAGTCTAATTTTCTACCATAAACTGTACAATTGAATAAAATTAGCTGTCAGATAAAAAATTAGCTATTAGATAACTTGCTTTGCACCTTTTTTTCTAAACTAAATAAAAAATTTTTTTGGTAATGTTTCTACACATTATGATATAAATAACCTGAAAATACTACGTACATACATGAATACATGAATTGTTTGTTCATGTTACTTAACAGTGCATTAACTAATGTTAACAAATACAACTTTTGATTTCAATAATGTAGGCTACTAGTAAATGGTGAAATTAGCATTAAGAAAGATTAATTAATGCTGTAGAAGTGCAGTTTATTAATAGTTAATGTTAATTCATGTAGTTGACTAGAGTTTAATAAATGGAACCATATTGTAAAATGTTACCGATCTGTTACACACCGATTCAGAAGTCTCGTGAGTTCAGTGTCGGACAGATCAGTTTTAACCATTCATTAAAGTGAATCGGTTCAAATGAGTCATTAGTTCGCGAATTATGCTATGTGCCATTAGCGGACGTCTACGTGTTGTGTGATCCCGGCAGTTTAGGACATCGCACAAGATTTGTGTCAAACACAGAAAACAATTCATCACTGGATAGGTTTTTTTGTTTACTGAAAGTGTGGTTTATGTCAGCTGAATGTGCGCAACGCTTTTCAGAGAAGATCATAAGGCAATGTATTTTAGCACAATTCACACCCCAGCGGTAATTCAATGAAATAAATATCCGAATGCGCCACGTGAAACTTCGGTCTTAAACTTTTACCATCGTGTCAATAGATTTGGATTAATATGAGCGAGAGAGAGAGAGCAAGAGAGGAGAGAGTGCGCGCGCGCGATCGGGGCTCTCTCTCTCTGCTCGTTCTTTCAGTTTGTCATGCACCCTGTCACGAGCGCAGGCAGTCATCTACATTAGGCTACTCACCGATCAAATAAGGCTTTGGCGGGACAAAAATGCGCTTTGGCGGCCGCCAAAAAAAATATCAATGCAGCAGAAACCCCTGATGTCTCTTAAATGACTGAAATAGAAGCGAACTCGCGAACAGGTTTGGCAGAAAGCCAGCTGCATGCCCAGTTTGTTTCAGCGCGCGCGCGAACAAAAACCACGTCACATGATATCGCTCAGGTCCTACTCGCAAATAAATCCACGCGAATTTTAGAAGAAAGGCCTGCACTTAACACAAATTTAAACTCATAGGCTTAGTTGGATGGGGGTTTGAAAATTTAATACCTCGACAGATGACGTTTATTACTTTTTAATACTTTTTAATGGCCTTAATTTTGGCTAATTTCATTTACTACCTTTTAATACTTTTTACAACCCCGCGGACACCCTGCTTTCCAAACAGAAAGTGCTTTGCAAAATTCAAATCAATGTATTGTGTTATGTGAATGATAAGGCAGGGTGATTTTAACTTCATTTTGAAGAAAAAACACTAGGCAATGACATCTTTTAGACAAAAGTCTTATTGGCACATATTTAGAATGTGTTTTATGGCCTTATTTCAGAAACTTTAGTTTTTAGTTTTTTCAATAACCATGCATAAACATTATTCTCTCAAAAATGCAGACATGTACATTCTTGTTGCTCACATTTCATGGTAGCCCTGTTTGTGCTAAATAGTGTGTAATTTTTTTTTTGCCATTAATATGTTTATAAGCAACTGAAAAAAAGCAAAAATGTCAGGGCATGTCAGAACATCTCAAGGACCCCAAAAACACCTTAGACCCCAGAGGGTTAAGGCGACATCTAGTGTATATATATATATATATATATATATATATATATATATATATATATATATATATATATATATATATATATATATATATATATATATATATGCACCAGTCTGCGCACACATCACACACCAGGATGCGCGCGCGCCCTCAGATCACTTGGACTTGGCTGTGTATAAGAGGTAAAAACGATATAAATACTGTTCGTTTTCTCACACAAACCCCTCGTTTCGTGTCTTAGGCCATCAATGTATACTTACGATGGGGAATTGTTTAATTTGGACGATGGGGAATTGTTTTAATTTGGACTCTGTGCTGCTCTTTGAGACAGTGACCATAGACCTGCATTATACGACTGACAGACAAGAACGGTTTGACCTAAAAATATCAAAATTGAAACTACTGCGGAAACAAAGACACCTACATCTTGGATGCCCTTGAGGTAAGCTAAATCATACCAAAATTTAATTTCAAAGTGAACTATCCCTTTAAGGTCCTTGTTCAAAAATCTTAATTTGATAAACTGTAATTACTGATGTAATATGAATGATTAACTTGGAGAATGTCATTCGCCCAAATTGTGAATTTTTCACATTTTTTCACTTTTGCATCACTAGCAGACTGTTGGACAAAGCAGAGTTCAGTCAACAAACACAGTACAGTTATGAAAGTGTCAGAGTTTGAAATCTCCTTTAAAAAATGCCCAGATTGGCCTTGATACCGTTTATATATTTAGGATCCGCTTGGGCCATCTCTAATATACTGTTGTATGACTAATACGTTTAATTTACTGTTGTATGACTATCCATCCATCTTCTACCGCTTATCCGGGGCCGGGTCGCGGGGGCAGCAGTCTAAGCAGGGATGCCCAGACTTCCCTCTCCCTAGACACATCCTCCAGCTCTTCCGGGGGGACACCGAGGCGTTCCCAGGCCAGCCGGGAGACATTGTATGACTAATACGTCTTAATTGTTATTTTCTGCATTTTGTGTTTTTCTGGTTTTCAGAGAGTCAGGTTACAACTACTCAGAGGGAAGAGAATGACACAGCAGTGCCAGATGTCAGTCATAGCAAGTCCCAAAAGAGGGATAAAGGTTAACTTTTTAGATATCTCAAAATTATTTACATTTTGATCAGTATGCCCTTTGTCTGTTTCATATCAAACTTTGTTACTGTATTGTCTTTAAAGATTGACAGCTGTAGATTTTGACTCTGTCACACCTTATTTTGTTCTAGCTACTTGATCCAAATACTTAAGGTCCATGTTCAAAAATCTTAATTTGATAAACTGTAATTACTGATATAATATGAATGATTAACTTGGAGAATGTCATTACTTAAATATACATGTTCAGCTACAATGAAGACATCTCACACCTTGTTGGAACTACAGAAACACTCAGATGGTACAGTTGTCTTAGAGTGGAGCTTCCTCACAGAGTGTCACTCACTGGTGCGCCCATATTGTGAATGTGAATTTTTCACATACATTTTTTCACTTTCATATGCAGACAAATGTTGTATGTACAGCGTGGCTGTTGTAAAGAAGAACAGTGTTGCATCACTAGCAGACTGTAGTGGACAAAACAGAGTTCAGTCAACAAACACAGTATGAAAGTGTCCGAGTTTAAAAAATGCCCAGATTGGCCTTGATAGCGATTATATATTTAGGATCCGCTTGGGCAATCTTTTAATTTACTGTTGTATGACTAATTCGTCTTAATTGTAATTTTCTGCATTTTGTGTTTTTCTGGTTTTCAGAGAGTCAGGTTACAACTACTCAGAGGGAAGAGAATGACACAGCAGTGCCAGATGTCAGTCATAGCAAGTCCCAAAAGAGGGATAAAGGTTAACTTTTTAGATATCTCAAAATTATTTACATTTTGATCAGTATGCCCTTTGTCTGTTTCATATCAAACTTTGTTACTGTATCTTAAAGATTGACTGCTAAAAACTGTGTTATGTGCCACAAAAAAATGTTTATGTGCCACATTCTTTTTGTTATAACCAACCTGTACAGGTCGTCAGCCTTTCAAGAGAAAGATGTGGGAGAAAGAGGAGATCCTTGCTGTCGAGAAGCACATGATGTCCTTCATCACTTCATGCCGTGTTCCGGGAAAAAGTGACTGTGATAAGTGCCTTGAACTGGAGAAAGTAGCACTTAAAAAACAGAAATTGGCTGGCCATTAAGTTCTACATTAAGAATCGAATCACAGCTCTCAAGAACAAAGTTTAAAATGTTTCTGTTGGCACTTGTTATGCTTATGTCACGTTTAAATTATAACGTGTTGTTCATTTAAGAAGTTGTTGAATGTTGGAATTAGATAGGTGGTACCCAGCACTAAGAAACCTTAAAGGGTTAGTTCACCCAAAAATGAAAACTCTGTCAGTAATTACTCTCCCTCATGTTGTTCCAACCCCGTAAGACCTTCGTTCATCTTCGGAACACAAATTAAGGTATTTTTGATTAAATCTGAGTGCTGGATCACTCCTCCATAGGCTTCTAAGGGATTGGAACTTGCTGGCCCAGAAAAG
>JAJAQA010000002.1:527460-532460 GCA_021464565.1 Rutilus rutilus
GTGTTTAAATTAACCATTCTGATTTGTGAAAACTTTCACAGTTTAGTTTGGGTCAGTTAACCCATCCCTGAGTGTTTAAATGAACCATTCTGATTTGTGAAAACTTTCACAGTTCAGTTTGGGTCAGTTAACCCTTCCCTGAATGTTTAAAATAACCATTCTGATTTGTGAAAGGTTCCACAGGTCAGTTTGGGTCAGTTAACCCTTCCCTGGGTGTTTAAAATAACCATTCTGATTTGTGAAAGGTTTCACAGTTCAGTTTGGGTCAGTTAACCCTTCCCTGAGTGTTAAAAATAACCATTCTGATTTGTGAAAGGTTCCACAGGTCAGTTTGGGCCAGTTAACGCTTCCCTGAGTGTTTAGATGTCCCATTCTGATTTGTGAAAGGTTCCCCAGTTCAGTTTGGGTCAGTTAAACCTTCCCTGAGTGTTTAAATGGCCCACTCTGATTTGTGAAAGGTTTCACAGTTCACTTTGGGTCAGTTAACCCTTCCCTGAGTGTTTAAAATAACCATTCTGATTTGTGAAAGGTTTCACTGGTCAGTTTGGGTCAGTTAACCCTTCCCTGAGTGTTTAAAATAACCATTCTGATTTGTGAAAGGTTTCACTGGTCAGTTTGGGTCAGTTAACCCTTCCCTGAGTGTTTAAAATAACCATTCTGATTTGTGAAAGGTTTCACTGGTCAGTTTGGGTCAGTTAACCCTTCCCTGAGTGTTTAAAATAACCATTCTGATTTGTGAAAACTTTCAAAGTTTAGTTTGGGTCAGTTAACCCTTCACTGAGTGTTTCAAATAACCATTCTGATTTGTGAAAGGTTCCACAGGTCAGTTTGGGTCAGTTAACCCTTCCCTGAGTGTTTAAAATAACCATTCTGATTTGTGAAAGGTTTCACTGGTCAGTTTGGGTCAGTTAACCCTTCCCTGAGTGTTTAAAATAACCATTCTGATTTGTGAAAACTTTCAAAGTTTAGTTTGGGTCAGTTAACCCTTCCCTGAGTGTTTAAATGAACCATTCTGATTTGTGAAAGGTTTCACTGGTCAGTTTGGGTCAGTTAACCCTTCCCTGAGTGTTTAAAATAACCATTCTGATTTGTGAAAACTTTCAAAGTTTAGTTTGGGTCAGTTAACCCTTCACTGAGTGTTTCAAATAACCATTCTGATTTGTGAAAGGTTCCACAGGTCAGTTTGGGTCAGTTAACCCTTCCCTGAGTGTTTAAAATAACCATTCTGATTTGTGAAAGGTTCCACAGTTCAGTTTGGGTCAGTTAACCCTTCCCTGAGTGTTTAAAATAACCATTCTGGTTTGTGAAAGGTTCCACAGGTCAGCTTGGGTCAGTTAACTCTTCCCTGAGTGTTTAAATTAACCATTCTGATTTGTGAAAACTTTCACAGTTCAGTTTGGGTCAGTTAACCCTTCCCTGAGTGTTTAAAATAACCATTCTGATTTGTGAAAGGTTCCACAGGTCAGTTTGGGTCAGTTAACTCTTCCCTGAGTGTTTAAATTAACCATTCTGATTTGTGAAAACTTTCACAGTTCAGTTTGGGTCAGTTAACCCTTCCCTGAGTGTTTAAAATAACCATTCTGATTTGTGAAAGGTTCCACAGGTCAGCTTGGGTCAGTTAACTCTTCCCTGAGTGTTTAAATTAACCATTCTGATTTGTGAAAACTTTCACAGTTCAGTTTGGGTCAGTTAACCCTTCCCTGAGTGTTTAAAATAACCATTCTGATTTGTGAAAGGTTCCACAGTGCAGTTTGGGTCAGTTAACCCTTCCCTGAGTGTTTAAAATAACCATTCTGATTTGTGAAAGGTTCCACAGGTCAGTTTGGGTCAGTTAACTCTTCCCTGAGTGTTTAAATTAACCATTCTGATTTGTGAAAACTTTCACAGTTCAGTTTGGGTCAGTTAACCAATCCCCAAATGTTTAAATGAACCATTCTGATTTGTGAAAGGTTCCACAGGTCAGTTTGGGTCAGTTAACCCTTCACTGAGTGTTTCAAATAACCATTCTGATTTGTGAAAGGTTCCACAGTGCAGTTTGGACCAGTTAACCCTTCCCTGAGTGTTTAAATTAACCATTCTGATTTGTGAAAACTTTCACAGTTCAGTTTGGGTCAGTTAACCAATCCCCGAGAGTTTAAATGAACCATTCTGATTTGTGAAAGGTTCCACAGGTCAGTTTGAGTCAGTTAACCCTTCCCTGAGTGTTTAAAATAACCATTCTTATTTGTGAAAGGTTCCACAGGTCAGTTTGGGTCAGTTAACCCTTCCCTGAGTGTTTAAAATAACCATTCTGATTTGTGAAAACTTTCACAGTTCAGTTTGGGTCAGTTAACCCTTCCCTGAGTGTTTAAATTAACCATTCTGATTTGTGAAAACTTTCACAGTTCAGTTTGGGTCAGTTAACCAATCCCCGAGAGTTTAAATGAACCATTCTGATTTGTGAAAGGTTCCACAGGTCAGTTTGAGTCAGTTTACCCTTCACTGAGTGTTTCAAATAACCATTCTGATTTGTGAAAACTTTCACAGTTTAGTTTGGGTCAGTTAACCCTTCCCTGAGTGTTTAGATGTCCCATTCTGATTTGTGAAAGATTCCACAGTTCAGTTTGGGTCAGTTAACCCTTCCCTGAGTGTTTAAAATAACCATTCTGATTTGTGAAAGTTTCCACAGTTTAGTTTGGGTCAGTTAACCCTTCCCTGAGTGTTTAGATGTCCCAAACTGACCTGTGGAACCTTTCACAGATCAGAATGGCTAATTTAAACACTCAGGGAAGGGTTAACTGACCCAAACTGAACTGTGAAAGTTCTCGCAAATCAGAATGGTTAATTTAAACACTCAGGGAAGGGTTAACTGGGCCAAACTGCACTGTGGAACCTTTCACAAATCAGAATGGTTCATTTAAACACTCAGGGAAGGGTTAACTGGGCCAAACTGCACTGTGGAACCTTTCACAAATCAGAATGGTTATTTTAAACACTCAGGGAAGGGTTAACTGACCCAAACTGAACTGTGGAATCTTTCACAAATCAGAATGGTTATTTTAAACACTCAGGGAAGGGTTAACTGACCCAAACTGAACTGTGGAATCTTTCACAAATCAGAATGGTTATTTTAAACACTCAGGGAAGGGTTAACTGACCCAAACTGACCCGTGGAACCTTTCACAAATCAGAATGGTTATTTTAAACACTCAGGGAAGGGTTAACTGACCCAAACTGACCTGTGGAACCTTTCACAAATCAGAATGGTTATTTTAAACACTCAGGGAAGGGTTAACTGACCCAAACTGACCTGTGGAACCTTTCACAAATCAGAATGGTTATTTTAAACACTCAGGGAAGGGTTAACTGACCCAAACTGACCCGTGGAACCTTTCACAAATCAGAATGGTTATTTTAAACACTCAGGGAAGGGTTAACTGACCCAAACTGACCCGTGGAACCTTTCACAAATCAGAATGGTTATTTTAAACACTCAGGGAAGGGTTAACTGACCCAAACTGCACTGTGGAACCTTTCACAAATCAGAATGGTTATTTTAAACACCCAGGGAAGGGTTAACTGACCCAAACTGACCTGTGGAACCTTTAACAAATCAGAATGGTTATTTTAAACACTCAGGGAAGGGTTAACTGACCCAAACTGCACTGTAAAAGTTTTCACAAATCAAGCTCAATATAAAACAAGTGTTTTTGTAATCCAGCGGTCTGTGTGTTTATTATAAATTGATGTTAAACGTGAAAGAACGGCTATTTTCCAACTTCCTGTCTAGTGGACATACCAAACCGCTTATGGACATGAGCTTTGCTGTGAAAAAATTCACAAATCAAGCAGGTCAAGATGAAGCTGGGTTCAGTCTTCTAAGTGACCGACTTTTGGAGCTATACGCAATTTAAAAATAAAAGTCAGTATAAAAAAAATAGACCGGAGGACCGCGTCACACAAATTCACAAATCATGAATAACGAAATGAGATATTATTTGCATGTCTACGACACCGCACGGCGGTACCATAGCCAAAAGAATAAAGAATATCAAACCGCAAACGAGGAAGTTATCATTCAGCAAAGGATTCATTTATTTCTAGCCCTTGCATTAGCTTTACTACTAGATATATTTCTGGAGATGAGAAGGAAAAACCCGCCTGGAAAAACTAGCGCACCACGTCCGTTGCTTTCATTATGAGCGCGCTCAACCTGCGTCTACATTTGAAATGACGACCTTGAGCGCGGAAAAGACGCGATATGTGAACGGCCCCTAGAAGCAGGTCTACGTCTGAAATGAAAGGCAAGAACGGCTATTTATTTGGCTTTAGACTTGTACATGAAAATTTAAAAATGAAATGTCATAATTATAATGTTTTGAGAGTTTACTTAATGTAATTGTTGCATTAGGCCAGGGGTCGGCAACCCAAAATGTTGAAAGAGCCATATTGGACCAAAAAAAACAAAAAACAAATCTGTCTGGAGCCGCAAAAAATTAAAAGCCTTATAAGCCTTATAATGAAGGCAACACATGCTGCAAGTGTCTATATTAGCGTTATTAGCCCCCTAGTATCAAAATGATAAGTAGGCTACAAATACATAGTGAGCGTTCATGATTATGTTTATTTTCCCTGCAGCGCATCCTGGAGAGAATGACGCACCACGTGACTACTCTGCTGTACGATCGTGCTTTAAGTTTAACTTCCATTATAATTTTAATGTATTATGTTTCGATTTATTTATTCGTGTATTATGTTTACAACGTTGAAAAACTTTAACCCTTTCACACGTAAGTTTAAAATGTTCTGACTGACCCGTGAGTTTTTCAAGGCGACCGTTATTTAGAATGTGTCACTTTATGGTTTCCATGGTGACGCGTCATTGCGTGTCACGTGACACACCGCAGCAGCAACAGAGCTGAATGAATGATGATCTGCTTTTGTCATTTTTCCTTTTTTATTCAAAATATTCACAAATTTGTTAGATATGGCATGAAATATCTGATATTCCGATTGTCAAA
>JAJAQA010000002.1:537460-644960 GCA_021464565.1 Rutilus rutilus
TTGAGGAATTGCTGGAGGTTGTGACCAGGGCAGTGGTTAAATTAAATGTTGAATGGCCATATAATAAGCAGGAAGCGACTAAGAAAAATAAAATGGATGAGCGCTTCCTGCAGACCCAGTCACAATCTTTGTGTCAGAGCCTTCCCTTTTTTACTGATCTTCATACTGAGGTATCGAGATCGTGGGAAAATCCATGTTCATCTCAATTATTTTCCCCCCATGTATATATTTACTCATCTATTAGGGAATCTAATGAGAATGGTTATGGGGTGATGCCTCGGGTTGAGGAATATTTTGCGAAATATTTTCTCCCCGACGTTACGTCACCCCTGATAGCTCAGACACTTCCCTCCAAATCTCGTACATCGAATTTGTTAGGGAAAGCTTATATGGCGGTGGGTCGAGCCGGTGCATGCCTACACACGATGGGGTTATTACAGGCATACCAGGCTGACCTCCTCAAAGAGGTGGATGATAACTGGGAGGTCTCACTCAACGGTATTACTGAATTTCGTAGAGTAGCTGACTTATCTCTCCGTATTATTAAGGAGACGGCTCGTGCTATTGGCCGTTCTATGGCAGCAATAGTCGTCACAGAGAGACATTTATGGCTTAATCGCTTGGGGATCGAGGAGAAAGACAGGGCTTTCCTTCTCGATGCCCCCCTTTCACCTTCTGGCCTCTTTGGCGACGCGGCAAGAACCGTTGTCGAAAGGTTTCAGGAGGCAGAGCGACATTCAGCTATCCCCAGTTGTCAATCTAGGTCTCATGGGGTTGCTGCCAGGGGGCAGCCTCATGGGACAGCCGCCAGTTCTCATATTTTGAGAAGGTTTCCTCTCGTGCCCCCCCGTATAAGGCTTGGGGCCAGAAGAGACATTCTCGTATGAAGCCCTCTATATCGAGGACAGGTCTGAGGACTGTCTCTCGGGCTAAGATGGCTTCAACTAAGAGGTCTTGTCGTAACACGCAGACCCTTATGGCCGTTCCCCCAGGAGAGCGAGTACAGGAGTCTCGCCCCCTTATACAGCCCTTAGGAAATTGATGTTTACTTCCCGCCGCCGATGGCGCTTCGGGACACATCGGCTTCCAGCGAACACAAATCGCAGTATCTGCCCGGAAACGTTGCGGCCCTGTCGAGTTCGCTGCCTCTCAGGAGGTCTGTAGAGAGCATATTTCGGTTAGTCCCTGCCAGTTTGCTGCTTCAGGTCACCGAAACCATTTGAACATCTTTAGCCAAGGCCAGTCTCGAGGGACTGGTCCCCATAATAGCATATTTAGACACCCCGAGGGGTCTTCAAAATATAGCCTGGAGGGTCCTGCTTACAGTGCAGTTAATATACAAATAGTATCTACTAAGGGTGGTTCACATGTCTGCCAGCCCCGAGCAGGGTTGGTTCTTGGAACAAGAAATCTAGTCTCTCTTAACAAAGGAAACCTCAAGGTGGGCTCTTCCTCGGTTTCGGGAGCCCGGGTTCTACAGCCGGTACTTCATAGTTCCTGTGAGGGAAGGGGAGTAAGGCCTTGTTTCGGATCTCAGGGTAATGGATCAACCTCCGAGGGGGTTCAGATTCAAGATTCCGACTGTCAGTCAGACCAGCTCCGAGGACTGGTCTGTCGTGATAGATCCACAAGGTCCTTAACTCCTCATTCCCTTCTAACCCCATCACGGGAAGTTTCCAAGATCTGCTTTTGGGGGAAAAGCACATCAGTTCCGGATTCTTCCATTCGGCCTAGTATTGTATCCCCGCACCTCCTCGGAATGCATGGTCACTGTCCTAGCTCCATGGAGTCTTCAGGGCATCCTCATTCCTGTCCATTGACTACTAGAGCAGACGGTTCAACACCGAGGTGTTGTTCCGAGTCTCGTGAGGTGCTCGGGGATATGGCTCAGAGTATAGGAAAAATCACCATTGCCTCTTCAGAGAAACCGATTCCTGGGGGCGGTGTAGGTTATAGTCATGATGCAGGCACAATTGTCTCCAGCTCAGACACTCATCTTCCTTACCATAGTCATGTATATCAAGCTAGGCCAGGCCACCACTACGTGACCTTATCAAAGAGTGGGCTCGCTGGCAGCAGTGTTCAACATACTATTCTTTGGCCTGCTGTACATGGGGGCCCTGTAGTAGTGGCTCAGGACCAATGGGTTTTCCCCGAGAGGGAACCCACTCCGCATGACCAGAGTTACGCGCACATGCCTTCGTTTTCTGATCATGGGGAGGAAGTTATGGTTCCTGCTCCTAGTACCTGTGTTGGAAACACAGGGTCTGAGGAAACTTCAGAGAGACTATTAGGTTCTATTTTTGACAGACACTATGTCGGTGGTCTCTCTGATCAAGGAGGGGGCAGTCATCCTGTCGAGGCAGGGGCTGCAGCCCGGGGATTTCGAACTCCACCCCAAGTTGGCTTTAGCCGGGATGGAGGTCGGTTTGTCAGAGGTGCTCCTGTTTCCCCTTCATATGGACGGCCACCTTCTGCGCCACCTCTCCCATGCTCTTCCAGCTCTGCTGGGTCTGGATATCATGATACAGACATGGTTGAGGCCATGTCTGTGTATACTTTCCCCGATTGTTCTGCCCCCGGGGGTTCTAGAGTACAAGAGGGTTCAGCAGTACGGGATCAGCTTACTCTTAGTGGCCCTGTACTGACAGGCCCAAATATGGCTTCCAAAAATCTGGGCCCTTCTGGCAGGCCTTCCGCGGTGAATCCGGATCAGGATGGTCCTCCCTCTTCAGCCCAAGGTCATGATATTTCACCCTTGGCTGTAGCCCAGGAAGCTACTGGATTGGCCCCTGAGGGGGACCAATTCATAAATTCTGGTCTCTCAACCGAGGTTGTTGAGACCATTCTAAACTCTAGAGCCCCCTCCACGAGGAAACTTTATGCATTTAAATGGAAAATTTTTATTTTATGGTGCAGAGAAAATCAGTTGGACCCAGTTAACTGCCCAGTGGCTTCAGTACTGGAGTTCCTCCAGAATCGTTTCTCTGACGGGCTCTCCCCGTCCACGCTTAAGGTCTATGTGGCGGCTATATCAGCCTTCCACACGCCTTTAGGGGTGGGCACGCTGGGGACACACCCACTCATAATTCGTTTCCTTCGTGGAGCCAGGAGGATGAGGCCTGCTATCCAGCCTAGGGTCCCCACGTGGGACCTGGCAGTGGTCCTCGAAGGTTTATCCCTGGCACCCTTCGAACCCCTGGATAAGGTGTCTGAGAAATTTTTATCCTTTAAGGTAGCCTTCCTGCTCGCTATTACTTCCCTGAAACGAGTTGGCGACCTGCAGGCGCTATCTGTGGCTCCCTCTTGCCTCGAGTTCTCTCCTGGCAGAGTGAGAGCCATTCTCCACCCTAGACCTGGCTACGTGCCTAAGGTGCCCACGAATGTGGCACGGTCTATAATCCTTCCGGCCTTTCATCCTCCACCGCATGTGTCGGCTGATCAAGCTAAATTACACTTGTTATGCCCGGTCCGAGCTCTTGAGGCCTATGTACATAGGACCTCGGGCTGGAGGAAGTCGGACCAGCTGTTTGTGTGTTTTGGGTTATCCAAGAAGGGCTCCCCGGTCTCCAAACAGACTATTAGCAAGTGGATAGTAGAGGCTATTTCTTCAGCTTACGAGGTGCGCAATCTGCCTTCACCTCTCCTGATAAAAGCTCACTCAACCAGAGGAGTGGCATCCTCTAGAGCCTTGCTAGCAGGGGTTTCTCTTCAAGAGGTCTGTGATGCCGCTGGCTGGGCCTCCCCACACACCTTCATCAAACATTACAGTCTGGATCTGTCCTCTACACCAGGTTCACAAGTTCTCATGTCTTGAGTGTGCCAGATTGCTTCACACCAGGGCAGGGTCTCTCAGTGTGGCGGCGCGGGTATTCGTTCCCCAAAGTATCGAGTATCGATGCAGCGGGAGTTCCCTTTACGAAAGGGAACGTCTCGGGTTACGTATGTAACCCTCGTTCCCTGAGTAGGGAACGAGACGCTGCATCTCTCGGCCTCACTTTTCGTGCTCCTGAGAACGACTTGCTTCGACCCTTTAACCCCCAGAGGTCGGAGGTATCGCCGGCGATACCAGCTCGCTTTTTTTTTAGCAGTGTAAAAGAAACTCAAAAATACTCGGTTGACTTTGATTTTCCATTGGAGTTTCATACATCAATCGATTCTGTTAAATGTGTATTATTTTTGTGTATACTCACAATAAAAACAAAGTGTTGTGCTTTTTGCCAAATAAAGAAAAATAAACACGAAGCGAGTTCTGCCTCCTCTCTGTCAGTGTAGTCCATTCTGAAACGCGTCCGAAAATGAACCATAACTCAGTGAATACTCAGTCAAACAGGCATTCAGACATACAGGCATGAAGCTTGAATTCTCATCTTTTAAACGAAGTAATTTTTATAAAAAACAAATATTCACAGTTTATGTAATATGTATGCAAAGAGAGAGATGTCAGTCGTTCTCATCTCAGCTAATTAAGTTTTAATGTGCTCCGCCCACGGAGAGCACGCGCTATTCAAACGCAAATGTGAGCCGATCCAAACAAACCTGTAAAACGCCCATCAGCTGGATAACACACACCGCGAGTTCACTTTCAGACTTATGTACTTTACGATGCTGTGAGGAATAATACTGTCTTGATAATAATCCTGCAAAAATTTACCTCAGAAGTTCTGGAAGTATCATTTCGAGGAGCAAACGGATCCCGCTGAGGAATTAGGTCAGTTCTGTTTGCTTTGTTCTAATCGGAATGAATGAACGCAAAGATGCGTGCTGTTGTGGAGCTACTACAGCTGGCAAAAATACTGTTTAAATATGAATCGCGTTACTATGAATGAATGAACGCAAAGATGCGTGCTGTTGTGGAGCTACTACAGCTGGCAAAAATACTGTTTTAATATGAATCGCGTTACTATGAATGAATGAACGCAAAGATGCGTGCTGTTGTGGAGTTACTACAGCTGGCAAAAATACTGTTTTAATATGAATCGCGAATACAAAGAAAGATTACACTGGAAATATTGTTACCACTATAAATGTTGTTGTAATTGTATAACCTTAAAAAAAAAAATTATATATATATATATATATATATATATATATATATATAAGGATAGATGTAAACAAAATCTTAAAAGGTCATTATAAGCCTTATCTTTAAATAATTTTATTATGCTTTATTAGTGACACATTTGGGAAGAGAATATATTCCAAATCTGAAAATACAGTATGAGAACAATTAACTGCACAATTACTAGAAATGTTTACCTTGGATATTGTACAATTTGCAAGCAAAATTTGTGGAAAAAACAACAAACCAGTTATATATTGTCCTTGCATTCTTGTGGCTCATTCACACACCTGAATGAAAGGCTCATTACCTATGCAGCCTCATTATGCGGCCCCATTGACTCCATAGGTGTGAATCACGCCCACCCGCATATGGCCTTTCCAAACAAAAAGTGTTTTACAAGATTTAAATCAATGTATTGTGTTATGGGAATGATTAGGCAGGACGATTTTCACATAATTTTGAAGAAAAAATACTAGGCAACGACATCCATTAGTCAAAAGTCTTATTTACATATATTTAGAATGTGTTTTATGGCCTTATTTCAGAAACTTTAGTTTTTTGTTTTTTAAAAAACCATGCATAAACATTATTCTATCAAAAATACAAACATGTACATGCAAGTTGTTCACATATTATGGTAGCCCTGTTTGTGCTAAATAGAGTGAATTTACACCTTTGCCATTAATATGTTTATAAGCAACTGAAAAAAGCACAAATGTCAGGGCATGTCAGAACATCTCAAGGACCCCAAAAACCCCTCAGACTCCAGAGGGTTAAAAGCTGATACGGCTATGTTCCGTTGTCCTTTTATAGCTTCCGGATCACCGTCACATGCAACGTCACGAGTGACGAGCACCAATCAAGATTGGAATAGTTCCATTACAGACTTCAGACGCGTCATGCCGAGGGCATTCCCCAAAGTATCGAGTATCGATGCAGCGTCTCGTTCCCTACTCAGGGAACGAGGGTTACATACGTAACCCGAGACGTTTTTTAGGTCATAAATGTTAAACGAATGACAAATAATCTAACTAAAAAACTTTTGTCTAATTTCGCCAGTTTGGACTGAAAATAGGCCTAGTGACGCATGTAATAATGGGTTATACTGTCATTGTGAAGTGATAAGAAAAATTAACAAAGCCGTTTTCATCATGTTAGGCACAAGATTAATAATTAATGTGTACATGTTGAGAATTAATATAATACAATTTGTAGCCTTCAGCAAATAATAATAAAAAAGCTCAGCTTTAGGAGGGGAAGAGACAGGGCAAGATGAGGAGAGAGAAGGTATAGACAAATAATCTACTGCCCACTGACATGGGGTTAAAGCTGTTGTCATCCAATTTTTTTGGCTTTCAAAACATCTTAACATTCGGGACCCAGTGATTATAAAACCCTGAAATATGTGTGTTAACCCCCTGAGGTCGAGCGATAGGATCGTTTTTGTTCTTATCAGTGCAAAAGAGACTCAAAATACTCTGTTGATTTTGATCTTACATACTTGTGTCATACATCAATCGATCCTGTTAAGTGTGTATTTTTTTTGTGTATACTCACAATAAAAACAAATTGTTGCGCTTTTCGGCAAATAGAGAAAAATAAACATGATGCCAGTTCTGCCTTCTCTCTGTCAGTGACGTCCATTCTGAAACGCGTCCGAAAATGAACTAACTCAGCGAATACTTCTCACACAGACACGCAAGATATGTCTTTATGAAGCTTGGATTTTCTTCTTTTAAATGACGTAATTTATACGTAAATTCTCATCTTAAGTAATCCGTTTGAAAGCAAGGAGAGGTACCGTTTTTTCGTTCTCCCTTCATTATCTTTAATGAGCTGAGGCCGCCACGCCCCCGGCGCTTTTCCCATGCTAAATAGTTTAGGTGATCTATGCATCGCACACGCCCCCCCCCGATCAATGCCATAAAAACACAGTTTCTTCATCAGACTTACTGATAGTTCATCGCGTTTCGAGGATGGCTCGTTACTCCGGTAAAGACGCCCTTCAGATGATTCTGGACAGCGAGGAAGAGTTCACCTTTTCCTCAGAGGAAGATTGCAACTCGGATGACGAACGGCTGCATTTTGAAGAGCGAATTGATCCCGCCGAGGATACAAGTTCGGAGAAAGTTGTTTACTGTTATATAATTAATTTTCTGATAATATAGAACTCGTATGAATTTTCAGACTATATTTTGCCTAGTTTTGGCTAGCTTTTGACATCTTACAGGAACGATTGCCTTACAATATCTCTAACATTCGTGTATATGCTCAAGTGTAAACTTTTTTAAATGTGAAATTGCTCTTTAAACATATAATTATTAATTCGTTACATTTATATAGCGCTTTTTCTGAGAACTCAAAGCGCTTTACATAGATGGGGGAATCTCCTCAACCACCACCAATGTGCAGCATCCACTTGGATGATGCGACGGCAGCCATATTGCGCCAGAACGCCCACCACACACCAGCTTACTGGTGGAGAGGAGACAGTGATGAAGCCAATCAGTATATCAGTGTATCTTTTAGGGGTGACCCCGAATAGTCGAAGATTCAATGCTTCGATAGGACGAGCCTGATTCGACTACCGATCTCACGTTGAATCTTCGCAGAGGTGTTATGAAACGAGGATCATGCCACTTTGGCTATATGAGGGCGCTCAATGTCTGATTTCACATAGAACTAGCTTTTATGTAAATCAATACGTTAATATTCAGCCTATTATGATAATGCTGTATATAAAAATGTGCAAAGAAAGAAGCTTTTAATAAATATTTTTAACGTGCGACGTGCATGAATAAATCCAAACACCCCGTGACAGATTTAAGTTTCACTTTCAATCCGTGACCGACAGAGGAGCGTCGTCGCGGCAAGGATTTAAATCTTTAACAATGTCTGGGATAAGAAAATCTAAAGTGTGGATGTACACCATCAGAAAGGATATTCTCCAAGGCTGGATTGAGCATCAGGAAAACCATGATCGCACTTCTGCCGGGCAACGTTAACACGTTTCACGCATAGACTGGGTTTCACGTTAGAATGTATTTTATCCGCGCGCACAATTTGAAAAGACTCCAACGGACAGACAGAGGGAAAGACTGGATTTGTTCTCTCGATCAGGTACAAGTGATTTCAAAACTTTTCAGCCGGTTCTAATTTGAGTTTTGGATGCTGTGAACATGTTTAGCTAAAAAGACTGCCACACCAGTTTAGCATATATTGTTGTTTCTGCAGTTAAAAAAACAAAGTTGAAAATTCTGGCTACTATCGTTATTTTAATAATTTCTTTATTTTTATTTTATTTATTAATCTGTCAGGGTTATCTAATCTAACTGTTTGTGGCTTGTGTTTTGAATATATGTTCCCCTGCACTTTAGGCCTTTTGCACACATTTGCTCCTCATCTTGTGACTTGATTCTGATTTATTTCGTTTTGTATTTTTATTTATTAGAAAGGTATATTCTGTTCTAATTTAATTTAGTAAATTAATTGTTTATTTTTTCGGTGCATCGATGTTGTGCTGTAGGCTGGCCTGCTCGCACAGGTAATTTAGCCGATTTAATTTGATTTGCTTGTGAAATGCAAATCCTGTCTGCAGTGTGGCCTTTCTGGAGTTATTTATGTTATTTCTTAGTTTTATTGATCCAAAATGTTTTTATACATTTTCTTCTATATCTTTGTGTGATTTTCTGTACATCGCGGCTTTGAAACGTTAAAGCCCCGCCCCCACACACATGATTCGACTATTATGGCGCTTTTCCATTACCAGTATCAGCTCGACTCGACACGCCTCGCCTCGCCTCGGCTCGCTTTTCGCTCCGTTTTCCATTGCAGATAGTACCTCCACAATAGTACCTGGTCGTCATAGCGGCGCCGCAGGAAACTGCCGTGACTTAATCTTTTACGCGAGACGCACGAGACACACCCGCTACCCACACACACAGGACAATGGAGGAAATGCTGTTTTTGGATGTTTTTGTTTTTGTTTTTGCTGTTTTTTATTCAGGATACTGCGTCTGGCGCGTGCAATGATGACACAGTGAATAGTGACGATTCTCTCTGACCAATCAGCAGTCTGCCGTGATTTCACGTCACATTTTAGTATCGCCTCAGCTCGCCTCAGCCCGCTTAGAACCTTGCCGGAGGTGGTACGAAAAAAAGTACCTGGAAGCAGGTACAGGTACAACTTTTACACAGTGGAAAACCAAACAGAGCCGAGTCGAGTCGAGCCGAGCCGAGCCGAGGCGAGCTGGTACTGTGTAGTGGAAAAGCGCCATTAGTCGACTATAGGCAAGACATGACGATTCTGATTCGACTATGAAAATCCATAGTCGGGGACAGCCCTAGTATCTTTAAACATATTTGTATATTAACTATATTTTACTCAGTTTTGATTAGCTTATGACACTGATTATAATGCTAAAATACTGCCTTATGTGTAATGTAGCTTGCAGAGGCGGACAGAGTACACAGCTTCATTACTTGAGTAAAAGTACAGATACCCCTTGCTAAATTTTACTCAAGTACAAGTAAAAGTACTACAGTCAGATGTCTACTTAAGTAAAAGTACTGAAGTACTTGTTTTTAAAAGTACTTGAGTATCAAGAGTACAAGAGTACATTTTCTAAATATT
Source organism: Rutilus rutilus (assembly GCA_021464565.1). Taxonomy (NCBI): domain Eukaryota; kingdom Metazoa; phylum Chordata; class Actinopteri; order Cypriniformes; family Leuciscidae; genus Rutilus; species Rutilus rutilus. Next base: position 547,159 of record JAJAQA010000002.1, read on the forward strand.
GCATTACTACTGCCACAGTGCTTACATTGGTAAACACAGCAAACACTTGAAGCGAAAACTATAATTAACTTGTTCAGAAAATTGAAATAGTCTGGCGAGGTGGGGCCACGGGTTGGCACATTCCTGGGATGGATCTGCTGCGTCTTCATCCATTGTTTCGTCCATGGTTCCGTCTCTTATCTAAATCTGACCATGGAGTTGACTTCTGGCAGAAAGCTGAAGGTGATTGCTGATAGGCTGTCCCAATCAGTGGCGCCTGCACAATCCAATCACGTTTGAGAGGGAAACAACAAATTGAGGGTTTCCGAGATTTTTCTTTTTTCTTTTTTTTTTTTTTTTGAAGAAGTAATGGGTACTCACTACTCACGGTTATGGATAGAAATGTAGTGGAGTAAAGAGTACAATATTTGCTTCTCAAATGTACTTGAGTAAAGTCATGAGTACTCCCCAAAAATGATACTCGAGTAAAGTACAGATCCCTCAAAATTGTACTTAAGTACTGTACTCAAGTAAATGTACTCCGTTACTGTCCGGCTCTGGTAGCTTGTTTGCGAATATCTGCTTAGGTTATATAATGTGATTTAGTGCAAATATATTTCAGCCTCTGGTAAAATATGTGATACTGTCTAAGTACATTATATTAATATATAAATGTTCAGTTTTGGTCAGCCTATGACAATGTTTATCATGCTTCAATACTGCCTTATGCACAGATGTTTGTGAATACAGGTGTAAATGTTTGAAATGTATTGATGTGTTGTTCGCGAACGATCCGTTCATTGCGTGCGTCACTAAATGCGTGCGGTCTTTATGGCCCATCAACAGACACTCGCGGTGACGCGGTCTATGGCCCATAAATAGATATTTCTCCGTCCTATGGCCCATCATCAATCAACATTGTGCGTCCATAACCATCAATTGCTCAACAGTTTACTTTGAATAATGTATGCTAACAGTTTTATTTTTTTGTTGTTGTTTAGGAATGTGTCTGCATCACGCTCTCCTTCTCCAGCACCGCAGAGGGACATGCAGGTGTCCTTCAGTTCTCAGTGCGATCAAGAATAAAAACAAATCAGTGCGATCAAGAATAGAAAAAATTCTAGCCTACAAGAATAGTAATTCAAAAGTCTTATGGACAACTATTCAGTATGTGTTAAATGGCCTTATTGCGGTGACAATGTTTTTCCCAAAACGTACTAACCACGCATAATATTTTTTTTCTTTAAAATGCAAACATGTACATCCATTTTGCTCACATATTATTGTAGCATAGTTTGTGCTGAATATAGCAAAATTACATGTTGGGCAATGGTATGTTGTAAGTAGCTGAAATAAGCACAAATGTCAGGGCATGTCAAAACATCTCAAGGGCCCCAAAAACACCTCAAACCCCAGAGGGTTAATATGAGGGAAATACACATGCGTGACAAAATTATATAAAATAACTTTTAGGTGGCAAAATATTTTTGAGTAATTCCGTGAAATACACTGCGCAAACAAAAAGTAATACTACCCACCGGATGAAGAAGGGTTGGCTCTCCACAGAACATAATATATTTTTTATTTTTATTTTTTGTGTTCGCATTGAGGAAAAAAACAGTGTTACGGACGTGAGCGCTCTGAAAGCGGCACTAAAAGACTGCTTTGAAACGTTCACAGAGACCTCAAACAGAAAGCACAAAGACTGTCTTTAATTTAATTTCGTTTTGTATTAATTGTATCTTAAGTTTAATCTGTTTCATCAACCAATTGACTGGATTTAGGAAATAAGAAGTAAATATAGTAGACAATAGATAATCCCGACACGGAGGTGCCGGCGCGTGAACTGGAGCTCGTCTCATAAATGAACCGAAACTCAGCATATACGGTAGCCTACTTGCCTCACAGACCTGAGACATATATAGAAAGCTTGAAATGTCTACTTTTAAACAGAACAATTCAAAACGAAAGAAAAAAGACTGCTCTGCTCTCTGCTTATGTAATCTGTATGAAATGTGTATTTCTCTCTGGCACGTTCACTACGGCGAATATCAGGAGTCAGTATCGTCAACTTCATCTTCGCAGCCGACACTGACACAGAAAACACTTGTTTATTAATAAACAATTAAAATGTCTCCTTGCAATATTTGACATATTCATAATCATTACTTTTGCCGGTTCTTTGTGACAGCTTTTAGGAGCTTTATTGGCAGCGCCACCCTTACATGTTACATGAACACGTCACCACCGCATCAGCACCAAAAACATGGAATTTTTTTTCTTTTTGGGGGCATTTTGTTTGTGTTCAGTCTTTATCACTTGTCTTTAGGTTAATGTTTCAGTTAACAGTTTTTCAGTTGTTTTCAGTAATTTTTTCAGGGCTAGGCTTACATGAGCAGCATCTGTACTCTCGCGGCTGTAGACGGTAATGTTTTCTCTTGGTTCATGTCAGTCAGTATGAATTAATTTTGATATACAATTCGCACCATACTATAAGTCACAGGACCAGCCAAACTATTAAAAAAAGTGTGACTTATAGTCCGGAAAATACGGTATAATCGCAAAGCAAGCATCAAGCACATTTCACGTTTGTCCATCTGTGCAAGAACCCCCTTTAAGCATGCGCAACGTTTCAGATAGTATGTCAAATGTAAACACATGAATCGGATATGGGGCAAGAACGTGTAAACGGATGGACAAAAAAAATCGGATATAGACAACAAATCAGAATTGGGCATCAAGATCTGCAGTGTAAATGAGGCTTGCTTCTCCCACATACTTGAGTATCTGCAATGAGCAGTTTGGATCCTTTAGTTTGCCAGAGAGCAGCTTGACTCCTGGGTGATTGTAGCTCAGGTCCAGCTCTCTCAGGTGTGATGGATTTGAACTCAGAGCTGAACACACATAACCACAGCCTTCCTCTGTCACCATACAGCCAGACAACCTACAGACACACACAGTCAGATCATCTACAAAAAGACACATGACTGGCAGACTGTAAATAATCTCATATATGTTCTTTTTTCAATTTCAGCGGACAAATATATACATTTATCAAGGCAGAAATGCTTCTTTACAATAAAACAAAAACATATACGTCAATACAGAGACACCATTATAACCCATCATGTCTACCAATGGTCATGGAAATTAAATACTCAAGCTTATACAGATGTTTTGTGTTTTACACAAGAACAAGGGGAGCTATTACTTATAATTATTTAAAAAAACATTAACTTACAGACCATTTATGCTTCAAAAAAAGTCAGTGCGAATTGGTTTTATATAATCAATAATTTTTTTCCATATTGAACAAATGTATTCTATCTGGGTTCTTAAGGAAAAGGACATCTTTTCCATCGCACATATATATACACTCACCTAAAGGATTATTAGGAACACCTGTTCAATTTCTCATTAATGCAATTATCTAATCAACCAATCACATGGCAGTTGCTTCAATGCATTTAGGGGTGTGGTCCTGGTCAAGACAATCTCCTGAACTCCAAACTGAATGTCAGAATGGGAAAGAAAGGTGATTTAAGCAATTTTGAGCGTGGCATGGTTGTTGGTGCCAGACGGGCCGGTCTGAGTATTTCACAATCTGCTCAGTTACTGATTTTTTACATTTTATGATTTGACTGAAAAAACATTGCCTAACGAGACACAGTTTTTAAATCTAAAGTCTCCATGTACATTCTCACAACGCAAACATCCTAAGCATTTAAATGGGTATTTGTTTAAAGTCAGAAATTTTTCCTGCTTATTAAAAAACGGCAATTTCTTTGCAAAAGGAATAAAAGCGGTACGAGAACACTAGTCGGCCTTCACTGAAGAGCTACCGGTATCTTCATAGGTAAGAAAAACAGTCTGATACTATTAATTAAATAGTGAATGCTAAAGACCTATATTTGTGTGAATATTCAGGTGAATATTGTTTCGTTGTAATTCGTTAAATCAAAATGAGGGAGGGAATTAGTTCAACGTGTACACGATTTATTAAAACGAGGGAACAAATAAGTCGTCGTAACAACGAATTATTTAGATCAGTGGACAGAGGCAGGGAGCCCCGGCCGAGCGCGCGCACTCTCACAGCCTTCGGACAACACGAGCGCTGTATTGCTTAACAGTAAACGGACTCTGCACGTAGCTCTTTTGAAGCTGTCAAAGGGTGTCGCTATTGTGGACAATTAATTGTGATTATTGCTGCTCTGAGGTTTCTTATAGGCTACTGGTGACTGTTTTATCGTTGTTTTTTGAAGAAGCAGCAGCATTACTCTTGCCTCGGAGAAAACAACACGGGCATAGCGACAATTTTGCATATAAATTACTACTTATAGGGCTTGAATTACAACCTGTGGGCAGTTTTTCTACATCCTTTTGTGAACGTCGTTTTACACTTGTATGCTGCACAGCGGGTCATCTTAAAAGTGCCGTCGGAGCTACCAATCTACCAAAGCTACTCGAACACTTCTGGTGGCTTCACTGCCTACTGGCAGTTTAGAACGCCATGAGCTATCCAGTCATTATATAGATCAGTGGGTGGCACCCCTAAATCATCATGTACTGGAAAAATATTTTGCATGTGTTGTTTCTACATATATTGGAACACTTTTAGCACCCAGCCATATTAAAATTCAAGAATTGTGTTTTTTGATGCACCCTAATATATATATATATATATATATATATATATATATATATATATATATATATTAGGGGTGGCACGGTACATGAAAAAACATCCGAACCGTTCGGTTCGCTTGTCTCGGTTCGGTGCGTGTGTGCGTCGCACGGTTCGCACGGTTCGACGCATGCGCAATGTAGCCTCGTGCCTGTGCTAATGCAATGCTAAATCATAAATCAGATGTATGCAGAATAACATTACGATGTCCAGCAATCGATTTAAATAGTGCACTGGGTTTACTTAGACATTTAATGAGATCTACTCCACTATATGCTGTTTTTTCACGTGAATAAATACATAGATCGACTGTTTCATGTATGTAGGCTACTTCAATGGTCCAGTGGGATAACTTTTGCCAAGCGTTGTCAGAGGTTCTGAGTTCTAATCCGCACTCGTATATTTTTTTTTCTTTTTCATCAAAACCGATTATGTTTATCAGTGGTTGTATATCAAGCAGGGACAGATTTGTGTGAATTTTGTTATGATTTCATCGGAAAGAATAGAGAGTCTCCACAACGGATTGAAGCGCGCGTCCCAGTGTAGACTGTGCGGCGTGTGCGCGAGCCACAAGAGAACACTGTATCAGCGCCACTGATCGCAGCGGCAACGAGCACTTTGATCACTTGATTAAAAAAAACACACATTTCAGTGCTAGATTGCTTCGTATTTAACAAACGAACGAAAAGAATACTTTGCTAGTTAACCCTCTGGGGACCAAAAACGCGCCCGCGCGTTTTGCTCGTTTTTTTTTTTAGCAATGAAATATAAACACTAAATGCTCTGTTAATTTTGATCTTTCATTTTCGTGTAATACATCAATCGATCCTGTTCAGTTTCTATTTTTTTTCTGTATACTCACAATAAAAATAGTGTTTTGCTTTTTGACAAATAAAGAAAAATTAACATGATGCGATTTCTGCCTTCTCTCTGTCAGTAAACTCCCATTTGAAATGCGTTCGAAAATGATCTATAACTCCGTGAAAATTCAGTCAAACAGGCAAACAGACCCACGGGCATAAAGCTTGAGATCGCATCTTTTAAATTTAAATTTATATCAAAAAAAAATATTCTCAGCTTCTGTAATCTGTATAAAAAGAGAGCGACTCCAGTCGAGCTCATTACAAGATCATTCAAAAGTAATGTGACCACTCCCCGGAGAGCGCGTGCTATTCAAACGCAAATTCTGAGAACCATTTCAGAGCTGTGAAACGCTCACATCAGCTGTAAACAAAGCGTCGCGAGTGAGACATAATATAGCCTACCTTATGGAGAAAAGATTCCTCAGAACAGTGCTGATATGAGGAGCAATATCTCCTGATATGAGGAGCAGATCCCGCTGAGGAGTGAGGTAGGCTGTTTTCTTTTCTCAAATGTTGATGTGGAATAACGTTATGGAATAACGTTAGTGTAGGCCTATGTAAACCGCAAAAAGATGAATCGCATTTCTATAATATGACTCGCCTTTCTGTGAGATGAATGAAGGGTATATATTTGTAAAGACTGTTTAGCCTAAATAGGAATCGCGCGTCTGTGTGTGAAAGAATAAACTGCTTTGCTATATCCTACTGAGATGAGTAAAAATCGACTGGAATATGTTGAAATAAAATGTATTTGTATAAGCAACGTATTGAACTGCAAATTAGCATTTATATGCCCTAATATTTCATAAAAACAACGTTACAGTCAGGTGAACTATGAAAGACAACATTTTGTTGACTATTTGGGTACAGTTTTTAGGCTACTGTAGAATATACTGCCACATCAAATAAGCTTTTGTTTAGCAATTTCTGCTCATATCTAATGTTAATATATATATATATATATATATATATATATATATATATATATACAAAATACAATTTTTGTCAAAAATAAAGTCATAGACTAAGATGTTAGATGTTCCAATGTTGGCTATATTCAAACTAATGAATACATATGATAAAATGTAGGCCTATAATCTTTTTTTTTTTTTTTTACAAAGAAAGAGTACACTTGAAATATTGTTGAAATTGTAATTATTGTTGTAATTGTAACATTTTTAATAAAATAGCAAAACATATTTACAAGAGAGATGTAAGCGAAATCTTAAATGGTCAATATAAGTCTAAATACATCTTTTGTCCTTGCATTGTGGCGCAGACACCATTTAAATCAATGTATTTTTTTTTGTGAACGATAAAGCAAGACTATTTTCACATCATTTTGAAGCTAGAACTCAAAGGGACAACATCCATTAGTCAAAAGTCTTGTGGACACATATTTAATATGTGTTTTGTGGTCTTAATTCAGCAACTTTCATTTTTATTTTTTCCAATAACCACGCAAAAACATTATTCTCTTAAAAATACAAACATCTACAAACACGTTGCTCGCATATTATGGTAGCCCTGTTTGTGCTATATAGAGTGAATTTACACCTTTGCCATTAACATGTTTATAAATAACTGAAAAAAGCACAAATGTCAAGGCGTGTCAGAACGACCCTGGCAAAAAATGGTAGGGAAATGTCCCACTCGCAAATTACGCCTATGATGGCGAGACATGAGGAGAAATTGACAAAGAACTGTCCGACACAGCCCACGTAGCTCTCACTACAGATGGATGTACCTCCAGGGCCACTGAAAGTTTCCTCACGGTAACCGCTCACTCACTTACTATATTACTTCGAAATGAGAAGCTGCATTTTGGAAACACGCCCCATTTATGAAATAAATAATTAGATAATTAAGTTATATATCATATGCTGAAGCAAATTTTTGCAGTGTGTTAAAGGTTAAAAGAAAAATAACAACACGAACCGTACAGAACCGAAAACCGTACAAACCGAACCGTGGATTTTGTGAACCGTGCCACCCCTAATATATATATATATATATATATATATATATATATATATATATATATATATATATATATATATAGTGTAATATGTCAATCCAATCATCAACTGTACGTGGCTCTGGTTTTAGCCATTTCTTTGCAATTACTTTTTTACTGGCTGCCAGAAGAATCAGTTTCTTATCAATGTTATTCCACACATCAAAAGAAATATTAGCCAGATGTAAACATTCACAATTACAAGGAATCGTCACCTCAACAACAGCTGCCAATCCCTTTCATTCAATCCCTTGCCAAAACTGGGTTAATTTCTGACACTCCCCAAAAATATGATAATGGTTAGATTCCCTTTTCCCACATAATCTCCAACAGCCAGCACCTGTCCCTTTGTATCTTTTCTGTGTTGGTGTGGTAAATCTCTTACATGTTCTTAAATACCTCAGAATCTGCAGCTTACAGTTTGGCCTCTTCAGTCCTTCAGAAATAATCTTCACTCCTGAATCCTGCAGGTCATTGTTCGTCAGGTCCAGCTCTCTCAGGTGTGATGGGTTTGAACTCAGAGTAGAACACACATAACCACAGCCTTCCTCTGTCACCATACAGCCAGACAACCTACAGACACACAGAGTCAGACCATCTACAAACACATATTTACATTATGAACGGCAGACTGTAAATTATCTCTTATATGTTCTTAAATACCTCAGAATCTGCAGCTGACAGTGTGGTCTCTTCAGTCCTTCAGAAATAATCTTCACTCCTGAATCCTGCAGGTCATTGTTCGTCAGGTCCAGCTCTCTCAGGTGTGATGGGTTTGAACTCAGAGCTGAAGACACATAACCACAGCCTTCCTCTGTCACCATACAGCCAGACAACCTACAGACACACAGAGTCAGACCATCTACAAACACACATTTACATTATGAACGGTAGACTGTAAATTATCTATTATATGTTCTTAAATACCTCAGAATCTGCAGCTGACAGTGTGGGCTTTTCAGACCTTCAGAAATAATCTTCACTCCTGAATCCTGCAGGTCATTGTTCGTCAGGTCCAGCTCTCTCAGGTGTGAGGGGTTTGAACTCAGAGCTGAAGACACATAACCACAGCCTTTCCCAGTCATCATACAGCCAGACAACCTACAGACACACAGAGTCAGACCATCTACAAACACACATCAACATTATGACTGGCAGACTGTAAATAATATCTTATATTTTCTTAAATACCTCAGTATCTGCAGCTGACAGTGTGGGATTTTCAGACCTTCAGAAATAATCTTCACTCCTGAATCCTGCAGGTCATTGTTCGTCAGGTCCAGCTCTCTCAGGTGTGAGGGGTTTGAACTCAGAGCTGAAGACACATAACCACAGCCTTCCTCTGTCACCATACAGCCAGACAACCTACAGACACACACACACACACACACACACACACACACACACACACACACACACACACACACACACACACACACACACATCGACATTATGACCAGCATATAATGCTGCCTGAATCATAATCATACACTGTTCGTTCGCTGGCTGGAGGAGAACTGCCCCCCTGACTGAGCCTGGGTTCTCCCAAGGTTTTTTCTCCATTCGGCCCTGATGGAGTTTTGGTTTCTTGCCACTGTCGCCTTTTGTCACCTTTGTTGCCATTGGCTTTTGGCTTGCTTAATTGGGGACTAGTGTTGTCACGGTACCAAAATTTCAGTATTCTGTACCAATACCAGTGAAAATCCACGGTTCTCGGTACCAATTTCAGTACCAAAGCTTAATTTAGATTAAATTTACATATATTACAGTGTATATCACGGTTACAAAGATGGAAACTGTAGTATTAAAAACACTTTACAATAAGATTCTATTTGTTAGATAACATTAGATAAAATGACCTAACAATAAACAAGTTATATACTGTCGCAATTATTCTCCTTGGGGTTAATTTAAAAATAAATTTTTAAGATCAAAAGTTAACATTATTTAATGCACAATGAATGAAGTGATCAAACATGACCAATCAAGTGTTTGTATTAAATAACATTCACAAACATTAATTAATGTTGCAAAAATATATTGTTCACTCAATGTGTTGATGTTAGATAACGCATTAAGTAATGCTAATGAATGGTATCTTATTGTAGTGTTACCAAACTATACAGGAGATAAAACGTGTTTTATTTGACTTGACTGTACTTTTATTTAATCCAAAACTGCATTCATATTTAATTTTAAGAAGGCTTTTTAAACCTGCTAAGAGTTATGCAGCCAAGAATAAGCCTAGAACTGCTTTTCTGACGGACTGATATTAATGACATCATGACGGCTTTTTATTTCTCATCTCCATAAATCTATCCATCTAGTAGTAAAGCTAATGCAAGGGCTAGAAATCAATTAATTATTTGCTTCCTCGTCATCATGGAGAGCGCAGTTCGCACCGCTTTCTCCTTTCCACAAGCGCTTGCTCTCTCGTGGCCAGTGGTGTAGTCTAGTTCCCTTTCAGTCGCTCACGTTCGACGTAACGTCGACGTGACGACGTAATTGGGATCACTTCAGAGAGCCCTATCAACTTCGAGTATCTACAGAACAAGCCAATGAACGTTGGCGTGCGTGAACGCATCACGCGCCCCCGCCCCGCCGTGCGGGTATAAACAGGAAGCGGGCGCACGCACACATTGTCTTTCACTTCGGAGCCGAGCTTTTGCTTTCACTTCCGAACTCTACAGGAAAAGACTGCCTTTGAGAACAAGAAGAGGACTCTTCTTGTGTTGGTGTGACGGCGCGATCAGCGGTGGCCGCGAGCATTGCAGCTCACAACTGCTGTTTTCACAGCACTATTGTTCTGTGTCTGTGTGTGTGTGTGTCAGTTCGGTGGGCGTTTCCCCGTGTGTTCATTCACACCGCGGCTACCCCTGTGTGCCTCAGCACTGAGAGAGTTATTTTTCTATTTTTTTGTTTTCACTAAAAGAGCAACACAAGCGTGACCCTGCGTCTTTTTCAAGATGTCATTCCGCTTGTGCGTTTCTGGATGCCGTCGTTCCCTGGCGCCAGCAGATGGCCACAGTAGTTGCCTCTCGTGTTTGGGCATTCAACATGCTGAGGCAGCTTTTGTGGATAGTTCATGTTCCCATTGCGGGAATATGACTATCTCAGCGCTTAGATCGAGACTCGCTTACCTCAAGGGAGGTGCAGTCCCCTCGCCTATGCCCCGATCTAGTGTTTATTCTGCCCCGCAGAATAGACCTACTTCGGTGCATGACCAGGGTGATCTGAGGATTACCGTGAGGGCTTCCCCGTCGAGTCAACCTCCGTGGGCCCCTCACGCCTCACAAGCGCTGCTGCCATTGGAGTCTCTTAGTGAACGTCTTGGTCCTTCTCCGGAACGACCAGCCGTTTCCTTTGGGGCTCCTCCTGACGACCAGATGTCGATCGCAGCATCGGAGGGGGAGCTTCAGTCCTCTGGAGATGACGACTCGGCTGCGTTGCCCCCCTTGGGGCGTGTAGAGTTGTCAGAGACTGATCCAGAATGGGCGGCTATGCTTTCCCGGGCCGCCGAGAAGGTTGGGCTTGCGTGGAACCCTCCACCACGTCCCGAACCTTCTCGGTTGGACGATTGGTTTCTCGGGGCGGGCCGTGCTGGTTCTCAGTGCGCCGCCCCGGTACCTTTCTTTCCGGAAGTGCATGAGGAGCTTTCTAGGACGTGGAAGGCACCGTATAGTGCCCGAAGCCGTTCTAGTGGCTCCTCCCCCCTCGCCACCCTCGACGGCAGGGCAGCTAAGGGGTATGTGGATATCCCCCCAGTGGAGCGGGCCGTCGCGATGCAACTGCGATTCAGTTCGCCCAGCGTCCCCCTGCTTTCAAGGGCATCCTGTTCACCCATGTTCTGGCGGACAATGCCCCTGTGCTCAGGGCAGAGATCGCAGTCCTACTGGCGAAGGACGCGATCGAGCCGGTCCCTCCAGCCGACATGAAGACCGGCTTCTACAGCCCGTACTTCATTGTACCCAAGAAAGGTGGTGGGTTACGACCAATCTTGGACCTGCGCGTCCTGAACCAGTCCCTTCACAGGCTACCGCTCAAGATGCTTACGCAGAAATGAATTTTCAAATGCATCTGTCACCAAGATTGGTTTGCAGCGATCGACCTGAAGGACGCGTACTTTCATGTCTCGATTCTCCCTCGACACAGACCTTTCTCCGCTTTGCGTTGGAGGGACGGGCATATCAGTACAAGGTCTTACCCTTTGGTCTGGCCCTGTCGCCCCGCGTCTTCACGAAAGTCGCGGAGGCGGCCATTGCTCCCATGTGCGAGCGTGGTGTTCGCATCCTCAACTACCTCGACGACTGGCTTATTCTGGCCCAGTCGAGAGAGCAGTTGTGCGAACACAGGGACATGGTGCTCAGTCACCTCAGCCACTTAGGGCTTCGGGTCAACTGGGAAAAGAGCAAACTCACCCCCGGGCAGAGGATCTCTTTTCTCGGTATGGAGTTGGACTCAATCAACATGACAGCGCGCCTCACCGAGGCCCGTGTCCAGTCAGTGTTGAACTGCGTGGAACAGCAGCACCACGGAAACTTTTTCAGAGGCTCCTGGGGCATATGGCATCTGCAGTCGCGGTTAAGCCGCTAGGATTGCTTCATATGAGGCCGCTCCAACACTGGCTCCACGATCGAGTCCCGAGATGGGCGTGGCAGAGCGGCTCGTGCCGGGTCCAAGTGACTCCGCACTGTCGCCAAACTCTCAGCTTGTGGTCGGACCCTTTGTTCCTGCGGGCAGGTGTTCCCCTGGAACAGGTGTCCAGGCACTCTGTGGTCTCCACGGATGCCTCTACCACCGGCTGGGGGGCCACGTACAACGGACATGCAGCTTCAGGTCTGTGGACGAGGCCTCAACTGCATTGGCACATCAACTGCCTCGAGTTGTTAGCAGTACGTCTTGCACTGAGCCGTTTCAAAACGCTGCTACTAGGCAAGCACGTACTGGTCCGTACGGACAGCACTGCGACCGTTGCGTACATCAACCACCAGGGTGGTCTACGCTCCCGCCGCATGTCACAACTCGCCCGCCATCTCCTCCTCTGGAGTCAGAAGCATCTGAGGTCGCTTCGTGCTTTACATTCCGGGCCTGCTCAACTGTGCAGCCGACGAGCTCTCACAGCAGCAGGTGCTACCGGGAGAATGGCGACCCCATCCCCAGGTGGTCCAGCTGATTTTCAGGCGCTTTGGGACCGCACAGGTAGATCTGTTTGCCGCCCCGGACACGTCTCACTGCCAGTTGTTCTATTCCCTGACCGAGGGGACCCTCGGCACGGATGCTCTGGCACACAGCTGGTCCCGGGGCCTTCGCAAGTATGCGTTTCCCCCAGTGAGCCTTCTTGCACAGACCTTGTGCAAAGTCAGGGCGGACGAGGAGCAGGTCTTGTTAGTTGCGCCGTTATTGGCCCAACCGGACCTGGTTGCCGGAACTAGTGCTCCTCGCGACAGCCCCTCCCTGGCCCATCCCTCTGAGAGAGGACCTGCTCTCTCAGAGACGGGGCACCTTATGGCACCCGCGTCGAGACCTCTGGAAACTCCATGTCTGGTCCCTGGACGGGACGTGGAGGTTCTAGGTAACCTACCCCCTGCGGTAGTTGACACCATCACTTCAGCTAGAGCCCCCTCTACGAGGCGCCTCTATGCGTTGAAGTGGAACCTGTTCGTTGACTGGTGCTCCTCTCACGAGGAGAACCCCCGATCTTGCTCGATCAGAGCCGTGCTTTCCTTCCTGCAAGAAGGGCTGGAGCGAAGGCTGTCTCCCTCCACCCTTAAAGTGTATGTTGCCGCTATTGCTGCACATCACGATGCTGTTGATGGTAAGTCTTTGGGAAAGCTTGACCTGATCGTCAGGTTCCTGAGGGAGTTCAATCAGCTGAGTTAAAAATCCTGTCCTGTAAGACAGTACTCCTGGTTGCATTGGCCTCTATCAAGAGGGTAGGGGACCTGCATGCATTTTCGGTCGACGAATCGTGCCTAGAATTCGACCCGGATAACTCTCACGTCATCCTGAGACCCCGGCCCGGATACGTGCCCATGGTTTCTACCACTCCCTTCCGGGACCAGGTAGTGAACCTGCAAGCGCTGCCTTCGGAGGAGGCAGACCCAGCCCTGGCTTTTCTCTGTCCCGTTCGCGCTCCGCGCATGTACGTGGACAGAACGCAAAGCCTCAGGACCTCAGATCAGCTCTTCGTCTGTTACGGAGGCCAGCAGAAAGGGAAGGCTGTCTCCAAGCAGAGGATGGCCCACTGGATAGTGGATGCCATCGCCTTGGCTTACGAAGCCCAAGGCGTGCCCTGCCCGCCTGGGTTGAAAGCCCACTCCACTAGGAGTGTCGCTTCTTCCTGGGCGCTGGCACACGGTGCCTCGCTGACAGACATCTGTAGAGCTGCGGGCTGGGCGACACCTAACACGTTCGCTAGGTTTTATAGCTTATGTGTTGAGCCGGTCCCTGTGTGCTCGCTTCTACTAGCCGGTAACACCGAAGTTCCCGCTCTAGTGTCGGCTTGCTGCGCCACTCCCTTCCTAGGAACGGATACATGCGCTTTTTACTCCAGTCGAGTTCCCCACTTAGCGAACCCTGTGAGTTCCTCCGCACCCCTTCCGCAGTCGGATGTTGCGGAGCGTCCGACGCCAGGCCTAGTGCTCGTATGCTTGTGTAACTTGTGCTAGGCTGGGTTCCATATGTGCGATCCCTGCGGCGATCCCATATGTGTATTCTTCCACGACCAGCTCCCTGCGGTGAGCCTGTGTCTTCCCTTGGCAGAGTCTGCTCTGCCGTCACTGTTGGTGTTGTCTCCCCCTTCGGTTGGAGCCACCCCAGTGACATTCCAAATGTCGCACTGCCCCCTCGGCCAGTCCATATGTGTATTCTCCACATGTTACCTCCCTTCAGGCAGGATGTGGCTCCGCAGCGTTCTTTCCCCTGGAAAGGTACGCTTTCCCAGTGTTATCCAAGAGTTCCACTGTGTGGGTTATAATGGAACAGCAGTTGAACTCCCTCTACGCAGGTCTTCCGCCCCAGCAGTTGGGGGTCTGAGAGTCTTGCGTAGGTCGCTGGATGTGGCAGCAACTGTGGCGTTTTCCAGGGGATCCCAATAACATCGTCACGTCGACGTTACGTCGAACGGGAGCGACTGAAAGGGAACGTCTCGGTTACTGATGTAACCCTCGTTCCCTGAAGGAGGGAACGGGAGATGTAACGTCCCATTGCCACTGTTGCTGACCATCGCTGCATGGCCGCCACAAATCTCGGCTCCTCAGCGAAAAACAATGTGAGCGTGTGCCCGCTTCCTGTTTATACCGGCACGGCGCAGCGGGGGCTCGTGACGCGTTCACGCACGCCAACGTTCATTGGCTTGTTCTGTAGATACTCGAAGTTGATAGGGCTCTCTGAAGTGATCCCAATTACGTCGTCACGTTGACGTTACGTCTCCGGTTCCCTCCTTCAGGGAACGAGGGTTACATCAGTAACCGAGACGTTTTTTGTAGTGAGTATACTGTAATATAACACACACACACCCCCACCACCCCCACACTTACTAATGCATACAGTAGGCTTCCACATGAAATTGAGAGCATTATGAAATAGTAGGTGTTATCAACATGTCAATTTATTATAAGCAACACAAGACTTTAACAGCCAATGACATTTACAGCTGGGGAGACTGGACTGATTTTCTACTGTTTAGTGTTAATCACCATCTAATTTAGCCATTTAAGAGCTACATTTAGCCTTAGATGTTATATGAATATGGTCCCTTGAAGCACAGGTTTTATCAGCTGACAATTTTACAAAAAAAATTGAAAGATTATAGGCACAAATACAAATTTACTTTTAGAAATGGTGTTTTTGAAAAAAAAAAGGTGTTATTGTTTTGGCAAGTTTACTGTTTAAATTAAAACATGTATGAAAACTTGTGTGATATTCCCTTAAAATAACGTTTTAATAGATTTTATTATTATTATTATTATTATTATTATTTTAAAATTCATTTTACTGTGCAATTTCTTTCTAATTTCTTTGAGATAGATCAAACTTTTATTTTGGTGTGTTGTAGACATTTGAGTTTCTGTGTGTTTTAATAAACTATTATTATTATTATTATTATTATTATTATTTTTAGGCCTACTTGAAGTATACTCTACTGTGCAATAGTAATATATTTCTGTTAGAATTTCTTCAAGTTTTTAAAAATGTCAACTTTTATTTTGACAGGTTGTCGTGAAGACATTACAGTTATGAAACGAATGAATGACGATAGTTTTATCAAATGAAATGGTGAAATTCACATGAAATGACTCTCATAGCAGCTCTGCGATGAAAGTGCACATGTGTATCCAATCCCACATCATGTCTCAATAGTAGTGAAACGCTGAAAACACCACGAGTGTGAGTCACGCGTGCTTCAGTGTGTGTGTGTGTGTGTGTGCGTGCGTGCGTGCGTGCGTGTGTGTGCGCGCGTAGTGCATGGCCGTGGGAAGTAGGTGGCATGTGCATGTGCTGCAGCACCCCCGTTGGAAAATGCAGACATTACAGCACTCTCTGACAGATGCAAAAAAATAAACGTATTAAAACATATTTTAAATGTTCCTGTTTGTTATTAACCTAAGAAGTTAATGCACGAGGAAGTTTTGAGCACAACTAAATAACTCTTTTCGCACGTACGATCAGTCTAGGCTGGTCCCAGCGCATGACGTGATCAACTACTAAATTCAAATGTGCTTTCGAATCGCGCGTTGGCTGGCGCTGAGCCAGAGACAGGCGCGCTCAGTCAGAGCTGTGTAGCGTATACGACTCTGGGTAAATATGAATTAGCTCAAGAATATGGGGAATCTTGGGAATATTAATATGTATGACTCATGGTCATAATTCATAAGTCGCATGTACATTTATTTTATCAATTTTCGAGATTACCTCGTTCTGTAACTGGTCTGACCAACATTTAATTCGTCCAGCGAGTAGATGTAAGGTCAGTACAGTTAAGAAGGGGTATTCACAAACTCCACTAAAGTTTAGGTTCTGGCCACGAACATTAAACTTTATTGAGTTTATTAATTAAAACTACTGAATGTAGTCTAATATCGAGCTTGTAGCTTAAGATCTTTTGTTTCATTGACTTTAGAATGGTGGGTTTTCAAACACAGAGACAGTGAAAAGTATAAATGGATTTTAATAAATGTGACTAAAGATTATATGAGCTACGAATAGAAACGTACGTAAAAATGCAAACAATAAACACAAACAAACATTTAAACAATAATAACATACGTGATAAGAATAAAATGAAATGAAAGAAAGAAAGAAAGAAAGAAATAGAGAGAAGGGAAAAGCTAGTAATTGTTACATACAGAAACCTAAAAGCCGGACCCCAGAAAAGCAGCTTTTATCAGATAAATATACTTGCAAGTCTGTTCTCTGTTTGGTTGATGCTGAAAGCGCGGACGAGGTCCTGTTTCGACTGCGTCTTCCGGTGTCGCGGGAAGCTTGAAAAGGCTCACTGAAATGTAACGTTACCGAGAAAGTTCGTCTTCATCTTCCGTGAAGGAAGAGGCAAGATATAACTTAGTTGCAAAGAACGGCAGCTACGACTCGAACATGTGTTTGTCCGAGGCCTTCCGGGATGTTCCTCGGGGAAGCGTCGCGCCGGGAGAAGAGGAAGAAGGGTGAGAGCGAGGTGAGAGAGAGAGAGGTGAGAGAGCCCGCTGTGTTTTGAAGGAGCTCAAGTCACGCCCCCTTGCGTGCGTGACCCAATCGCCTGGGAGGACGTATTGTGGTCATGTCCTTTCATTTGGAAAGGTACACGCCTCTTCTAACTAATGCTGGCGGAATAAACTTCGTTCATAAACATTTATAAAACTGGTATTAATCAAATAATGCATCCTCTAATATTCTGTGCTAAATATTCAACACCGTTGTGTTCTTCTGAACAAAACAATACCGCGAATGACAATTCTGTTAGTCAACAACACAAAGAAACAGGATTTCTCGTGATTACATGCATATTAAACTGATTACATATCAATAAAGCTTATAGATATCGTATTTCGGGTATAAGGATCATAAGCACAGCAAGAAATACATTTTAAACATTTTAAAAAGGTACTTTTGACCACAAGTGGTCGGGCATGATAAGGAGTCTGTGTTTTGTGTGTGTGTATGCAGAGTCGTGCACACGTGGAACCGCGTGGCGAACTTTGTCCTTCCTTTTCAGTGTGAATATCTTCTTGAGTTGATGAGATTAACTCAGGGGACCTGACCGAGCATCTGCTAACACTGTTGTTTTGTTTTGAGGGGTTAATCAGTACCTTTTGTTTGTTGATTAGATTTGATTAATCAACAAAAAGGCAGACCTGATCATCTGCTTTCCGTTACAGTCCCCCCTTGATGAGTTGATAGGGCGTGTATGGGCCTAGTTGACTCATCACGGTAACAATGGTCAGATGGCAGGTGGTTGCTAGGCTGATGACTCAGCTCAAATGAGGTTGAGGGGGTCGATGGTGTGGGATCCCTCCTTTTCGGGGTTCCATAGGAAACCGCCGGACACGGCTTTGTGAGCTTGGCTGTGGATGTTCACATTTCGTTGAGGTAATGTGCTCTTTCGACGTTGCTGGGTTTAAGTCGAATGTACACTATCGGAGTGTGAGTCCTGCTTTGGTAATCAGGACTCGGGGCTGCTCTCTCTCCATGCGATGCCGGATCTGGTGATGTCCGATTGTGGCTGCTTTCTAGCGAACCACCACAGCATCCTGTTGGAGGAAAAAGAGAGAGAGAGAGAAAGGGAGGAAAAACTTCAGCGATGGATGTCCTTGGTTGGCTAGGGCACCTTGTTGCTTCGCTGAGGTTGGTATGCCACATGCTTTGGTGTGCCATGCGTGGGTTTGGTGCTGCGGTGTTCAGCACATGATGTGTTCTCGGCACGCCTGACCCCCCTTTGTGCGCTGTGGCCTTACAAGCTGTGGCGCTGTGATGGCACAGGTGCACAATGCGTACTGAAGTCCTGTGAACGCAGCTTGTGCGTGGTGGCAGACAGTTGTCTGAGGCACTGGCTGCCAGTGAGCTCAGATGGCTTGCGAGGGTGGTGGAGGGGTAAGTGGCGGCATAGAAAAAGTCTGTTCGTCAGAGGCCCGCATGACCTTTTAACACAGCGGAGGTAGCGTAAGCAGCTCTGAGGCGTGCAGTGTAGTTGGTAAAGTTCGTTTTTGCTGTGTAGTCACTGCAATCGTGAGGGTGGTTGGTCTGTGTGTGGCGCAGACATTGGTCTGGTTACTCAACTGCAGTTCAGTCCAGGACCTTGAGGCAGCAGTTGTCAGTGTTCGTTTTCTGTGTCTGTGTCAGACGTGGCTGCACTGTCTTCATCTGTTGTGTAAGAAGACTCTGGCTCACCAGTGTTCTGGGGAGAGAGGTTGCAGTTTCGACGGTCTGGGCTTGGAGTTCTGGACGGCGGATGATGCTGGTTCCGGAATCTTTCTGAGCATTCGGTCCGACGCTCTGGATGAGCACCGTCACAGTCGTGCTGCCACCTGCTGTCTGGCTCTGAGCAGTTCTCAGAGACGGAGTAAATTGTGTGTGTTTTGACAGTCTTTTCATCCATAGCCCTTTGCTTGGTGTAAGCCTTGTGGGCTAAGTCTCTGAGTTTTCGAGTAGACATGGTTCGTGGGCAGACAAGCACACCGAGATGTTTACTCACAGTGCTATGTAGATTTCGCAGAAACAACGTTCTAAAATTCACATCTTCTTCCGTATGTGGGGTGTTGGTTGCTCCGAAGAACGTTTGTCGGAGTCGGTCATAGTAGGACTGGGGGTGTTCAAGTCGGGCCTGTTTGACGTCAAAGGCCTTGATAAACCCTTGGTCTGATTCTGGATCAGAGAATTCATGGATCAAAGCTTGTCGCAGTTGCTTGTAATCTGCCTTGACAGGGTTTGGTTGGCGATCCAGGAACTTACGCACATCTCTATTTGCAGTTATTCGTAGCAGATACAATGCGTCCCAAGCAGTCACGTCGGCGACAGTTTGCAAGTGAAAATCAATGTCTTGTAAGTAAGCAAAAATGTCATGGTTTCCTGCAGGAGCTGGGTTGAACGTAGGAATGTTGCGGGCTAGCTTGTCAAGGCTTTTGGGAGGAGAGCTGTTGCTGGGGGCCCAATCCGTCTGGAGAGGATTCTGACCCTTTACAGCTCCGCCCCCTTCAGCAAACGGTGTGAGATGTTCTTCCCCTTCCCTGTCACTGTTAAGTCTGTAAGCATGTCTCAGTTCTCTGCGAACCGTGTCTAGTTCGTCTTCGAGATCGCGTCTCTGTTGAGCGAGCTCACGGATTTTAGCTCGGGCCACGTGTAAATGTCCTTCACAGGCATTGGCTCTAGCTTGTTTGTCTTTGAGTTCAGTCTGTGCTCTCTCAAGGCGAGCTTCAGCCCGTTGGAGCCTTTCGTTGAGTTCCTTCTGGGTGTTTTCAACTTTCAGTCTTTCAACTTCCTGTTGTAGCGTGGTGTCCGTCTCGTCCTCGTCCTCGTTCAGGAAGAGTAGCTGGTCTAGACGGCTTTGTGTGTGTGCCAGGTCCTCCAGGGCCTCTGTGGCCTGGAGCTGTAGTGCGGCTGTCTTTTGCTGCAGGTCGGCGTTGGTCCTTTCGCTGGCCCGGGCCTTGATGACGAGGTTGAGTGCGAGTTCTCCGAAGATTTTAGCCAGCTGCTCATGGTCGTACTTCTGGGTTGGATCGTAGGTCTCAAACTGGTCCAGGTACTGTGGGTCAGCGGCGTCCTGGGGCAGAACCATTGCTGTCATTTCTCGCAGCCATGTTTCGAGAACGTGCCAGCGGACTGCGGGACTGGGTGAGCTCGACATCTCGGCTTACTGTGGTGAGAGAAGCACAGCACACACAAAAAAGAGACAAAATGCAAGTTTGTTTTAGGGTTAATTAGCTATACTCATACGGGCTATGCCGTCTATGAGAATTTCGGGGCTAACTGATGCCGACAGTTAGCTGAGCCAATTTCGTGGGTATGGATAAAACCCACAATAGAGATTTTGACAGGCGGTAGCCTGGGGGTCGTCTGATGACGCCGGCTTTGATCGTTACTCTATTCACTTTCCTGGGGTCTCTCTTAGGTTCTGTCTGTAAGTGAAATGAGAGAAACAAATCACAACAGAAATGGAGAAAAATTAAAATAAAAACAAAGTTGAAGGTAGGGAAGATCAAAGGGAAACACAACACAAGGAAGTGAATTGGTCTGCAATGAAATGTCACAAACAATAACACGGGGAGTGTTATAAAATAAAAATAAAGAGGCCTAAGCCTATAAACACTGACTGAGTCCTGCCAATAGATACACAATAAGGGATTAAGATGTTAGACTTAATGTAAATCAAGGCTTTCTGGTTTCATCAAATTGAGTAAATATGTATGCAGGAGTCCGAGGCAAAGGCTTTACTAAAATAGTGATACAACAAAAGGGAAATTATGATAACTGATGGTGATTTATCAGAATAACCTGACGTCAGTGGGAGGCGACGCTCACGCAGGATGACGTCGGTGGGGGGCGCGTGATTTGAGAACTGCCACACACCTAGAGGCTGCCCTCTAGTGTCGGTCAGTGGCGTGATTCAGCAGATTTTTTCTGTGGGATCACGAGTATTTTGCGCTCTGTTGCATGCGGAAAATTACCCGAGTCTCATAACATGTGACTAATAGGAATTACACATCTATTTAATTACACATTATATATGAAACGGTTTACAATAAAACAGGAATTAGCATCTGTTTACTTATTACATTATACACAAAAATGGTTTACTTAAAAACAGGTATTATCGTCTGTTTATTTCAGCTGTGAACAGGAATTTTTTCTTCTGTTTACTTACAGCTATGAACAGGAATTAAACATCTGCTCATCTCCCATAAGCAATAATCAAAATAGCACTTTATGATAATGCGTAGGTTTACGAAATTGGATCGCGAGGCCAATTTCTGACCAGGAGCTTATCGTTAACGTATTGTATATAATAAGGCCTATTACGACTGAAAAACTGAGTCACTGCTCAGGCCAGATTTACGTCTTCGTCCTAAAAGAGATCCCTTCGTCTTCATTTAGTCGGTTTAAATCATATTACATGTACTAACTGTAAAGAGTTTTGCTTCGTCTTTACAGAGACACAATGTAATGTCATGAACTGCAGTTTTAGCAGAGCTGAGCTGGCTTTGTGCCTGCCTTCAGCTGGGTGAGTTCGCCTTAGCGACTTACCTCACAATTCAAAACGCGCGTATAGCCTACAATTATTAAACCAATAATACACATTCAACTGGAACTGAATTTGTTCCACCAAATAAAGTTTGAAACTGCCTAAAATAACTCCACCAAAATGTAGCGTATACGACTCTGGGTAAATATGAATTAGCTCAAGAATATGGGGAATCTTGGGAATATTAATATGTATGACTCATGGTCATAATTCATAAGTCGCATGTACATTTATTTTATCAATTTTCGAGATTACCTCGTTCTGTAACTGGTCTGACCAACATTTAATTCGTCCAGCGAGTAGATGTAAGGTCAGTACAGTTAAGAAGGGGTATTCACAAACTCCACTAAAGTTTAGGTTCTGGCCACGAACATTAAACTTTGAGTTTATTAATTAAAACTACTGAATGTAGTCTAATATCGAGCTTGTAGCTTAAGATCTTTTGTTTCATTGACTTTAGAATGGTGGGTTTTCAAACACAGAGACAGTGAAAAGTATAAATGGATTTTAATAAATGTGACTAAAGATTATATGAGCTACGAATAGAAACGTACGTAAAAATGCAAACAATAAACACAAACAAACATTTAAACAATAATAACATACGTGATAAGAATAAAATGAAATGAAAGAAAGAAAGAAAGAAATAGAGAGAAGGGAAAAGCTAGTAATTGTTACATACAGAAACCTAAAAGCCGGACCCCAGAAAAGCAGCTTTTATCAGATAAATATACTTGCAAGTCTGTTCTCTGTTTGGTTGATGCTGAAAGCGCGGACGAGGTCCTGTTTCGACCGCGTCTTCCGGTGTCGCGGGAAGCTTGAAAAGGCTCACTGAAATGTAACGTTACCGAGAAAGTTCGTCTTCATCTTCCGTGAAGGAAGAGGCAAGATATAACTTAGTTGCAAAGAACGGCAGCTACGACTCGAACATGTGTTTGTCCGAGGCCTTCCGGGATGTTCCTCGGGGAAGCGTCGCGCCGGGAGAAGAGGAAGAAGGGGGAGAGCGAGGTGAGAGAGAGAGAGGTGAGAGAGCCCGCTGTGTTTTGAAGGAGCTCAAGTCACGCCCCCTTGCGTGCGTGACCCAATCGCCTGGGAGGACGTATTGTGGTCATGTCCTTTCATTTGGAAAGGTACACGCCTCTTCTAACTAATGCTGGCGGAATAAACTTCGTTCATAAACATTTATAAAACTGGTATTAATCAAATAATGCATCCTCTAATATTCTGTGCTAAATATTCAACACCGTTGTGTTCTTCTGAACAAAACAATACCGCGAATGACAATTCTGTTAGTCAACAACACAAAGAAACAGGATTTCTCGTGATTACATGCATATTAAACTGATTACATATCAATAAAGCTTATAGATATCGTATTTCGGGTATAAGGATCATAAGCACAGCAAGAAATACATTTTAAACATTTTAAAAAGGTACTTTTGACCACAAGTGGTCGGGCATGATAAGGAGTCTGTGTTTTGTGTGTGTGTATGCAGAGTCGTGCACACGTGGAACCGCGTGGCGAACTTTGTCCTTCCTTTTCAGTGTGAATATCTTCTTGAGTTGATGAGATTAACTCAGGGGACCTGACCGAGCATCTGCTAACACTGTTGTTTTGTTTTGAGGGGTTAATCAGTACCTTTTGTTTGTTGATTAGATTTGATTAATCAACAAAAAGGCAGACCTGATCATCTGCTTTCCGTTACAGCTGTCATATATCACAACTTTTCAGTGTTTTCAACCACATAATGTTTATTTTAGGTTTCAGACATATAAGTACTAAAAAACAATACATTTAGAGTTTGTAAAATACACACTGATGTCAAAGGAAGAGTCAATAATAATAATTTCAATTATAATACGTTTTATTCATATCAGATACACATTGTGTAATTAACTTTAAAGTTTACTCTATTCTTCTCCCAGTTCACCAGCCACTTACTTTTATGTATTTCGGGAGAAGCGGATGAATTCACGTGTTGTAAATCCAACAGATCCAATTCTGTCTGAACTGCGTCTGCGGCACAAACTAAAATGCCCATCGCGCATACAGCTCAACTAACGCGATCGTTGAAGGTGTTTAAACACTTCCACTTGCATATATTTGACAATCGGAATATCAGATATTTCATGCCATAAATAACAAATTTGTGAATATTTTGAATAAAAAGGAAAAATGACATAAAAGCAGATCATCATCCATTCAGCTCTGTTGTTGCTGCGGTGTGTCACGTGACAAGCAATGACACGTCACCATGGAAACCATAAAGTGACACATTCTAAATAACGGTCGCCTTTAAAAACTCACGCTGGGGGTCAGCCAGAATATTTTCAACTTACGTGTGAAAGGGATAATTATTAAAATAACGCAAAGCATCATTGTCAACTGACCTCACGTTGAGCGTCAAGGCGAAGACGTTGTAACAGTGAAGGCATAAAAATAATAATAAAAAACGTGAAGGTATCTAGATATCATAATGGCACAGAAAAGAATTTTGGATTTTTTTGGTACACCAGCTTCTAAAAAGAGCACGACGGAAGTCCAGAGAATACAGGAAAGCATCCCAACACCGACTAGCTCTTCGCCAGAGCCTAGAAGGCCTGCTAGTTTTGCCTCAGAGACCGCCAAGACCTGCGGTAACAACCCTCACGAGCCCGCCGCTTCTCCATGCAATGCTGCAAGCACTGGTGGTGGATTTAGCACGCTAGCTGCATTTGAGGAGCCTTTCCAGCCATCTAACTTTGTTTTTCCTAGTAGACATTTCGGAACAGAAACCTTCAATCGTGCATTCACACCAGCTTGGTTTAACAAATGGAAGTGGCTGCATTACGTGACTGAGACCAATCGAGTTTTGTGTTTTGCTTGTCTGAAAGCAATAGAAAAAAAACTTATCAATGCAGACAGTTTTAGGGTAGACAACCCATTCATGTCAGGCGGCTTTGGAAACTGGCGTAAAGCCACTGCAAAATTCAAGGAACATGAACGATCAAAGTTACACATGGATTCAGTTCAAAGACACGCTGCTTTGGGTAATGTGCCTATCAATGCCCTCCTGTCTGATGCTCTTGCCGAACAGCAGAGGACCGCTCAACATGTTTTAGAACTTTTGTTTAGATCCATCAGATTCCTGGGAAGCAAGGGGATGCCGTTCAGGGGTGACACCACTCGTGATGGAATCCTTTACGAACTGATGTTGGAACACACCTATGATCTCCCTAAAGAACGAGAGTGGGTGATGCGAAGAGACAACTGGATGTCCAACACCATACAAAGTGAAATTATCCAACAGTTTGCCCATGCTATTCAGAGGGATATTGTCTCCCGTTCGTCGGAATCCAGATTTTATGGATTAACAGCTGATGGGACTACTGACGTGAGCACAACAGAGAAGTTCTCGTGTAATTTGCAATTTGTTGACGGCAGCCTGGAGTCTCACTGTTTATTTTTGGGATTTTATAATGCACAGGACAGCACTGGACAAACTCTTTTTTCCTGCATCAAGGATGTGTTTTTGAGACTGAACATTCCAATCGAACGCCTTGTAGCATACTGCTTTGATGGAGCCAGTAATATGTCCGGGTGCTTTTCAGGAGTGCAGGCTCGCCTCAAAGAATTGTGCCCTCAGTCAATGTATGTACACTGTAACAACCACGCGCTGGACTTGGTGCTCCAAGAAGTTGCTTGTGAAGTGAGCCTTGTGGCCGACACTTTGAACTTTGTACGGGGTGTTGCTACTGTAATTGGAGAATCACCAAAGCGCAAACAGCTTTTTGAGTCGCTTTTTGGTTGCGATGAGGTTGCGGTTAACATCCTAGGCCTTTGCCCGACGAGATGGTGCGTCCGCGCCACAGCCATCAAACGCGTCTGTTTCTCTTACAGTACTCTTCTGGCTACACTCAATTTGCTGAAAGATGACAAGAAGATTCTCAGAGGGGACAGCAGATCAAAGATTGGGGGACTGTGGAACCAAGCCCGAAAAGGGATCTTCTCTGTTGCCAAGCACTGTTCGAACCCTGCGAGGCAGTGGCCCGGGGCCTGCAGAGCTCCAAAGCAAGTGCCCTTGGTGCACTTGAATGCGCAAATTTGCTCAAAGATCGTATAGCGGCACTTCGTGATGATGACATTGTGGAGGAGATGGTCCACAAGGTTGAAGCATGTGCCTCAGAGATGGACCTGAAAATGCCAGACACCACCGCAAGAGTGAGCAGAACCCCGGGCCGCTTTCGCCAAACCACGGAGCCAGAGGCAGTGACGCACAACGCGGCAACAGTGATTTGGCGACATCAGTTTTATCAGGCTGTTGACTTGGTGTCAGCGGAGATGAAGAGACGGTTTGATCAAGAAAGTATGACACTAGCAGCGAGCCGAGAGAGGGCAGTAATAGTGGCAGCAGGAGGAGGAACTGTTGATTTGGAGCCCCTTCAGCTTCCCAAGGAGCTGGACATAGACCGCCTTAATCTCCAGCTCAAAATGCTTTGCGATGTCACCAGAGAATCTCAATGTAGCACAGTGAGAGATGTAGCATCATGCCTATCTAAGATCCATCCTCAAACGAGAGCTCTGTTTACTGAGGCTGAAAAACTCATACAATTGTGTCTGTGTTTACCTATATCAGTGGCCTCATCCGAGCGATCATTCTCCAACTTGCGCCGATTAAAAACATGGTTACGGTCCACCATGACACAGAAGAGACTCACACACTTGTCCCTAATGAATGTCCACACAGACATTTTGAATGCTTTGGACATCCATTCCCTCATGAGAGACTTTATCTACTCAGCTACTGAGCGCCAAGCCACATTTGGAGTAATTTAACAGGAGTTATTTGCTCAAGGTGAAACGTTTGGTTTATGAGCTGCCGCTGAGCAGTTTAACATAGCATACGCATTAATTTCACACTGATAATTTTGCTGAAACAATGTATTTCGTTATATTATTGTGTGCTGTGCAAATTGGGCTTTTGAAACGGTGAAAATGTGCCTATATTTGGATATGTTCGTGTGCTCTGTCAGCCTGTGGACCTTTTTAATTATTCGGCTATTTTTATGTTCTTATTAGCTGTGTTCTGTGAGTGTGTGTCTGCGCCCTGACAAGCCAGAAGTTTAAATAACGTAGGCTAATGTATATGTGCTGTTAAAAATATTTGTTTTTGTGGATATGTTCTTGTCCGCTGTGCGCGACAACCTTTTGGACCCGTTTGGCTATTTGTACGTGTCTGCTGTGTGCAACGGAGTCTGGTTACAAGATTGGTATAAATATGTTTGATTCTTATTAGTGTGTGTTTACTTTGTTATTAGACTTAGACATAGACATGAGAGGTGTCCACCTGACACGCAAAAAATGCACCTCCCACTACACAGGGCCGGTTCTAGACATTAGGAGGCCTTCTAGGCAAAATTCATGTTGGAGGCCCCCCACACCCAATAAAAAACACTTGAAACAAATATGATTCCTAACCTTTTTATTTATACAACATTGAATTTAAAATTTTGTATATTTTTACTTACACAGTAGCCTACATAAGTTTGGACAGACACATTACTATTTTTAATGTTTTTGAAAGAAGTCTCTTATGCTCATCAAGCCTGAATTTAATTGATCAAAAATACAAAAAAATAATATAGTGAAATATTATTAACATTTTAAATTATGGTTTTCTATTTTACTATACTTTAAAATATATTTCTGTGATGCAAAGCTGAATTTAGTGTCACGTGATCCTTCAGAAAACGTCTCGGGTTACTGGATGTAACCCTTGTTCCCCGAGAGAAGGGAACGAGACAATGCGTCTAATAAACGCTACGGGGAATGCCTTCGGCATGCGTTATCTGAAGTCACTATAAAACTATTCCAATCTGGATTGGTGAGTGTCATCATACGTCGTGACGTTGCACGTGACGGTGACCCGGACGCTATAAAAGGGTCACGGGAACAAGGAAATGACAGCTTCGAAAAGGTTCAAAAGCAGCTGTTCTCAGGGCGCCCCGAAGGTGGGGAGAGGGGACGCAGCGTCTCGTTCCCCTCTCTCGGGGAACAAGGGTTACATCCAGTAACCTGAGACGTTCCCCATCGTTTCGGGGAACTCCCGCTGCGTCTAATAAACGCTACGGGGAACGAGTACCAGCTAGCCCCCACTGAGAATAGGCGCCCTAGTGTGAAGCATCTGGCACACTCAGGGCGCTCCCAAGAGTTGACAGATCCCACTAGACTAAGAATCATATTCTTTTTATTTGGTGTATTAAGGGAAAGATGCCTCAGCAGCCTCAAAATTGAAATCCAGCCCTTATAATAATAGGCAGGACATTTCAACTCCTAAACCCGTCTAGAGGAAAAACTCTGGAAGCCTAAAACAGGCTCTCTTGTACCGCTTTCATGCAACAGGAGACGCTACAGGATCAAATGGAGGTCATGGGACAGTCCCGTGTACCCACCCTAAGAGCATACGGAGGCCGTAGGCGCCATAGCGGCTCTGAGTGTGGACGAGAGGTACGGAAATACCCGTACTGAAGCCAATGGGCAGTGAAAACCGGGTTTTCCCCCCTTAACTATCCTGCATAGCTAAGAGTTCCGGAAGGAATTAGAACTAAAGGGACCTAGACCCCCTCAATGGCCAGACCCAAAGATTCCAATCTTCAGGGCGCGGGTGAAATAGGGACCCCGTCGCCTGAGTCAAAAGGTCTCCCCTAGATGGTAGCTGCCATGGGGGTTCTGCCAGAAGACTGACCAGGTCGGAAAACCAAATGCGTGACGGCCAGAATGGAGCCACAAGAATAATATCTACTCCATATCTTCTGACCCTTTCCAGAACTCCAGGGAGCAGAGTCACCGGGGGAAAGGTGTACAGACGTCGCCTCGGCCACGTCTGTACCATAGCATCCAAACCCAAAGGTGCAGGATGCGAAAGAGAGAACCAGAGCGGGCAATGAGAATTCTCATGAGAAGCGAATAAGTCCACCTCCGCTTGGCCATATCTCTTCCAAATGAGCTTCACCACCTCAGGGTGAAGCCTCCATTCCCCGGGCCTCGGCCCCTGCCTCGACAGGGTGTCTGCTCCCACATTTTCAAATCCAGGTATATACATGGATCTCACAGAGAGAAATTTGTCCTTAGACCACAGTAGTATATGATGGGCTAGTTTACACAGAGGTCGAGACCTCAAGCCCCCCTGATGGTTGATATAAGAGACCACTGATACATTATCGGACCTAACCAGGACATGATGGCCTCTGAGGTCTGGGAGAAAATGCCTGAAGGCAAAAAACACTGCCATCATCTCGAGGAAATTAATATGTCGAGAGAGATGGCGGTCTTCCCAGACCCCCCGGGTGAAACGGCCCTCCATAACCGCACCCCAGCCTGTGCGGGAAGCATCCGTGGTCAGAATTTTTTTGTGACCCGAAGTTCCCAACACCTGGCCTTGAGACAGGAACCGTACATCTTTCCACCTGACTAGAGAACGAAGGCATCTGGACGTAACTCTAATCGTGCGGAAGGGGTTACCTCTTGGAGAAAACCCCCTGGTCCTGAGCCACCACTGTAGGGCCCTCATGTGGAGCAAGCCAAAAGGAATTACTACCGAAGCGGCTGCCATAAGGCCCAAAACTCTTTGAAATCGTTTTACTGTGATGGCCTGACCTAGCCTAATCGTCTTAACCTCAGTTAAGATACTCTCGATGCGAGTTTGAGTTAGTTGGACACGCATGGTTTGCGAATCCCACTCTGTTCCCAGAAATTTAATTCTTTGTTGGGGCAACAATGAACTCTTCTTCACATTGAGCCTCAATCCCAAGCACTGAAGATGACGCAAAACAACATCTCGATGTTGGATTGCCAGGCTTTCTGATTCTGCCAGAATTAGCCAATCATCTATATAATTAAGAATGCGAATCCCCTGAAGTCTCAATGGAGCAAGGGCTGCATCCATACATTTCGTGAAAGTGCGAGGGGATAAGGCTAGGCCGAAAGGAAGAACCCTATATTGATAAGCTTTTCCCCCAAAAGCAAACCTAAGGAACTTCCTATGATAAGGAATGATGGAAATATGAAAATAAGTATCCTTAAGATCTATCGTCACAAACCAGTCCTCAGATCTGATTTGTTGAATGATATTGGGTATAGTAAGCATTTTAAACTTAAATCTCCTCAGAGATCTGTTCAAAACCCTAAGATCTATTATAGGACGAAGACCACCATCCTTTTTAGGAACAATGAAGTACCGGCTATAAAAACCGAATTCCCTCTCCTGAATAGGGACAACCTCAATAGCCTCTTTTGCTAAAAGGGAATTAACTTCATCCTCTATCACCTGGCTTTGATCAGCAGGAACCAAAGTGTGCAACACCCCCTGAAAATGAGGTGGTTGCATTTTAAATTGGATCCTATAACCTTTTTTAACTATATCCAGAACCCATTTCGATATATTCGGAAGGCCTTTCCAGGCGTCTGAATAATCTAAAAGAGGGATTAATCTTTCTGGGCTAGTCTCAGGTGGTATAGCAGATTTCTCAGTGACCTGAAGCAGTTTACTGGCAGGACGCAACTGAATCTTTTTCTTTTCAGCAGACCTCGAGAGGGTCGAATGAGACAGGGTTTTTAATAATGCCGTACATTCGTTAGAAATGGGTGTAACCTGGGCTAGGCTACATCGATTTCCTGAGGGCTCCGTGGAGCGAAGATTTAAAAATGTCACACGGAGGGGGACACCCTCTGAGGCCTGCGTATCCCGTCATGGCCTCTTGGCCGAAGCCTTCCTGCCCTGAATGACGGTCCTCAGATCCGCCTTCTGAGCAGGGGCTTTCGACCGAGCGAGTTGCCTCCGGAACCAGGCCTTTTGCGGGGGTATCCGGGAGGCAACACTCTCTTTCTGCTGCTGGAGATGTGAGGAGCTAGAGGCGGCGCCCTCACGAGACTGCCCCCTGGCGGCAGGCTCGCGAGGTTTGGGATGACGGCGGGGAATCAGCTGTTTAAATGCGGATGACTGCCTCCTCGTCTCCTGAAACCTCTCGACAATGTTATTAACGCCGTCGCCGAAGAGGCCACGAGGAGAGAGGGGGGCATCGAGCAGACAAGCCCTGTCCTTGTCGCCGATGCCCGCTAGCGTCAGCCACAGGTGCCTCTCCGTAGCCACCAGTGCTGCCATAGAGCGACCGATAGCACGGGCCGTCTCCTTGGTGGCACGGAGAGACACGTCTACCGCACAACGAAGTTCGCGAACATCGTCGTAGGAGACTTACCCACTGTCATCCACTTCTTTGAGCAGGTCGGCCTGGTATGCCTGAAGCAGCCCGATAGTGTGGAGGCAACTACCAGCCCGACCCGCCGCCATATATGCCTTCCCCACCAAAGCTGATGTAGTACGGCAGGGCTTGGTGGGGAGCGCCGGAGCCTGCAGGGATGATGCCGCGTCGGGAGAGAGATGAGAGGCAAAAGTCTCCTCCACCCGCAGCATCGTCCCATAACCCATCTCCCTCGCTCCCATTATATCAGAATAAATGTTTGTATTGGGACAGGAAACACGGGAGGAGAAGGGTTTATTCCATGTTCTCGACACCTCGGTGTGGAGATCATGAAAAAATGGCAGGCTACGGCGTGGAGGTTGTGACCGGGATTGCAGGAAACGTTCGTCCAGCTTGCTATTAACAGCCGTTTCCTGCACCTGCGGTGGCCATTCAATATTTAACTTGGCCACCGCTCTGGTCACAACATCCAGCAGCTCCTCGAAAGCAGGGGAATGGGATGGCGGTGTCACACATTCCTCTGCTTCGACACCCACAATATCTAACTCCTCGGAGCTAGATAAGTGAAGTATCGGGTCCGTTTCAGGGACGGGAGAAGCCGCAGCGCGGGCTCCCGAACCCTGAGCGGGACGAATGGATTCAGCATTGGAATGTTGAGAAAGGACCTCGGTCGTCTCAACATCCATTGCTAAATCCTTTTGTGATCCCCATGAATGTAGTCGTCGCGCTGTCTCAACAGACGCGGGTCCTGATCCACGGGGAGCACGTGGTTGACCTGACTCTTTATCGAACAGAGCCAGGCGGGAACGGAGCTTCCTCAGGGGCAACTTTTCACAATGCTCACAGGCAGCACCCTCAAGTGCTGCCTGAGCATGCTCCATTCCCAAACAAACCACACAAAGAGCGTGAGTATCTCCCTCACACAAAAAACGTGGGCAAGGAGGTACACACTTGTGAAAGCTCTTTTCCGCCATAATATAACTCTTTCAAAGACAAACAACACCAAATAGAACGAACAGTGACACAGAACGCTGCTGAAGAACAGAAGCTGTCATTTCCTTGTTCCCGTGACCCTTTTATAGCGTCCGGGTCACCGTCACGTGCAACGTCACGACGTATGATGACGCTCACCAATCCAGATTGGAATAGTTTTATAGTGACTTCAGATAACGCATGCCGAAGGCATTCCCCGTAGCGTTTATTAGACGCAGCGGGAGTTCCCCGAAACGATGGGGAACTTTATAATATTCTGATTTATTATCAGTGAAATGGTGCTTAACGTTTATTTTATAACCTGTGATACTTTTTTTCAGGATTTTTTGATTATTAAAAAGTTTTTTTTTAAAAAGTCTTCACTATCACTTTTTTATATATTTAACACATTTTCTGTATTTTTGATCAAATAAATGCAGGCTTGTAGAGCATAATAAGAAACTTCTTTTAAAAACTTTAACTGTGAATACAAACGTCTTGTCTTTTACTTTTGTAGCTTTTTTACTAGTCAGCTCCCGACGCGATGCTATTCATTGTACGCGCAAATTCAAAGCGTCACGTCTGGGCACGTTAATGACGCTCGCGCTCTTTTAAACTCGTAATAAAGCGGTGAATGATTTTTCCAGAAATGACGCTGACCTACAGTACAAATTTATATTTAGAATACATTGCAATCACTCCAAAATAGATTGACGACAACTCACACACCTGCATTACGAGCTGTGCTTCTTTGCTTCGCAGCACCTGATGGATGCTTTCGTTACACAAACTTTCAGAAGCCGGCACCCGCTTTGAAACGGAAACATTAATTGGTTTAACTGCAGATGAGTGACAATTCAACAATACCCAATGAACAATGAGGCTAGTATTTCTGCCCGTCTTGACTGGTGGACTATAGGGGATGTTACGGTTATGGAGGCCCTAGCGCCAGCCCTGCGGCACTACAGCACCCCCAACTTAAAACCTCTTCCCACGGCCCTGGCGTAGTGGAGCACACATTAAGCGCTCATTCCCAGAGACGCGTAGAAAAATTGCAGTCTGTTTTAACTTTAATATTCACAGACAGACACTAGTCCATATCGAGATTTGATTCATTGTACAGCCCTACTTTTGATTTATTCATTCAAAAATAGCCAAATTACGTGATGACGTTCTGCTTAGCAAGCTCCATTTGTGACTGGATTCCGCAATTCGGTGTCGCTTCGCAAACACTGACAGGGTGAATTTATGAATGAAAGTGAAAGTTCTGACACAAAACGAAGTTGTTACGTATCCTAACGATTTTTTTAAGTGGGTACATACGGAAATCCTTGGCCTTTTCTAGTCGGTATACGGCGTATACCTGCGTATCACGTAGACTACACCACTGCTCGTGGCATCTGTCGTTGCTATGCAACCATGAACATAGGCGCGCATGGAGCGCGCCGCGTCACTTCTATTATGAGCGCTTACCGCACGCCTACATTTGAAATAATGAATCTGCACTATGTGAACGGCCCCTTATGGCAATGTGACATTAGCCTAATCCAAAATATTTCCATATGTGGCTCTTTCCTCTAGGGGTGCACGATATATCGGCCGCCGATATAATATCGACCGATATGGTCATTTTTTTTACACATCGGTATCGTTCCGATGTCAAAATAGGGCCGATGTGAACAGGCCGATATTTGACCTGTGAAGTTCAGAATCAGAATCAGAATCAGAATCAGAAAGAGCTTTATTGCCAAGTATGCTTGCGCATACGAGGAATTTGTCTTGGTGACAGTAGCTTCCAGTACACATACAATATAAAGTGACAAGACAAGTAACATAGGTATAAATAAAAAAATAGAAAAAAATAAAAATAAAATAAAAATAAAAAGATTATAAATTATAAATATATATAAAGTTATAAGGTGCTATAATGAAATGTCTGAGGGAAGTATTGCACATGTTTGTTCCACAGTAGCGGAACATTTAAGTGTTCATGAGGTAGATGGCCTGGGGAAAGAAACTTTTCCTGTGTCTGGTTGTTTTTGTGCTCGGTGCTCTGTAGCGTCGACCAGACGGTAACAGTTCAAACAGAAAGTGTGCTGGGTGTGACGGGTCCAGAGTGATTTTGCGAGCCCTTTTACTCACTCTGGATGAGTGCAGTACTTTGAGTGTGGGAAGGGTAGTGCCAGTGATTCGCTCAGCAGTCCGAACTATCCGCTGTAGTCTACGGAGGTCGGTTTTGGTAGCAGAGCCGAACCAGACGGTGATGGAAGTGCAGAGGATGGACTGGATGACAGCTGAGTAGAACTGTACGAGCAGCTCCTGTGGCAGGTTGAATTTCCTCAGCTGACGCAGGAAGTACAATCTCTGTTGGGCTTTCTTCACAATAGAGTCTATGTGAGTGTCCCACTTCAGATCCTGAGAGATGGTGGTGCCCAGGAACCTGAATGACTCTACTGCAGTCACAGTGCTGTCCATGATGGTGAGTGAAGGGAGTGCAGGGGGGTTTCTCCTGAAGTCCACGATCATCTCCACTGTTTTGAGCGTGTTCAGCTCCAGGTTGTTATAACTGCACCAAAGAGCCAGCTGCTCCACCTCCTGTCTGTACGCAGACTCGTCACCGTTCCGGATGAGTCCGATAACAGTAGTGTCGTCCGCAAACTTCAGGAGCTTGACAGAGGTGTCTTTAGAGGTGCAGTCATTTGTGTACAGGGAGAAGAGCAGTGGTGAGAGAACACATCCCTGTGGAGCACCGGTGCTGATGGTGCGGCTGTCGGACGTGATTTTGCCCATTCTGACTAGCTGTTGTCTGTCTGTCAGAAAGCTGGTGATCCATTGACAGATGGAGCTAGGGACAGAGAGCTGGGTCAGTTTGGTCTGGAGCAGTGATGGGACGATGGTGTTGAAGGCAGAACTAAAGTCCACGAACAGAATCCTTGCATAGGTCCCTGGTTTGTCCAGATGTTGTAGGGTGTAATGCAGTCCCATATTGACCGCATCATCCACAGACCGGTTTGCTCTGTAGGCAAACTGCAGGGGGTCCAGCAAGGGTCCAGTGATGTCCTTCAGATATGCTAACACCAGTCTTTCGAATGACTTCATGGCCACAGATGTTAAGGCAACAGGTCTGTAGTCATTGAGTCCTGTGATCTTTGGTTTCTTCGGGATTGGGATGATGGTGGAGCGTTTAAAGCAGAAAGGGACTTTGCACTGCTCCAGTGATCTGTTGAAGATCAGTGAGAAGATAGAGGCCAGCTGGTCAGCGCAGGTTTTCAGACAGGCTGGTGAAACACCGTCTGGGCCTGGTGCTTTCCTTCTCTTCTGTTTCCTGAAGATCTGACGCACATTATCCTCACTGATCTGAAGTGCAGGGGGGGAGGGGAGGGGGATGGCTGGAGGTGTTGATGGCTGTGTAGAGAGATGGTCAGGGCGGGTATGGGGTGTCTGATCGGGGGTCTCAAATCTACAGTAAAAGACATTCAGCTCGTTCGCAAGATGCTTATTGCTGTCGATGCTGGGGGATGGTGTCTTGTAGTTGGTAATGTCTTTCAGGCCTTTCCACACTGATGCAGGGTCGTTGGAGGAAAACTGGTTTTCCAGCTTTTTGGCATAGCTCTTCTTAGCCACTTCAATCTCCTTTGTCAATGTGTTCCTGGCCTGATTATACAAGATCCTATCCCCACTCCTGTAGGCATCTTCTTTGACCTGACGAAGCTGTCTGAGTTTTGGTGTGAACCATGGTTTATCATTGTTGAATGATAAGTAAGTCCTGGTAGGGATGCATAAATCCTCACAGAAACTGATGTATGATGTTACAGTCTCTGTGAGCTCGTCCAGATCGCTGGCAGCAGCTTCAAAAACACTCCAGTCAGTGCATTCAAAACAGGCTTGTAAGACCTGCTCTGTGTCGTTGGTCCATCTCTTTACAGTCCTTATTACTGGCTTAGCAGTTTTAAGTTTTTGCCTGTAAGTTGGTAGAAGATGAACCAGGCAGTGATCGGAAAGTCCTAGAGCTGCTCTGGCGACGGAGCGATATGCATCCTTTGTTGTGGTGTAGCAATGGTCCAAAATATTATTGTCTCTGGTGGGGCATGTAATGTGCTGTTTGAATTTAGGCAGTTCACGTGTGAGTTTTGCCTGATTAAAGTCTCCGAGAATGATAAGAACAGAGTCCGGGTGTTGTTGTTCTGTTTCTGTGATCAGATCAGCCAGCTGTTGCAGCGCCGTACTCACGTGTGCTTGCGGTGGAATGTAAACACTGATGAGAACGAGTGAGGAAAACTCCCGCGGCGAGTAGAACGGCTTACAGTTAATGAAAAGCACTTCCACATCAGGACAGCACATCTTCCTTAACACAGTTACATCAGTACACCACCTTCTGTTGATGTAAAAGCATGTCCCACCACCGCGCGTTTTCCCCGTTGACTCCATATCG
Organism: Rutilus rutilus; assembly: GCA_021464565.1. Lineage (NCBI taxonomy): Eukaryota > Metazoa > Chordata > Actinopteri > Cypriniformes > Leuciscidae > Rutilus > Rutilus rutilus. The sequence goes on from JAJAQA010000002.1 coordinate 583,573, forward strand.
CGATCCGCTCTGAACAGCTGAAAGTCCGGTAGATGTAACGCGCTGTCCGGAATGGCTTCGTTCAGCCAGGTTTCCGTGAAACACAGAGCAGCAGAGTTGGTAAAGTCCTTGTTTTTGCGTGAGAGCAGAAGTAGTTCGTCCATTTTGTTAGGGAGAGAGCGGACATTCGCCAGATGGATGCTAGGCAGCGCCGTTCTGAATCCGCGCTGCCTGAGCTTAACGAGTGTGCCGGCTCGCTTCCCACGCCTGCGCGTCTTATACTGTTTCCACAGTGCAGCGGCGCAACCGACGACAATGTTCCGCAAAACGCCAGAAGAATCAAAAACTGGTTGGTGATCAGTTGGTGTGCACTGCCGAATGTTCAGCAGTTCGTCCCTGGTATAACTGATAGCGAATGACAAACATAAAACAGGACAAACTAACAAAAACAGTGTAACAACTGGAGAGCTCAACACCGAGGCAGCCATCCGCGGCGCCATCTTGGATAAGTTATAGATGAAGTTGACGATGCTGACTTGCGATCTTAGCAGTAGTGAACGTGCCTGAGAGAAATACAAATTTCATACAGATGACATAAGCAGAGATCAGTCTGTTTTCTTTCGTTTTGAATTGTTCTGTTTAAAAATAGATGTTTCAAGCTTTCTATATATGTCTCAGGTCTGTGAGGCAGGTAGGTTTCGGTTCATTTGAGACGAGCTTCAGTTCATGCGCCGTCGCCTCCATGTCCTGATTAAATATTTTCTAATATTTACTTCTTATTTATTTTTGATGAAACATTGATCAAAATTAAGATACAATTAATACAAAACGAAATTAAATTTAAAGACGGGCTTTGTGCTTTCTGTTTGAGGTCTCTGTGAAAGTTTTAAAGCGGTCTTTTAGTGCCGCTTTCAGACGTGCGTAACAGAGAACTGTCCCGTCAGTAACATTGTTAACGCAGTCCAGTGCGACTTATGTTTTTTCCCTCTTCATGACACATTTTTGATTGATCGTTTTTTGACTCGTAGATATTTGAATATATTGCTTGATATTTGATACCCGTTCGAATTAGATTTTTCTCAAAAGTGACAGCACGTGTGATTTGTGGATTACTGATAAGCGCGAGTGGAGAAACAGTCGTTTATTTATTCATTCTCAGTGTTGAGAAACGTAGCCTTCATGTGTTACGTTATTGTGTTAATAATAACTAAAGTAGTCTACCTAATTATGTTACATATTTATTTTGTATGAAAACTAGCGCGTTCGTTACTTATGGATTAAAAAGTAGGCTACCGTTGTTTCAGTGCTGCGCGAGCTCTCCCTCACAAACACGGACGCGCGCACACAGAGAGAGAAGATAATTGTAAAATGAAAAATTGACGGGCTAAGTTTAAATTTTGTTCTTGCTTAGTTTTTTTTCTATCAAAATGTCAGAAAGCATTTTGTATTATCCATCCGTTTTTAAAATTCGTTAAATGACGGACGTTTTACTGTTAACACAGCCCATATGTCGGATTCGTCTTATAGCCTACTTGTTATTATTTTTAAAGTGATTCGTTATGCTATTATTGGACTCCTGTCTAATCATTGTCAACTGTTTTCTATAAATATGTTTGTATTGGCTAACATTTATTCAGCTAATGCGTGTCCTGTTTAAAATGTGCAATGTTCAAATGCAAAGACAGCACGTCACAAATAGAAGCCCTTTTCCCTGTGGTATTTAGTATCATATTTGGATATTGGAATAATAAATTAAGTAGCCTATCTTAATTGTACACAATGTTCCTGTTTTTTTTTTCCTGTTAGGGAACGCAACTGCACGCGCTTCGAGGCTCAGGCACGCACGTGCATCAAGTACCGGGTTTGAGAAAACCTGGTACCGTACCGTTTAAAAAACAATTTAGTACCGACTTGGTACCGAAGTACCGGGTCTTTGACAACACTATTGGGGACATTTAGTTTAACATTTAATTTAGTATTCAAATTACTAAATGCTTTTGACATAAGAGGTCTTTGTACCATTGAAACATCCGGCAAGTTTCACAGCTTAAAACGTCCTCAGAAAAAGACAAAAAAATATTAAAAAAAAGAATTCAACCAAGCTCCAAAAACGGCTTGTTAGAATATTGTGGATTTTGTGACGTCACATGGGCAAATACATTCGCATCAACAAATCGTTTTTGAGTTTTTTCAGAGAGAGTTTGCAAAGAAACTTGTACAAAGATAAAGCAGCAACTGTATTGGATCTGACAGCAGCTTGATCTCAAAGCGAAAGTATTTTGATTAAAAAAACGTGAGCAGTTTAATAATTCTTTGTCTATAAATGGCCGTTTTATACGGGTGTTTTCAAAAACACAGGGGGGGGGGGGGGGGCATTGATACTTTTTCCTATGCAGTGACATTAGCTAATTATACCACTGGTGTTTACTGAGAGCCGCCTCTTGAACACGGATCATTTCAGAAAGAGGGTCAGAATGAGGTTGGAAAATCTTTATTCAGATTTATGGATTATTAACAGTACAAATCGGGGGTGCCAAACTCAGCTCCTGATTAGCTGTATCAGGTTTGTTTAATTAGGATTGAAGCTAAACTGTGATCTTCTAGGGCAGTGGTTTTCACACTTTAAGAGCAACCTTTTTTTCTTTTTTTAATTGACACAACCCATATTGACCCATTATATTTAGATTAGCTAAATTCAACAGCAAAAGTTACAATAATTGTATAAAATCTAAACATTTAGTGAAAACCATTATTTAGTGCAGGTGGAGAACAAAAAAGTGATTAAGTGTAGTACTAAATCTGGTAAAATATTACTCACTGCTCTTTGTATTGTTGTAAAATACATTCATGAAAAACAATTCATTTCTAATATATACTGTAAAATGAAAAGACATTTGATTTAAATGTTAAGCGCAGCTGTTTAATGAGGCAGCAACATATTATAGATAGGACAGAACAAGAAAGGCTATTAATAATCTTTCATTGCCCAAAAGTATTATAATATGAAAGGCTCCAATACAGAGCGGCACAAAACACTTATGCGTATCCCGTGCGCAGAATGATCCGCTTGAAGCAACATGGAGTTACAGCGCTTCGCATTGAAAACCTCAAGGCAAAAAGGGAAGAGATTTGATGCGTAGTTCCGGTATTATATAAATGCAATAGTTCCAGTATTAAATGAATGCAATAGTTTATTGAGCCTTTTCTCTTTAACAGTTTAAACATGTCAGTTACTGTGACGTGAAGAACAAGTATAGCGCTCTCTACTCCAGTGTGGCGATCTAAAAGACACCCGGGCGAAAGTAACATGAACAGCAATAAACTCCAGAAAGATCAAGTCATTTTATGCGAAACCATAGACCTTTCTCTACAGATCAAGTATAACAATAGTAACATTGACTCATCTTGGAGAGAGTTTCATCATGTTGACTGCCGTAACCGAACGCGGCGCGCTGTTTGAGTGCTGGATGGAGAATGACTGACAGCCGCAGCGGAGGGAAGCACTTGCTTGAGTTTAACGACTTCAGTATTAATCATTAAATCACTTTATCACCTTAAACTATGGAGTGGCTTTAGAACACTTATAATATAGTGCACGAAAAGTTGACGGTTCTATATAATGTTTTTGTAGCTAGAACACCCAGAACACCCTAGCAACCACCTAGCAACCACCGAGAACACCATAGCAACCAACCAGAATACACTAGCAACCACCTAGCAACAGCATAGCAACCACCCAGAACACCCTAGCAACCGCCTAGCAACACCCTAGCAACCTCCTAGCTATGTTTTTGTAGCTTTTGTGAGGCTTAACAATAACACACAATAGTATACGCACAATATCGGATTTGGATGCCGATAGTGAGTATCGGATCAGCGCATCTCTATTTGAAACTGCTAAGTATTTAATTTTATTTGTGTACACTCATAATAAACCAGGGGCCTGTACCATGAAGGTAGCTGAACAAACTCGGGGTTACAGGATTAGTTTTGAGTTGACAAAACCAAACCGATGCAATCAGGCTTTATTGGTACCATGATGCAGCTCATCAACTTTCTCTGTCAACTCAGGCTTTGATCCTCAAGCTATGATTACTCCACGCGCGCGTGCACATAAAAGAGTGACGTCGGCACTGAACAACCAATTGCGGGTAGAGCGAGAGCGATATATTTTTCCGCGGAGGAACGAGAGATAATCATTCAGAATTACGATGAATTTAAATATGTATTTCAAGCTCGAAACAATACGTTCTCTGCTGCCAAAGCAAGAGAAGACTGTTGGAGAAAGATTGCTGATTCATGTTAATGTGTAAGTTAAACAAATACGTTATATATTTATGTAAAATTATGTATGTGTAGCCTATACGTGTAATATAGCCTATAGCCTATTTTTATAATATATAAAAATGTGCATGGATGTACTAAGAAAGATTAATATTCATTGATTTTTAGATGCAACCCCAACTCCAAATGTTCTTGGCAGCAGATAAAGACAAAATATAAAAATATAATTCAAAGTGGTGAGTATTTACTGCAACCTTTTATTACTTTTGTGAACATTTTATCATAAACACTTGTTTGCAGCAAACAGAAATAAAGAGTTAAATTCAGAAAACCAGAATACACTGGCGGAGGAGTTGTCTCTGAGTAGGCAATAAGGGACGGCCGATTATGGATGTGATTACAGGTGCTGTACAGTCTGACCCTGGTGCTGGCTCCTCTAAGCAAGTAACACTGGGTACGTGTGCAATACATTACTACTTTTTTAAGTTTTAAATATGGCTGACTGTATGTTCTGCAGTAGAGGGAAATACAGTGTCCCTGTTGAAGCCAGCACACATACACACACACACACACACACAGTCTCCCACACAGAGGTCAGTATGCAGCAAACAGAACACCAAACATAACCTGCTTTACAACAGTTATGCTTTACATTGGCCTATTTTTATTTATTAGGGTGGAGGAAATGAAGACACTCTGTCTGTGTGTTCTCAGACAGTTTCTGATGTGAATGCACTGGGCTTTTTATTATGGCAAACATTTAAATGTGTGGCATAAAAAAGGGACTGGCCCTTACACATCTCTTTTATTGTAGGATTTTTCACAACCTGCCCCAGAAACTGAGGCCTCTACCTCAATGGGCTTCAGAAGAAATGTGTAAGGATTTAAAACCCTTGACATAAATTACAGTCAGTCCTGTGTTTGTAGGAAGTCAAGGAACTTTTTGTGATTTGATGAGCCTCCAGAAAACTTGTAATGATCATGTTTGTGGTGGAATTATGTTTCAGGTGGAAACAGACTCAGTCAGGGCCCTGTACAAAAGGAGTCTTGAACTAGACTGCACACTAAAGGAGACTTGAACTAGACTCCACACTAAAGGAGAATTGAACTAGACTGCACCCTAAAGGAGCAGACTGTGAGCTGAGGAGGCTCCAAACAAAATCAAACAGCTGGATAAAACTGATCCCAGTATGTATGTAGTTATATAGTGTATATATATATATATATATATATATGCAACTTTCTCTTGCTCTCTTTCTCCCTCCCATCCCACAAAACCAATAAAACAGTTTGAGACATATCTGCAGTTTCAATGTGCTTTTATTAAGTGTAATATTGTGGTGATTGCATCTACATCTGCACCAGCTGGGTGGTCAAGTGTGATCGGGTCAGTTTCATCGGGGAGAAGCTGGTTTTGTGGTGTTTCTCGCTCCTTTCTACTGGTGGCTATTGTGCAGAATGGCACATGCAGCCACTATCTGTGATGCCCGCTCTGGTGACTCTTAAGAGCTGAACACAGTTGAAATGTGCCTTTAGGATGCCAAAGGTCATCTCTATCTTCACTCTGGTTTTACTGAGGGCCACATTGAAGCAGTGCTGTCTGAGGGTCATGATAGGGGGTTATTGTGTAGGTTTTTCTATCTCAATTTAAATGAACAGTGTTTTGTACTGTACCAAATTTAACTTGCTTTCCTCAAAGCGCTGACACAACACAGAATCAAGAAAATGCATGAGACAAGCACTGGAGCCAGGCCATTTGGCATCCAAACTTGATCATATGTTCATGACCACAAGTCGTTTGCAGATGAAATGTTTAGTAGATCATTGTTATATCTGTTAAAGTTACTATTAATTTAAAGATTCATCTCACAGAAAATAATCATCTCACATATTCACATCATCTCTACCTGAACATTAAGGCTGTGATAGGACTTCCTATTAACATAATCTGCCTCATGTTCCCCTAGAGCAGTGGAGATTGGAGTAATAGACTGCATACATGTTGCAATGACTTGGGAATCCTATCATAAGATTATCAGAAGAAGAATAAAAAAAGATTCAAAATAATTCTTAACATGTATTATATTGTATAGTACATTTGTGAAATTTGCTTTTTGAGAAAAAAAGTGTTCATGTGATGTCACCCTATCAATATATCTTACTGGCAATTTTATAAAAGCCCTCTTTTATGGACATGGTCGATAAATGTCCGGGGAACACTATTAATTAAACTATTCATGTACTCTTGCAGAGCGAGGACCACCTTGCGAATGGTTCGACAAACATTTGTTTTCCCCCAGCTTCTGTGCGTCACCCACCGTGCAAGAATGTACCACTTGCAAAAAAAAAAAAAAAAAAAAAAAAATGCAACGCAATACCATTTGCGGTACAGTAAGTGCATGAATTCGACGTGTGAAATTCTTTATGTGCGGCTCAAGAAGTTCGCAAAGATAAGACATTCCTTCCGCGGAAAATCTGTATCTTTCATACAAGTAACTATCAGTTAAGGCAAGGGGATTTTGTCTGGCTAAAAACTCTTTCTCTACGAAGTGCTCGTCAAACAATTTGCGCTGAGATGTCACAGGATTTGGAAGAAAAGGTGAAGTCATTGCAACAGACACTTGGAATAAGTTACGTCACCTATGTTTCTTTGCTCTCAGCTGATTGGTCAAACTTCAGTCTGAGATCTTGAATCCAGAACATAACCTGCCCCGGAGCAGGTTAGCCGTGCAGCGTAAGATACCATGGCGACGAACACCGATTAAAGCCGAGCTACTTTCATAGTACCTAAAACCCAGGGTTGGCGGAAACTAAGCTGAAACATAGCTGGCTAGCCACCTAATCCGGCTTCATGGTACAGGCCCCAGAACACTGTGGCTTTGTAAAATAAACAAACAGGATGTGTTTTCTGCCGTCTCGGTTTCCTTCCCGTCAACTAGTTTGAGGAGCGCTTCACAGAAATAAACCAAACTCAGCAGAATACTGTCACACAGCTTTCTCTTTTCTTTTGTTAATCTGTTAATTATTTAAGTCAAATATATTTAGCATATTTATTCCTTTTATACAGGCCTATAGACTATGATTTTATGAAAACAAATTATTATTTTAATTTTAAATGTAACTCCATTTTTCCTTAAATCATCCTGGCGACCCAGGGTTTGGAAACTTGTGCTCTAGGGAACTGAGTTTGGCTCCCCTAGTATAAGTGAACCTCAGGGAATATAATAAATAATGTAAAAACTCCATGTCATGACCCCTGTAAAGATGTAAGATGCATTATTAAAAGGATTCTTTAGCTATTAATGATTAAACACTCACAGAGCTTTCCTGCAGTTGACCACAGCTGGTACCAGTCTTCTTCTCCCCTCATCTGATGTGTTGTATTTCTTGGGGTTCAGCTCATCCAGCGGCTCCTCTGAGATCTGAAGCATGTAGGAGATTGTAGAGCAGTGAGACGGAGAGAGTTTCTCCTCTGAGTGTTTGTCTGATTTCACAAACTCCTGAATCTCTCTGGACAGAGTCTGATCATTCACTTCCAGCAGACAGAGGAACAGATTGATGGATTGATCAGCTGAGAGATTATCATATGGATGTTTGATCTTCTCTTTAATGTTCTGTGTGGTTCTCCTGATGCTCTCTGAGCTGTTCTCTGTGTGTGTCAGTAGATCCTGTAAGAGTCTCTGATTGGACTCCAGTGAGACGCCCAGCAGGAACCGCAGGAACAGATCCAGCCGTCCATTCTCACTCCTGAGGGCTTTATTTACTGCTGATGTTAGTAGATCATACAGAGAGTCTTCATCAGACCTGAATACACCCAGAAGCTGCAGTGGTTCCTTGTTCTTCATTAAATAGCAGTAAAACACATAGAAAGCAGCGAGAAACTCCTGAACGCTCAGATGAATGAAGCTGTAGACTTTCCTCTGATGAATCACAGATTCCTCCTTAAAGATCTCAGTGCAAATCCCAGAATGCACTGCGGCGTCAGTGACGTCTATGCCGCTCTCAATCAGGTCCTCCTCATAGAACATCACATTGCCCTTCATCAGCTGATGGAAAGCCACTCCAGCAAGTTTCACAATCACTTCTCTGTTGGACTGCAGGAGTTTCTCTGGATCTCTCTCTTCATACTTCTGATTCCTCATGTTGATCTGAATCAGCAGGAAGTGGATGTACATTTCAGTCAGAGTTTGAGGGATTTCTGCACTCAGATCTTCTTCCAGGAGCTTCTGAAGCACAGTGGAGGAGATCCAGCAGAAGACGGGTATGTGGCACATGATGTGGAGGCTTCTTGCTCTTCTGATGTGTGAGATGATTCTGCTGGCTTGATGCTCGTCACTGATTCTCTTCCTGAAATATTCCTCCTTCTGAGGCTCATTGAATCCCTGAATCTCTGTCAGACGGTGGATGTATTTGGAGGGGATCTGATTGGCTGCTGCTGGTCTGGAGGTGATCCAGATGAGAGCCGAGGGAAGCAGATCTCCTTTCATGAGCTTTGACATCAACACACCCACTGATGAAGTCTCAGTCACATCAGAAACTTCCTGAGCGTCTGAAAACATCAGTGTGATTCTGCTTTCATCCAGACCATCAAAGATGAACACAACTTTACACTTCTCATAAATCTTTGAGTCCAGATCTTGAAGTTCAGGATGAAAGTCCAGCAGAAGTCTGTGAAGACTGTACTGATGATCTCGGATCAAGTTCAGCTCTCGAAATGGAAGCACAAACATGAAATCTACATCCTGATTGTCTTTTCCCTCGGCCCAGTCCAGAATGAACTTCTGCACAGAGACAGTTTTCCCGATTCCAGCGATGCCTTTAGTGAGAACAGTCTTGATCTGCTCTTTCTCCTGGCGTCCTGGTTCAGGAGAGGCTTTAAAGATGTCATTGCAGTAGATTGGAGTGTCTTGTGAGTGTTGTGTTCTGGCTGTTTTCTCCATCTGTAAAACCTCATGTTCTTCATTCACTCCTTCTCTCTCTCCCTCTATGATGTAGAGCTGTGTGTAGATCCTGTTCAGGAGGGTTTCATTCTCTTGGAGTTTCAGTCCCTCAAATAATCTCTCATACTTGTTCTTCATGCTGGCTTTGTGTCTGTGTTTGACTCTCTGTAGTTCATCATTCACTGGCTGAGGAGAATCCTGGTCTCCAGTCTGATCATCTCTGAATGGTGACAAAATACACACATAAAACATGTTTGTGAATAAAACATGCAAGGATCAGCAACACATTAATGAACATTGTCAGTTTAACAGATTCTCCTTATAAACAACATTCAGGGTTTTTCCTGACTCAAAACGAGGCGGAGGTGGTAAAATTCTGATCATGTATTTTAATAGTAAGATAATTAAATTAGTATTTTCCGTAGACCATCATATAGCCGACTGTGTTTCCCACAGTATTTCAGTGGGTGGATCTCGGTACCTCTCGGGGGGTCAGGGGTCATGCCCCCCCGGAAGAACATTTTGTACATTTTAAAGATAAATTCATTAATTTGGTGCACTTTGAGTCACACAAATCCGCTGTTAAAAATAAATAATCTGCCCGCCAACCGCCCAAAATATGATATTCTCTGATTTAGAAATCTGCATCTGATCATCACATTACAATTATTCAGATTCTCAGAGTTAAGCATGATGATATGGACACATAGCACACTGAAGTAGGCTGATTTAAAATGAACATTTATTTAAAATAAAAGTTCTTCTTTTGGCAAAATTACATTTCCTTAATAACCTAAACAGAGGCTTCACTCCCTTCAAACTTAAACTGTCAATGTTTCATTAAAGCTGCAGTGGACTTAGCCAAAATTTTGAATGTTTACAACTCTCATGCCCCTCCCCCACTACCAACGAGCACCCGCCCATCGCCCATGCAAAACAAATAAGAAATTTCAGTACAGGCTCCAGGTGGAGTTAGAAGTAGAAGTTTTTTCTAAAACCACCTTATTTATGTTGTTCTGTCGGATTATAGTGTCAATTTCACTGAATTTGATCAAAAAAAATGTTGCCGACGGCAGCTTTAAATCACTGTTGGAAAACACTCTTATGAGAATACATTTTATTTACCTTTATAAAGGGCATTTTTTCCTAATTTTATTAAATATATGCTCCATCTTTCATTTCAAATTCTTCAATTTGATCAATACATTCAATTAGAATAAGACACTAGGCTCTTAACAATCAAAACGTAGGGAAACACGGCAAGACATTTATATTATTATCAACTATAGGCTATCAATCGCCACTTACATTAAATGAAATAAAGTCAGAATCATCCTCGCGGTTTTGGTGATTTGATATTTTGATATTGGCGTTTTAATCAGGGCATTTGTCCGCTTTGGGCAAGTACAATTCTCTCTCACTTGTCCCTTCAAAAAAACACACGTGTCCCGGACAAGCGTTAATGTCGAGCCTTGGCATGTGTTTTCCTTGACTGGTTTTCCCTGAAGAGAATTACGCTGTTGAAAACGAAAGTAAAAGAGTGACGCGTGTTCATTGTGTTTTACCGTGATGAGAGTACCGTGTCTTTATTAAACTCAACACATTATAATGATTTATCTGTCATCCACCCTCGGTTAACTGAAAAATACAACTGGTCATTATTAGTTCACATTAGCTCAGGTTCATTAAATAATAGAGTTACAACTTTTGATTTTAATAATGTATTAATTAGTAAATACTGAAATTAACATGAACTAAGATTAATAAATGCTTTAAAAGTATTGTTCATTGTCCATTTATGTTAACTAATGAATTAACTGATGAATTCTTATTGTAAAGTGAGACTGAATAATAATAAAGAATCTGAGCGATTTCAATCAATATCTAGGGCATGTTTGAGGTCAGATTAAAATGTAAAAATGTTTAAGTTTGAGAAGAAATATCCTATTAGATCTTTAAGCATGTCAGTATTTGGTGCTGTGATGAACACTACTGTGAATACACACGTGTGAATGGCAGCCAGCTTTGAGTACAGGGTTACCAGGGTAACGGCTGCATTTCTGCGGCTGCATCAGCGCCATCTACTGTCAGAAAGTGGAAGTGCGTTTGCGTCTCCTTCCCTCGTTCCGCCATGCGCTTCTCATGCGTGTTGGTGTTGTTCACATCAGAGCACATGCCTCTGTGACGCAGCACACAGCAGCCGTTTAACACAGCGGATGGAGAAGTGTTCTCAGAATGCATTCTGGGTAATTATTCACAGTATTGTGAAGTTCCCATTATAGCAATACCGTGTTCATTATTACGATGTATATCGTATTGCTGTATATCTGCACGTCTAATTGCACACGTGACTCAGCGTGTAACATCTCGTTAGTGCAGTAATGGCTGTTATGTTAAGCAAAGTTTATTAATTAAAGCAAAGCTGGCTACTTTACACCATTGTTGACTCGTCTCCCTTCAGACGCGCCATTCATCGGTGGAGCCGATATTACAAAACCAATATCCCATAATTGACAAAATAACTCAAATGAACACTATTGTCCTCTGTAGAGCCACTTTATAGCTGTAATAATAACATGTGACTTACGCACAGATTCAATTTCGACACATGACTTTACATTACATGTGTTTTCTGCAAAAACAACTACACATTTTGGTCTTAGGCCCTGTCCCAAATGGCACACTCCGGACTTGTGTTCCTCAGAGTCCACACTTTGGTGACGTCATGTAGTGCAGACCTATAGGGCCCTCGGCGTGAGTCCACGAGGCGCATTGAGGGGTATTTTTGGGACAGACTCGATCGGCACGCCGGAAATAACGGCCTGGTTGTTGATGGACAGGAGAAATCACATTTTTGCGCTCCGACGTCTTATCTGCATGTCCACTACACATCCTAATCTTACAGTTCTATATTTTGATATTGTGCATATCACCTGGGCATTAAACAATAGATATATCATGCTTATTTAAATGATGTATACAGTTGTACATAATAATAGGCTACATAATGTTCCATTTGAACTAAGATTACAATTTTAAAACATAATTTAAACATAATTTTTTCAATTTACAGGTTTCAATATTCATACTATGTTTACATATGACTCAGTAAAGCCCTGACATTCGGTTCTATTTATTTAATGAATCATAATGCGATCGTATTATTAAACGCGCTATTATTATGTTTGAGACATCAGCCACTGGTCGATGACCATAATGTTTGTATAAACTGTAGGTAACAACTGGTAAAATGTACATTTAGGTCATAAAAACTAGAGATGTTCCGATACCCTTTTTTCCTTCCCGATACCGATTCCGATACCTGGACTAGGGCTGAACGATATGGACAAAATTTCATATCTCGATTTTCATGCCAGATATCTCGATATCGATACAATACGATATGACTACGTAAGTACTAAAAAAACAATACATTTAGAGTTTGTAAAACACACACTGATGTCTATGGAAGAGGTAATAATAATCCTTTCCATTATAATTCGACACGTTTTATTCATATCAGATACACATTGTGTAAGTAACTTCAATGTTTACTCTATTCTATTCCCAGTTCACCAGCCACTTACTTTTAAGTATTTCGGGAGAAGTGGATGAATTCACGTGTTGTAAACATAGATGTTGTAAATCCAACAGATCCGATTCTCTGAACTGCGTCTGCGGCACAAACTAACACGGCGGCGCCCATCGCGCATAACGTTACAGCTCAACTAACGCGATCGTTATAAAGGTGTTTAAACAACAATATACTTCCACTTGCATGTATTTGACAATCGGAATATCAGATATTTCATGCCATAGCTAACACATTTGTGAATATTCTGAATAAAAAAGGAAAAATGACATAAAAGCAGATCATCATTCATTCAGCGCTGTTGCTGCTGCGGTGTGTCACGTGACAAGCAATGACGCGTCACCATGGAAACGCCGCCCCCCCTCTCACAATATAGTTCCCACGTCCCTGGTAGTGTGTGCGCGCTGGCTTTAGCGGTGCATTCAAGGGCACTCGTAAAACTGATGTTTGTTGTGACTGCCAGAGTTGTATGCAGGGCGAGCGCGGAGAGGGGAAATCTATATCGTCTATATCGTTGCTTTTTTCGATAGTAATATCTTGAAAGTTCATATCTCGATATAGATACGATAACGATATATCGTTCAGCCCTAACCTGGACTCAGGGTATCGGCCGATACCGAGTACTAATCCGATACCTGGGTGTGTATCTATACAGCTGCAATTCGTACTAGCCCTGTATGAATTGATATAATTATTTTATAAAAGGTATTTTAGTTTTACAATTTAACTGTATAAAAAAGTGCAACAATTAATTCTAGGAATCTAAAAAATTATATTTGAATAATAACGGTCCACAGAATTCACGGTTTGGTTCGATAAGATACACTGGTGTCATGGTTCAGTACGTTTTCAATTAGGGCTGCACGTTTTCAAGTTTTTCATTAACCGTTAACCGAGGCCCGTAGCGGTTAATACTCGGTTAACCATAGTGTGCGCGCCGCAACCCCGAGATAGGCGTAATCTGCGGGTGGGACATGTCCCCACCACTATTTTCTAAGGTCGATATTGTCCCCACCACTTTTGAAACATCTCGCAGCACGAATACCAATAAATAAACAAAACATCTCCAGTTAACTAGCAGAGCATTCATTTCGTTCGTTTTTTTTTTTTTTTTTAGGCGATCTAGCGCTGAAATGTTTTGTTTTTTAAATCAAGTGATCAAAGTGCTCGTTGCCGCTGCGATCGAGAAGGGTCTTGTAAAACGTGCTGAGGTATTATTAATTCGTGGCCACGAAACAATTCACCTGAATATTCACCAATTCACAAAAAAAAAAAAAAAGGAATAAAAAGCTGTACGAGAATAGTCGGCCTTCACTGAAGAGCTATCTTCACAGGTAAGAAAAACAGTTTAATAATTATTATTAATTCGTGGCCACGAAATAATTCACCTGAATATTCACCAATTCACAAAAATAGGTCTTTAGCATTCACTAATTAATAGTATCAAACTGTTTTTGGCCACGTTGTAATTCGTTAAATCAAAATGAGTGAGGGAATTAGTTCAACGTGTCCACGATTTATTAAAACGAGGGAACAAATAAGTCGTCGTAACAACTAATTATTAAGATCAGTGGACACTGGACAGGGCGCATAAGAACAAGCAGAGAGAGAGCCCTGGCCGCGCGCGCGCACTCTCGCTGTATTGCTCTCTCTCCCTCGCGCATATCAACACAATAGTAAAAGGTCGGAAGACCGATTGTGTTTTATAGATTAGTAGTTTGTTCATATAAAGTGTTTGATTAGCAAGTACATGTTTAGGAAATGCATATTACAAATTGTATGGGTGATGAAACTGCGCATGCGCGGGGTAAAACTGCTGGGGTAAAGCTGTGGCTCTGCGGCTCTGCAGACAGATATTATTGTGCTGCGATCAGTGGCGCGGATACTATGTTTGTTTCTGGCTCGCGCACGCTCGCGCACAGCCTTCACTCTCGCACAGCCTTCACTCTCGGACGCGCGCTTTCTTTGCCCGCTTCATATTAGAAAACTGGTCTAGCGGTCTCTGGTGGTGCAAAAATGTATTACAACTAAATTCAATGCACGCCATTGACGCCACTTAACCGAGCAAAATGTTTCACTCGGTTACGCAATTTTTAACGGTTAATCGGTTAACCATGGACACCCCTATTTTCAATACAGCAAAAAGAAATGCCAGAGAAATTTCCTTGATTTACATTTTTTATTAAAACTAACATCATAAAGTAACTGTCCAAACTGTCTAACTGTGCGTTCACACCGGACGCGAACAGCGCGTCAAATTCGCACCTGCCGCATCTAGTTATACGCTTGACCACTTTGTGTGCATTCGCGTGTCAAGAGCGAAATTGACGCGCGTAAAATCAAAAGTTTGAATCTAAATTTACGCGCGTCACACCCGTCAGAGGCGAAAGTTTCGAAACCTGTTGGCGGCCATCTTTTTTTAGATGTTTATCGAGCATTAGCATTAATCGAGAGAGTCACCGCTCGTATATGCTCTGGAGAGCAGAAACAGCAGCGTAGGGGACATCGTCACTGTACTCGGGTCCACCAAACCCTCCAAAAGTGAAACCTGTCCTGATTTATTTATTTTTTTAGTTTTTATACACTAAATTGTGTTTGTTGTCTTTACATTAGATTAATAAAGTTTCATATAATCTAGAATAGATATGGAATAAATAGCATTCAATAAAAAATGAGTATTTCTCATATTGAAATCGAGTTTTTATGTGAAAGATTTGCTTTGTTGTGCATTTTAGTCATATTACAAAATAATGTATTGAGGCCAAACATAAAATAACATTACAAACTGTCAGTTCAACACGTGATGCAGTAAGCAGGCTCCTGATTGGTTAACGCGGCGCGAATTGACGCAGAAGTTCAGATTTTTCAACTCGGGCGGCAGACGCGAATTCGCGTCAAACGCGTGAATGCACAAAAAGCACTAATAAAATCATTCGCGCGTAACGCGCTTAACGCACCAGACGCTCAATTCGCGCCGTTCGCGCGAACTTGACGCGCGAATGAGGCAAATTCGCGTCTACCGCGCCGCGCTAAACGCCTCGCGCTGCATTGTTCCAAACTGTCTAATGGTCCGTGAAGCACAAAATAACGAGTAGCGCAGTTTTGTTCCGTTTTCAGTACGTTTGCCATTTGATGTTGGGCGCCACGTCTCTTAACGTTACATAATGCGCTTACCGCGCGACTACATTTGAAAATATGCGTTTTCATTTCTTCTTCGCTGCTCTAAACAGTGGTTGTGGCATCACAGGAAGTTGTGCTGTTGCCACAAGCAACCACTGTTTAGAGCAGCGAAGAAGAATTGGTCTCTGATTTGCAGCGTTAAGCAAAGCTAGCGTGCATAACTAGGTATTGTTTAATAAAATGGTATGGGATCGGTACATGGGTAGATGTACTTGCCGATACTGATGCCAGAATTTTTATTGGTATCGGCGGCATTTCCGATACTAGTATCGAAATCGGAACAACCCTAATAAAAAACGTAATATTTTCTTCTCAGCCATATCAACAATTAGTTATCCGTGAGTGAAGTCTCCTCCCATCTGTTGTCTGATTGGCCTTTCGCAAGGATTCCTGGGTAGTGGGTAGTTAAAGTGCGTGGAGCCTGCGTCTATGCGGGCTTCGTGGAAGACCGCTTCAAGGGTACAAAGGGGGCGCTGCTGAGCACACTTCAGAGCGGTAAAATGCTGAATGGGACGGCCTACAGACTCGTAGACTCAGCGAGCACGCGCAATTCAAGTCCACGAGACCGAAAGTCCGCATGAAGTGCGCCATTTGGGACAGGGCCTTATGTCTAGGTCACATTTATCCTCACCTGAGGTCAGAGGTCGCTGGTTCATCACTGAGGTCAGAGGTCGCTGGTTCATCACTGAGGTCAGAGGTCGCTGGTTCATCACTGAATTTAGGAGGAAGAAAAGGAATGGATCTGTCACTCTTCAGAGACACACAGCTGGGTTCTGGAGATGAAGATCTCTTCCTCTTCCTGGAGACACTAAGAAAAGATATGATAATTTATACACATCTTTACACTGGATTAAATCTAAATGATTAGTTCAGATGATCTGTGATGTTGTGTGAGTCGGTCTATTGTGTCCAGCACTGGATTGTGTCTCACCTGGGGTCAGAGGTCACTGAGTCCATCTCCAGGATTTGTGGGATTATTCATAGATCTGTGACTCTTCAGAGACTCACTGCTGGGTTCTGGAGACGCTGCACTCGTTCTCAGAGACTCGCATCTTCCCTTTATATGGAGACACTGAGAGCATTACATTTATATCACATTCAGCAGCTTTAATTCACAGAGATTTACAGTGTATTCAAGATTATTTTCAGCACATGTTCGAACATCAGTGTATGAACACAACAAAGGCATCATTCAGTCATAAATGAAATGGACTAAAACATATATTTCCTCTTATAGTTTAACAGACGGCTAGTTAATTCCCCTAAACACAGCTTAGATTTACACTTTTGCTTTACATGATGATTCCAGTAAAGATTAGAAAATCCCAGACATTCTGATGTCGAATCCTGAGGGAGTGTCAGAGCGAGGGAATATCGCTTCATATTGTCAGGTTTACATTTAAGCTTTTACATTTAAAATCCATTTTGAGAAAAAAGGTTTAGCGATATATCTGATCGTTTGTAGCAAATTTTGTTTTAATTTTAGCGCATAAATTCTAGTAATAGAAAATGAATAAGTACATCAAAAAAAAATTATATAGTTATATAGGTTTAAGTTTATGAAAATTATTTATGAACATTATTTTATATAAAATATATATTTTATGAAAAAAGTTGAACTCTGAAACAGCTAGAACATCAAAGCCATACATCTAAACAAGTTCTGTTCCAAATCTGAGGCTGATATCAGGGGTGTCGAAACTAATCGCTTCTACGATGCAGACGAGGACGATTCGGTGTCGGTTCAGTAATAGACCATAACCGATTATAATGTACTGACGCTTTTCTGACGTCATGTGTGGCGTACGTGCTTTGTGGCGGGAGCATTCAGTGGCAGAGGGAGGCGAGACGCGAGCGCGAGAACATTAAAGATGCTCCAGCTACTTTAAAGCCGACATCTGGACACATCTGGACACATCTGGACACATCTGGGCACATCTCAGCTCTGATGAACAACCTGAAGACAGAAGACACGCGCTAGGTAATGAGGCTTTAAAACACATCAGATAAAACACATCGTCTGCTAGCGGCGTAGGCCTATAGTGGCTTTACACCAGCCGAATTCACTCATTTATGAGATCTCTATTCCACCTTTTCTTTGTAGGATCGTAAGGGAATCTGTATTCACTCATAAAGCTGCTGTTACCAGCTTATCTCCAGCGTCCAAATATGTGATTATTCTCTTAAATATATGTTTTAGGTTTTAAATGGGTTGGTGCTGTTGGTTAATGTCGTGACTGCAGTCGTGTCTCGCTCTTATCTGTCGTTTCTGACTGACTTGAATTGATATTGTCTCGTAATATTGTGAGATTAAATAACGTCATGAACTTGCCACAGCTTGACTGTTAGTGAACTGGCGCCACTGAGGGACGGTCCATCATTGCTTTCTCCCAAATGAAGCCATAGACTCTATGCCATTGATGTGTGCGTGTGCGTATAGAATACAAGTAAGCTGGTTTATGTATTTCAACTCATGTTGACTGTTTGATGAAATGCATTTGTTTGTTTGGTGCTGTTTTGTCTGCTCCTTGTTTGGGGATGCTTCACATAGTAGGGATTTCATTTGTGTTCACGTATTCACATGATGTTGCTTATGTTTCATGGAAGCATTTCTGATACATCTCATTGTATGTATTTATCTTGTTATTGAATTGTTTCTGTTATGTTATATTGATATATATATATATAGTATGCTTTGTTTTAGACCACACCCATACTCATGGCCTCACGAATGCACTCATCTGCACTTCTGTGCTGAACCTTTATTGAAGCATTATGGAATTGTTGTGGAGAAAATAAAGCTACAAAGAGAACTTTCTGCTGCTTCTTCATGTCTCTAACCGGACATCTGTGGTGAACTAGTCCCCCACTGGCAAACCCAAACTGATTGAAAGTCAACAGTTTTCTATAGTAAAATAGTATTAAATATTTACTAAATTAAAGAATACCATTCAGGGCTCCAGACTGCGACCAAAATTTGAGAGTGTGCATTCAGTCGCACATGTGCGACCAGTAAATTTCATCTCGTATAGTGTGTCATAGTGGGCGACAACCGACGACGCATCTGCGATGCTTTATGACATCACGACAAAAAGACTAGCATGTTTAATTTAACGGTCCTCCATGACGGGTTCCGTCAAGAGTGAATGAGTGAGTGAGTGAGTGAGTGAGTGAGTGAGTGAGTGAGTGAGTGAGTGAGCGAGCGAGCGAGCGAGTGAGTGAGCGAGAGTGAGTGAGTGAGTGAGCGAGCGAGCGAGCGAGTGAGTGAGTGAGCGAGAGTGAGTGAGTGAGTGAGAGAGTGAGCGAGCGAGAGTGAGTGAGTGAGAGTGAGTGAGTGAGCGAGCGAGTGAGTGAGTGAGTGAGTGAGCGAGAGTGAGTGAGTGAGTGAGAGAGTGAGCGAGAGTGAGTGAGTGAGTGAGCGAGAGTGAGTGAGTGAGTGAGTGAGTGAGTGAGCGAGCGAGCGAGAGTGAGAGAGTGAGTGAGCGAGAGTGAGTGAGAGAGTGAGCGAGCGAGAGTAAGTGAGTGAGTGAGCGAGAGAGAGTGAGTGAGTGAGTGAGTGAGTGAGTGAGCGAGCGAGCGAGAGTGAGTGAGTGAGTGAGTGAGTGAGTGAGTGAGCGAGAGTGAGTGAGTGAGTGAGTGAGTGAGTGAGTGAGTGAGCGAGAGTGAGTGAGTGAGTGAGCGAGAGTGAGTGAGCGAGAGTGAGTGAGAGAGTGAGCGAGCGAGAGTGAGTGAGCGAGCGAGCGAGAGTGAGTGAGTGAGTGAGCGAGAGTGAGTGAGTGAGCGAGCGAGCGAGAGTGAGTGAGTGAGTGAGTGAGTGAGTGAGCGAGCGAGCGAGAGTGAGTGAGTGAGTGAGTGAGTGAGTGAGTGAGTGAGTGAGCGAGAGTGAGTGAGTGAGTGAGTGAGTGAGTGAGTGAGTGAGTGAGTGAGTGAGCGAGAGTGAGTGAGTGAGTGAGCGAGAGTGAGTGAGTGAGTGAGCGAGAGTGAGTGAGTGAGTGAGCGAGAGTGAGTGAGTGAGTGAGCGAGCGAGCGAGCGAGTGAGTGAGTGAGTGAGCGAGAGTGAGTGAGTGAGTGAGAGAGTGAGCGAGCGAGAGTGAGTGAGTGAGAGTGAGTGAGTGAGCGAGCGAGCGAGTGAGTGAGTGAGTGAGTGAGCGAGAGTGAGTGAGTGAGTGAGAGAGTGAGCGAGCGAGAGTGAGTGAGTGAGTGAGCGAGAGTGAGTGAGTGAGTGAGTGAGTGAGTGAGCGAGCGAGCGAGAGTGAGAGAGTGAGTGAGCGAGAGTGAGTGAGAGAGTGAGCGAGCGAGAGTGAGTGAGTGAGTGAGCGAGAGTGAGTGAGTGAGTGAGTGAGTGAGCGAGCGAGCGAGCGAGAGTGAGTGAGTGAGTGAGTGAGTGAGTGAGCGAGAGTGAGTGAGTGAGTGAGTGAGTGAGTGAGTGAGTGAGCGAGAGTGAGTGAGTGAGTGAGCGAGCGAGCGAGAGTGAGTGAGCGAGAGTGAGTGAGAGAGTGAGCGAGCGAGAGTGAGTGAGCGAGCGAGCGAGAGTGAGTGAGTGAGTGAGCGAGAGTGAGTGAGTGAGCGAGCGAGCGAGAGTGAGTGAGTGAGTGAGTGAGTGAGTGAGCGAGCGAGAGTGAGTGAGTGAGTGAGTGAGTGAGCGAGAGTGAGTGAGTGAGTGAGTGAGTGAGTGAGTGAGTGAGCGAGAGTGAGTGAGTGAGTGAGCGAGCGAGCGAGAGTGAGTGAGCGAGAGTGAGTGAGAGAGTGAGCGAGCGAGAGTGAGTGAGCGAGCGAGCGAGAGTGAGTGAGTGAGTGAGCGAGAGTGAGTGAGTGAGCGAGCGAGCGAGA
Source organism: Rutilus rutilus (assembly GCA_021464565.1). Classification (NCBI taxonomy): domain Eukaryota; kingdom Metazoa; phylum Chordata; class Actinopteri; order Cypriniformes; family Leuciscidae; genus Rutilus; species Rutilus rutilus. Next base: position 604,378 of record JAJAQA010000002.1, read on the forward strand.
GTGAGTGAGTGAGCGAGCGAGCGAGAGTGAGTGAGTGAGTGAGTGAGCGAGAGTGAGTGAGAGAGTGAGCGAGCGAGAGTGAGTGAGTGAGTGAGCGAGCGAGAGTGAGTGAGAGAGTGAGTATGTGAGTGAGTGAGAGCTTGGTGAGTGTGTGTGTGAGAGAGTGCGTTTATGTGAGTGAGTGCGTGTGTACATGTGCGAGTGAATGTGTGTGTGAGACGGCTCGCGATGACTGATCGTAAAGCAACATGTAGTCTGACAATGTTTCTTGTCCAGGACTTGACAAGATTTTTATGAGTCAAAATCGTGTAATCTGACACAGTGACTATCGTAACATACAAAAAAATTGTGTAATCTGAACCAGGCATAACTATAACTATGGTATACAGTGGTTATAAAAGTAGCCATTTTTTTCCAGCACTTCAAAACTATATCATATTTAAATGTTATTTTTTAATGTGTTGACCAAAACATTTTTGTTCATCCTTTAAAGGGACTATGTGTAGCTTTTTAGGTATTTTATTATCTAAAATCAATATTTTTATTAATAAATATGTCCTCAATGGTGTACAAATACCTCTGCCAATGATCAGACTAATCCTCGTAAACGAAGAATTTATTATCTTTATATACATGGGACGGGTCGGTCCACGGAGGCTTCCATGTAGTTCCGCCATCTTGAAAAACTATAATAGCAGAGAGGGACAAAAAGTACTAGGTCAACGCGTTTCCACATCGCGTTTCGTTCAGAGCCAGCATCACGTGACTGAAGCCAGCAGAAGCGGAGCAGAGCAGAGAGAGGCGCTTGTCACTGCACCGGCAAGTTTAAAAGGCTGCACTGTACGGTTATTTATAATGGAGGACCATACATATGCTGAGTCACAGGATAAGGAGTCCTCGTCGTCGAAAAAGTCCAAAATAGGCCGTAAAAGGAAACGTGACCGGAGATTACAAAAACAAGGGTTAATGTTGGGATAGCTAATGCAGGAGAAAGCTTTCAAAAGAGACGCTGAAGTTGCCTGCTTTCTTCTCGACAGGCAAGTCAATGTTACGGTCTTAATTACAAGCTTTTTTTTCATTGCTTGGTTGTGTACTTTATTATATAGACAGAAGAACATTTATAGTTAAAAGTTAAACAGGCTCTTTGATGAATAGCAGCTATTGAGTAAAGTAACGTTAGAGAAGGCACGGATGATGATGATGATATCTAACAATGCACGTACTTCAAAAAATATAACGAGTAAAGAAGGCATTACTACTAATTACCATAGTTAATGTTTTTCACAGTCAGTAATTCATACTTTAACATTCTTTTTTTCGTTGTTTCAAGTTTTAGTTTGTTTTAAATAACAAACCTGTTCACCCGAAGAAAAACTCAAAGTGCTATTATAAGACATCCTGTCATAGCTTTATGGTACATAACGGCTACCGTAGATGCAACGCGCATTTGAAAAAGTGAGGCGCTGGAGAGCATTATTCGTTTGAATGCAAAATACAATTTCACCACTAGATGGGAGAAATTCCTACTTAATGTCCCTTTAAAGATTGTCTCTATTTATAAAACTGAAAGTTTCAAGGAATAGGAAAACTCACACTTATAAAAAAAACAAAACAAAACTAAATTACCATTGTTTTGTCACTCATTTTGCTTTTTAATTAATATTAAGACATTATGAAGGATAATAATTAAATTTAACTTTATCTAAATGTGACGAGTGTATGTTGTTACACTAGATTATTGACATAATTTATTAAAAAACAGTATTATGTTATGGGACTCTTATTTTGAAGACATTTGTTTTGGAAGTTGCACAGTTGTCAATGGTCATGTGATCATAAACTTAATAATTTGCGTTGTTTTAAATTCTTCATACATGTTTATTTTTATTTTTTTGTATTGTTTTTGGTTTCATTCTTGATAAACATTTCTGCACTAAATTAAGGAAGCACTATTACGTAAGCGACGTCATGCGTGAGGGTAATGCTGATGCAATTTGCGTGCGCGCTCTCTCTTTCGCTGGATCTCGTGACGAGAGGTACGTTTTTATCTGCTCCTCAGAGAAGTGTGTAAATGTGCTTTATTGAGTGTTGTATAGGGATTTTCTGTGTGTAATGAGTTTATTTGTTGTCTCTTCTGTACTGAGAGATCGACAATCTGGGTTATAAATGTTATAAGAGTATGTTTGATCGAAGTACGAATTTGATTGAAAACGCTAAATTATCCAAATGCTAACGCTAATCCAAACGCTAAATTATGAAAACGCTAAATTATCCAAATTGACAGAGTGTGTTAAAGATATAAAAGATTGGATGACGCGTAATTTTCTTTTATTAAATCCAGACAAGACAGAGGTAATACTTATCGGTTCAAAAAACCGCCCACAGAACCTCTCACAATACAACTTTGACATCGTAGGATGTCCTGTTACTTTATCCTCTACAGTAAAAGACCTGGGTGTTATACTCGACGGTAACCTGTCTTTTGAAAATCATATTTCGTATGTTACAAAAACAGCCTTTTTCCACCTTAGAAACATTGCTAAGCTACGTAATATGCTATCAGTTTCTGAAGCAGAAAAGTTAGTTCATGCATTCATGACCTCGAGACTAGATTACTGTAATGCTTTATTAGCCGGTTGTCCTGCATCCTCAATAAACAAGCTACAGTTAGTCCAAAATGCAGCCGCTAGAGTTCTTACTAGATCAAGAAAATATGATCATATAACACCGATTTTATCATCACTTCATTGGCTACCTATAAAGTTCCGTATTAATTATAAGGTATTGCTACTGACTTATAAAGCCCTAAACGGCTTAGCTCCAGTCTATTTAACGGATCTTCTATCACCCTATAATCCATCGCGCTCTTTAAGATCAATAAATTCGAGGCTTTTGGTCATACCTAGGATATCCAGATCAACCAAAGGAGGGAGAGCATTTTCACATTTGGCTCCAAAACTCTGGAATAGCCTTCCTGATACTGTTCGTTGCTCGGACTCACTCTCCCAGTTTAAAACTAGATTAAAGACGCATCTTTTCAGCCAGGCATTCATATAATATTGTTAATCTCACAGTTTCAAACTACAATCCGGCCTCTAGTTCATAAATGCCAGAGGAGAACTGGCCCCCGACTGAGCCTGGGTTCTCCCAAGGTTTTTTTTTTTCTCCATTAGGTCACCTGATGGAGTTTTAGGTCACCATTAGGTCACTTGATGGAGTTTTAGGACACCATTAGGTCACTTGATGGAGTTTTTCGGTTCCTTGCCACTGTTGCCTTTGGCTTGCTCAGTTGGGGATATTTTGGGGATATTTAATTTTATTCTATCAATCAATAAATTCCACTAGAAACAAACTTTGTTGTATTATTTTATTATACTGTGAAGCTGCTTTGATACAATCTGTATTGTGAAAAGCGCTATACAAATATACTTGATTTGATTTGATTTGATTAATGGCCGCTGTTACACGTGCGGTATGCAGGATATGAGTTTAGAACGATATATTTTTTGTTAAGACATTTACAGTTGAATTTAATGTGAGTTATACATTTGTAATTGTGTAAAGTTGTATTTGTTTATTTTGAAGGATCCATGCAATGTTCAAATGTATTTTCTGTATATGAATTTACATTGAGATATCGTGTGTTGATTGACAGGCACGGCTAGACCAGAAATGCCAATAGAGAGCCTAAGTCCCGCCCCTCCGCTTCCGGCTCATGGGACCTTATTTCGGAAAAAATATGTATGGGAGTCAATGGCGAGAGATAACTTATCTTTTTATTCCGTCTAAACTGTGCCCTGAACTACACATATGATGTTTGTCAATTTAAAAGGTAATTATGAAAGTCAAGAAAGTCGCAGTTTGTCATAAAACAGAAGAGTAACGTTTAGTTTTATGTGAAAATCGCTCAATGAACTACATAGCCGTTTCTCAATGTCAAGGAAGGATCCTCGGAAGCCAGAATTTCGAGGATGCTACGTCATCGACATCCGTCGAAGGACTGTTCCAATGTCGAGGATCCTCGGAATTTCAGCCAAGGACTGAGTCCTCCGTTCGAAAAATATCCCATATACAGGAAAGGATGCATAAGTGTAGCCTTCGCGCTCTTCACGCTCTCAAATCACCCACAATCCTATGCGCGCAGCTTTGCTATCTTGTTCAAAAAATTCAAAATGTTGGACGTTAACGGAGTCGGATCGTATAACGGGGCAATATGCTTTCAAATATAAGTATATTTACGTTATCAAACATTTGTTTACAAAAAAAAATTACATCCATTATGTTATGAGTCAAATTGACCCGCACTGTTTAAACACACTTGACAGTCAAAGAATCAATATGATTAAAAAGGAGTTTATTGATTTAAAAACGAGTATATTGCCTGAGTGAACAGAACTGCGTCCATAGCAACGCTCTGTTTTTCATTTTCACTTACGTAATGACGCAATGACGTGCACTTGCTAGCCTGTTCCAGAGCCGTTGAAAAACCATAGACAGTAGAATGCTAAAGAGGAGCCTTGCCTAGCCTCTGAAGGAAGTGACTTGGAAGGACCAGTCCTGCCAAGGAAGTATCCTTGACATTGAGAAACACCTCATCTCTCGTCTCGCACTATGTACGTCACAAGATCCGTTGCTCGTATGTGTGTATTCTGGCTCAAAACACTCAGGCATGACGGCGTAACGTTACGATTATAAGGTAAGACTATAGAAAAAATGTCAGACGTTAGCTTCAGTAAAGTTAGCTTCATTCATTGAGAGAAAGGTATGACGTCGCATGTGCGCCTTCTGGGTTTGTAGTCTTTGTAATTACGTATTTTCACAGTCTTATACCTCAGCAGTTTTACATCAAACTGCGACTTTCTTGACTTTAAAATGCATCTTTTAAATTGACAAACATCATATGTGTAAATCAGGGCACAATTCAAACGAGATCAAAATATTTGTTGTCTCTCGCCATTGACTACCATACAATATTTTTCCGAAATAAGGTCCCATGGTGGTCGACCGGAAGGGGAGGGACTTAGGCTCTCTATTACCTGTGATTTGTGATCGTGTCTGTTATTTCTTTTGACACAGGTATGTAGATGGATCATTTGTTATTGTTCTATATATTTTTTTTTTCTTTTATTGTTATTGAATTTATTTCTATAATTAAGTGCTCTGTCTTTCGCTGGATCTCGTGGCGAGAGGCACGGCTAGACCAGAAATGCCAATTACCTGTGATTTGTGATCGTGTCTGTTATGTCTTTTGACACAGACACAGTGAGGCTGAGAGTAAAGAAAAACAAAAGTACATCATTGTGTGGGATCTCTTTCTTAAAAAAAATTAAACACAACGCAGAAGAAAACCCACTACATACATATACACTTCAAATTAAGCTCAGTGCTTTGTCATCCCACAGTGCTACCAAACACTTTCTGTAGAACTTAGAGCCGCTGCCCTCAGATGTTAGTCTGGAGCCCTGTGATCTTAAAATAAAACTGCACCATAATTTCTGTACGCTAAGTCTATTTATTATCAAAGCATTTGTCTGTAATAGTTATTTAGGGGGAAAATGTGAAGGTGTGCCCCTAAATTTTATGCTTGCGCTCCTAAAATTTTAAGTCAGGGGCTACAGCGCTCCTAATAAAAAAAGTTAGTCTGGAGCCTTGCGTAGAATGAGAACAATGTTAACAAAGGTCTTGATTACATTTTTTTATTTATTTATACTGCTGGCAAAATTGTATATACATAAACAAAACAAAAAAACGTGAAAAAAAACAAAACAAGAAGAAGTGATTAACATGTTTAAAATATTATGATATAATTTTCGGATTCCCTGCTGCCACATTTTGTATTGTACAATTGTAAGCTTTGCTATATTCGCTACTTGTTCTGTCTTCAATAAAACATAAATGAATAAAAAAGGCCAATTTGATGGAAAACAGGCTGGAGAAAGGACATTTCGCAATCTTTCTTTTCTCTCGGATATTCACTTTGTTACGAAGCCCCTGAGGGGACCTTTGCAAATATATATATATATATATATATATATATATATATATATATATATATATATATATATATATATATATATATATATATATATATATATATATATATGTAGTGGCGATTTGTCCTCAACTTAAATCAAACAAGAAATCAAAATAAAATAAATAAACTCAAAATCAAACGGCCACTGAGGCGCTTAAAGATTGCATCTTACACAGGGCACAATAAGTCCAATGTCCAGGCAAGCATATCGTTCATGCGGTTGTATTGTATATGGTATAAGTAAGGAATAATTGACGACAGGCCGTTGAATTATTAGAAAAATAATGCACACCCGAGGTGGTAATGCGGTCACGACGCGAAGCGCGTTCACCTCGGGTGTGCATTATTTTTCTAATAATTCAACGGCCTGAAGTTAATTATTCCGCTTATACTACAGTTACCACACCTCGAAACATTGTTCAGATTATGTATTTCAAGACGTTTGTAAAGTTTGTCATTAAAATGCTCTTGTATGTAGGACTAATTTCTTACGCATCTTACGAATCCCATGCCTCCGTTGCTAATTCCTAAACGTCATTTTAGAGTTAGTAACGGAGGTCTGAGCCACTGATAGCAGACTAATGCTGGGACACACGACTAGCTGACACATTCTCTGACTGTTTTCATCGCCTGCAGCAGATTTTAAACACCGACTTTGAACACAGACTGAACGCGCTGAACACGCGTTTGGGCATGATCATTCATAAGTATGTTAAGTATTTATAAGTCATAAGTATTTATGGAAACTGATGAAGAGTAGAGATGCTGCTTTAAAAAAGTCCATCAAGACCAAAAGAGATGCAGATATTTTGGTTTACAAAGGCTTGAGGAACAAAGTGGTTAATGAATTGAGATTAGCCAAGTCACAATTTTTTCTTAAACTTTTGAAAGATGCTAATGGTAACAGCAGCCACATATGGAAAAGTATCAACAGTTTAATAGGGAGAGCTCACCATCATACCGAGGATATTCGGCTCACAGTTCAAAACAAGATCATAGATAACACAAAAATTGCCTTCGCTTTTAATTATTTTTTTATTGATTCTGTTTAGGAATTAGGAAACCATTTTAAACCTAGGGAACAATGTATTAGCTTCGGTATTGTAGGAGAGGGTTTTGACTTAGTCACAGTCACTGAAGAGGAAATAAATAAAGTGATTTGCTCCCTAAGAAACTCAAAAAGCAAAGATGTCTCTCATCAGGACACAATGTTTATCAAAAAACACTCAGCTACTCTAACCCCCCTATTGCCCATCTAGTAAACCTCTCAATTACTCACAGTTTCTTTCCTACAGACTGGAAACACGCGATTGTAACTCCTATCTTTAAATCTGGCGACCGCCATGTAGTCAGTAACTACAGACCCATAAGCTTATTACCAGTAATCTCCAAGGTTGCTGAAAAAGTGGTCATAAACCAACTTACAGATCACATTAACAGCTGCAACCCTGGTCTAAACCCAGTCCAGTTTGGATTCAGAAAACTTCACTCTACAGAAACAGCAGTTCTACACCTAACAGAGCAAATCAGATCTGTTCTTGACAAAGGAGGAGTTGTTGGAGCTGTGTTTTTGGACTTAAGCAAAGCCTTTGACACAGTTAACCACAATGTCCTTATGTCTAAACTCATTAGCTTCAACCTTTCGTCCAATACACTTACATGGATTTCGTCTTACCTATCCAATAGAAGGCAGTGTGTAAAAATCAAAGGCACGTGCTCCAGCTTCTTGAGGTGCACAACGGGTGTACCTCAAGGATCTGTGTTAGGCCCGCTACTCTTTAGTCTGTACATCAACGACCTACCGCAACACTGTCACGGCGTAGAGGTACAACTCTATGCTGACGACACAGTCTTGTACACTCATGCAACATCAGCTCAACAAGCTGCTACTAAATTAACCAATGCCTTGGTTGGAGTGGCCGAGTGGTTAGATCAATCCTGCCTCACCTTGAATATAGGTAAAACGAAAGGCATGTTCTTCTCCAAAACCAAGCTGAACATTCTAGATGTAAACATCTGCTTTAAAGGTGAACAGATTGAGACTGTTACTGAATTTAAATATCTTGGAGTGTTGCTTGATTCAAACCTGACCTTCAAAAAACACATAAAGAAAATGACAAAAATCATTAAATACAATTTGGTAAATTTTAGACAGATTAGATCCTCTCTATCAAGAGAGGCTGCTAAGATATTCCTACATGCTCTTATTTTTTCACATATCGCATACTGTATCACCTGCTGGGGGCAGGCTAGTCAAACAACAATTAGGCCCTTAGAATCCCTGTACAAACAGGCCCTGAAAATCTTTGACAAAAAGCCATTTAGGCACCACCACTGTGACATACTACAGAAGTACAATCTACTAACTTTTGAAAATTTTAGAATATTTTCAAATCTATGCACAGTTTATAAAATCCTAAAAGGTCTGGCCCCCACCTGTTTGAGTGAGTTTGTCTGTTACCGTGGCTCTGTAAGGACCACTAGAATAGCTTCTGTACATAGCTGCACTGTACCCTTTCGCTATTCAGCATTTGGGCAGGCAGCTTTCTCTGTCAAAGCTGTGATACAATGGAACACAATTCCAGACAACATAAAAACTTGTGACTTGTTTGGTGCCTTTAAAGTTAATATAAAAAAACATTTAAAACTTACACAACAATGCACCCACTAACTTGTTTTTTTTGTTTGTTTTTTTTTACGTCACATCTACCTCCTTATAGGGTTGAGAAGGGCGTAAGGGTCGAGAAGGGGTTGTGTGTGGGCATAATACTGTATGTTGTGATCAAAGTGTGTGTGTGCGTGTGTGTGCCAGTGAGGGGCACTTTAAGCGTGAAGTATATGTTATATGCTCTTGAACAATGTTTGACGCCTTATGTTTGATATGTCACATATTCTTGAATAATGTTGATATTTTAATTTGTGCTGTATTTATTTGTACCTGGGGACTGCAGATGTAAATTAGCCTAAGGCTAACTCTGGTGTAATGCATCAAATGTTTACATTTATGTTTTTAATTGCACATGGTCCCTTTAAATAAAAATCAAAAAAAAAAAAAAAAAAAAAAAAAAAAAGTATCAAATTACATTCATAACCGGCCTTAACGTGTGTCCCCGGCTTTATGCAGTTATTAATGCAGTTATTAGAGAGAGATGTTGCAGTAATGAGACAGAAAAGCATGTGCGTCAATATTATTATTTATTTATTAATTCAATTCATTTTAATTAATTCGAATTCATTTTTTTTTCATTATTGACAGATGACAGTAGACTAGCCAAATAAATGAAACACAAAGCCCTTTTAACAAGTAGGCCTATCAATAATAATTTATTTGTTATATTATCTGCAATAATAATCCGTGCTGCAGGACTATCCATTTATTTAGCCTATATTCAGTTTAATTTTCTATTGATTATAGATAGGACTATATACTTTATCTATTAAAATTAAACTGCATGTTTCCATTGATTGTGAAGCTAGACATTGAAAATTCCAGATCAAGCGCATGGGGCTAAATGCTTTTTCTTGTTATGAATTGACCGTTCACAAAACCCCGCCCTCGAACGCTCCTCGTCCAATCCTAGCTCAGCAACTGTAACTAAGGAGAAGGACCTCCGTCAAACATTGCGATTTCAGCACATGGTGAAACGATGCGCCTATGGCACCTGCAAGTCTGACACTAGGTACCCCAAAATTTTAGAGGGAGGGGTCGTTTTTTTCCGCCTTTCCAAAGCCCAAGACCCAAGCGGAAAGATGCCGACAATGGATTAAGCAGTGTGGGAGACCTCACTCACAGCTAAATGCCTCGAAGATTAATAAGCATACATATGTCAGCGTATATAATATATAAGCGTCAGTCACGGCCGTTTCACATATACTCCGTAGTCCGTTTACAGTGCGTTTGCAGTGCGTTTTTATTTATTTTTCGCACCCATGTTAACAGGTAAAGCTTTCACACTGCACGCGGATGCTGCAATCGTTTCCGCACCGAGTCTATTTTTGTAAATAAAATAAAATGTAGTAAACTCACCTTAACCAAAATGTATTTTTGGACTTGCAGACTTGGAGGAGTTCCGTTTGCACACAAGCACACACACACGACTTGTTTAAATACATTTATATTGTTAATAAATAACAATAAATTGTTGTTGTACCAGCAATATCTTCAAGTTTTGTTTTTCACTGTATTAATCTCAAATGTCATGATTTGCCAATGCAAGAGAGTAACAGTTAGCCTACCGGCACCTTTTTTCCCCCTGTTCAAGCACTGGCCTCGATTGTTGTAATATTACCGTCTTTGCTTATTTTAACATTTTGAACATATCCCTCCACTGCATATTGCAGCCCTTTCTGTCGTGCCCTGGAGGATATGTCTGCTGCATTACTATGGAGCTCAACCCAGCCATGTGTCTGTTTCTCAATTGTTTGACGGGCGTAGTAACAATAACTAGGGGGCGTGGCTTTTGCGAACGGTCATTAAAATAAAACATTAAAGGGTAACTAAACCCTAAACCAACTTTTTTTAGTTAATGATCTGTAAGAATGGGGCTTTAATAGTGCTGTTCATTGATTCAAGTATTGTTTTTGACATTTGTGTTTAAAGTATTTTAATTTTACTAAATATGGTGTAAAAACGTGCTGCCCTCTTCAGGTTGAACAGTGGCTACTGCAGTTGAATTTTCCTATTGGAAGTTGTGTTACACTCTGACGTCAGAGGGTACCAGCTAACCACGCCCTTGCCTGCAGAGAGATACGTCTCAGATGCACGCCCCCTCTTCACTGGGCTCTGCCTACTTTTCCAGCATTTTTCAAATATTGCCAGTGGGTGGAGTCAGGCTCTGACCAGGGGTTTAGTTACCCTTTAAGTGTCGTGTCCACTGCTGTGTGCTTAATGATGATGATATAGCCTAGCGCTGTGTCATGAATGATGGTATACAAATATTTTTAATGAATTAATTATGTATTAAATTACAATTAAGTGTTTAGTGTAATCTTAAGTGTAGTTGTTTGCGGCCTGCAATGACTAGTGCTTAGCAGCTAGGCTAATAGAGATATTCATGCTTTTCAGGGCTCGCAAAATCGCCTGCCCGACGTCCCGGGGCTACTGTGTTTTCCAGTCGGGCTACCAAAATGCATAACCGGCCTGCCCGACGGGCTATCTGACATAGTGTTCGCTTCAGTCTCGTTATAATCAGATTCAGCGCGTTGTTCATCTTCTTCACTCCGCAGCGGCGCCGAGCACTCAGAGCACACGTCAGAAACAGAGAGGACAGGGTGTGTGTGTGTGTGTGTGTGTGTGTGTGTGTGTTCATCTGAGTCTCATTGGCCTGTCACTCATTGGTCTGTGGTGCTCGTCAATGTCAGAATATTTGAGATGACCAATCAAATCAAAGTAGGCGGGCTTTATGTTCACAAGAGCGACTCGACGCTTCAGTTCACGGTCAAGTGCGAGATAAGATGTAAGTAGCTAAACTAAACATTTCATATTTGACAGCTTTTTTAGGTCATAAATGTGAAACGAATGACAAAAATAATCAGGCAAATGAATATACTTTTGTCGAATTTCGCCATTTTGAACTGAAAATAGGCCTATGTAATGTGACTAATAATTAGTTTACTGTCATTGTGAGGGGACGTTAGCATTAACAAAGCCGTTTTCATCATAGGCACAAGATTAATAATGAATATGTACATGAGAATTAATATACAATTTGTAGCCTTGAGTAAATTAAAAAAGTTCAGCTTTAGGTGGGAAAGAGACAGGGCAAGATGAGGAGACGAGAGAAAAAGTGAGAGCAGGTATCATCTACTTCCTGCTGACATGGTTTTAAAGCTATTTCTTATCCTTTTTTGGCCTTCAAACATCTTGAAATGGATATATCAGAGAAATAAAAAATTTGAACCCCTAATAACCTTAAATGTAGGACCTCTTTGATTATAAAGCCCTGTCTACGGCCCTGTATTAGGAATAAGATCAATAATGAATGTGTATATATTGTGAATGAATTTAATAAACTTAGTTAGGCTACCTAGCTTTCCTAGTAACTCTCAGTAAATTAATGCATCTGAGAAAATGATTCATAAATCAACCTATCAGTTGACCCTTTGTTTACTTTCTTCACTGACAGACAAAAATGAAAAGTCTATATCAGTCAAAGCTCAGCTTTAGGAGGGGAAGAGACAGAGCAAGAGAAAAACTAAGAGAAAAAGAGTGTGATGCTGATGAGAGAAAAATAATCAGCTGCCCACTGACATGGTTTTAAAGCTATTGTTATCCAATTTTTTTTTGGCCTTCAAAACATCTTAAAATGCACATATGTAGATCAGAGAAATTTTCTCGGGGGTGCCCCCGAACCCCCCTAACTGGCCTACCTCACATTCGGGACCTCAGTGATGAAAAAACCCTGTCATCTGCATGTTAATGAAACAAGTTAATAGTATTAGACCCTAAACTAAAGAGTTACTTTTTTTTTTTTTTAAATCATACTCTCATTGGGGGCTGAGCCACACACACAGACTGATTCATGTTCCATACTGGTCACACAAATTTCAGTTCACTTAGAACCAGATGCATATTTGTTGATATGTGTGTTTTGAAAAAGTTTTTGATTCATTGTTTTGACTCCTAACCAATATTATACATTAAAAATTGTAGTCTTTTTATATGGGCTAGTAAAATTAATTTCGGGCTACCAAAATCTGAATAGTGCCTGCCCGAAGGGCTACCAGCGATTTTGAAATTTTGCGAGCCCTGCTTTTCTCCCTACAGTAAAGCACAGTCCACAAACAGTGCAGTCCTGCTGTACCTTTACAATATAACACCAACTTTATTCACAAGATCAACGCGCTAATATTCCACAAGAGACTATAATAAGACACATCTCTGGAGGAATGCTCCAGGCACACTCTCATCTCATCCCTATTCCCACATCTGTAGTAATGACACTATAACGCAAACCGGAAGTTGTAACGCGCGCGGAAGTCTGTAGCCTATATATTTTTGCAAAGTTCCCCTCAGGGGCTCCGCACTTTGTCGATAACAAAACAGCGGGAAATGTGTGAGGAAACTCGGCTTATAACGTCGCTTTAAGGACTGTTTCAGTTTTCAATAAATCAACACAGACTGATATCAAAATAACCCGTTATATTGTTTAAGCTTTCACTTTCGATATCCAATCCTTTCTATAGCCCAGTTTGTGTTGTTTTCAGCTCAATAGAAATGTCTCATATGGTCTTATAAACACAGATATGATAACATGACACGATACTGAATAAAGCCTGACTGAACTTACCGTGACATATGATCGTTTGTGAGGGTTTTTAACGTTCCGCGTCTTCTCGGCTCTACCGGAAGAGCTTGAACTAGCAGAACGTCATCAGGCGCTCGAGCGCGGGACAGCCGCTGAAGGACCTCTGATGGGTCACTCTATTCAGTGCCTGATCAGAAAACATGCGCATTCAACATTTTCTGTCGCCTTAACTATGCAGATTATTTTGAGTAACTATGCTCCTGTTTGCAAATGTATTAATGTTGCGTTAAAACAGTATTCAAACATATTACTTTATTATTAGTCATCCCTGGGAGAAAACTGAGGGGAAAAATATAATTTTATAATTTTCCTTAATGCAAGTATCTCTACCAATATTAAACACTTTAAAACAGTGTTTGTTAAAGTAATAACTGGACTGAGTGTTTAGTAGGAGTGAGCGGGATACACAATAGTGTATAACAATAGTGGCTTCTCACAAAAAAACAGCATGATTGCAAACATATTTATTTTATAAAATAACTTAAAATTGTAAGTTTCATTTTAGACAGTATATTTTCCCCCCCGTTTATTCCGGAATTTTCTAAATGAAACCAGAGCAGATTCGTGTCTCCAAGCAACACAAAGCGGTGGAGGGATTTCTGGCTAAACTGATGTGATGGGTCCGCTTTGATCTGAACATCTTAAAATGATAAAAGTGATGCACACAGCTCTTTTTATAATGTCATTTCAATGTTACGATGCTTTAAAAAACGTGTGACGAATAATGTGTGACGATTCAAATCTGTTGAGATGATAGATTAATTATAGCACTTTCTACTTTTGCCTATTGCCGAGACGTTGTGTCTGGGCCTCTCTCTCATTCCCTTCTCTCTCTAATGCAGGACACTGGAGTTCTCCGGTGGAAACATCTCATCTGCCTCAGCCTTATCACAGCTGCTGTTGGGCTGGGAGAAACCCTCTAGAAGTGCAGGTGTTCTTGCAGAGTCCACATTTTATTGTGGTTTATTTGGTGGGGGATGAGGGTTTTTGGTGAACAGACGGATGTGGAGATGCAAGCATTGATCTATTCATGTACCAGAAGATCTGAACTGCTAAAACATAATAGACTCAATCATCAAGATTAGGATAGCCTTGTTGGTGCAATCAGAGAAAGCATGCCACATGCAGGTTATGGGCTTGTTGAGGGGAGTTTGCAAGCCAGAGGACATCGGGTTCAGTGGGAGAGAGTTGAGGCCTCAGTGCATCGTGTTGACACCATGGGGATCCTCTCCCGCTTGAACATGCTAGGGTGTGTTGTGCGGCGCTAATACTCCGTTGCTGGGCCAAAAGCACTTGCACACACTGATGCGAACCACAAACTGAAATATTTCAGTTTCAAGAGTTCATCGAACTCCTGAGGGTTCAACGAGGGTACGCTGGCGCGCTTTGGCTGCCGCTCCTCTCACAGTTTGTTTGTTTTTATGTTGACGTGGGGTTTTCTACCTGCTGTTTTTAGTCTTCCGACTTGTTGCAATGTCGCGGGACTATTTTACATTCGTTGGATTATTGCTTGTATCTGCCTGCGTTCTCTGGAGGACCCTGGAGCCTTATCGGAGGAGTTTACCCTGTGGCCTTACTTTGGACTTTCGCTGCCTTGGGACTGTTGCGATCCTGGATCAACGAAGCATGGCTCTAAGGTACACTGCACACCAGTTGCTGAACTTAAAACAAAACTACTATTTACAAAAAGATGCTTATGAACTCTGTCGTAACGCTGGCCTGCTGAGACAAAGACGGTACATACATCGGAGTTTTGGCCGCAGATATGGCCTCTCTTCCTCTAACAACATCTGCGTACCTATGTGTCGCCGTCAGGCTAAAAGCGCATTTCGTACTGGTGCTGTCTTGAGTAACTTATCTTCGTTCATTCGATCAGAGTTGCATTCTGCGATGTGCCAGAGCCCCGTAAATGTTGCGTTGCTCAATGCACGCTCAGTAAACAATAAAGCCCTGCTTTTATCGGATATCATCGCAGAGCGAAAACTGGACTTATTGTTTTTAACTGAAACATGGCATAAACAAAACGACGGTCTCCTCTTCAACCAGATCACTCCAGAGGGGTATGGACTGTTTGATCTCCCGCGACCTACTGGTCGAGGTGGGGGCATTATTGTGGTTCATAATCTACAATCAAACATCAGCGCTGTGAGTGTACCACAGTTCTCATCATTTGAATGCCTTGTTTTGAATATTTCTGCTCCAAAGGCAATTACCATCGCTACTGTCTATCGACCACCAAAGGCAAATGAAGCTTTTATGACTGAGTTTGCTGATTTGTTGTCAATGTTGTGTTATAAATTTGAGAGAATCCTCATTCTAGGGGACTTCAACATACACATTGATGAAAATGACTGTGTGATGGCAAAGGACTTCCTATTTTTATTAGACTGTTTTCATCTTAAACAGTTTATCAGCGGCCCTACACATAACAAAGGTCATACATTAGACCTTGTGATTGCAAACGAAGCAATTGTATCACAGCAGTGTTCAGTTGATATTGGTCTCTCTGATCATCTGGCAATCTTTTTTAATCTAGAACTGCCTCTTCCGCCTGTGTCTTCCTCACACTCTGTTCATTTTCGTAAATGGAAATCAATTAATCCGTCAGACTTTGCAGACTCTGTTGTTTCCTCTCTTAGTGGTCTTCCGTCAGCTCCTCTGGAAGATAAGATTTTGCACCTGAATACTGTTCTTGCCTCTAATTTAGATTATTTTGCTCCCTTGAAGTCACGCAGAGTCTCTTTTACTCGTTCTGCCCCTTGGTATAATGACGACCTGCGCTTTAGGAAAGCAGCTTGCCGTAAATTGGAGCGCAAGTGGCGTGACTCGGGCCTGAATGTGTTTTATCAAGCCTGGAAAGATCACCTGGGGGAATATAGATCTGCAATTGAGTCTGCCAGATCTGTTTATTTTTCTCAGATAATAGATAATAATCAAAGAAATCCAAGGCATCTCTTTCATACTATAAACAGACTTCTCACATGTAATGTTGGTACCTCTCTGCCTGTCTCAAATCAGGTGTGTAATGACTTTCTTCATTTTTTTAGCTCAAAAATTGACAATGTTTATAAAATCATTCATGCTATACCTGGTTCCTCTTCTGTACTTTGCTTGCCTAGTTTCTCTGGCACATCCTTTACTGCCTTTTCTGAAGTTGACTCTGAGCTGCTCACTAGCGTGGTATCATGTATGAAAGTTACCACTTGCTTACTTGATCCCCTTCCTACAAGCTTGTTTAAATCTTGTTTTGACTCACTGTGCCCAGCTGTTCTTGGCATTGTCAATGAATCTTTGTGTTCTGGTGTTGTCCCAGCAGCATTGAAAACTGCTGCTGTAACACCTGTTCCGAAGAAGCATGATGTAGATTTGGACAACTTAAATAATTATCGCCCGATATCAAATCTTCCATTTGTGGCAAAAATTTTGGAACGTGTTGTGGCTTTGCAGCTACACAGTCATCTCACAGTAAATAATCTTTTTGAGCCCCTTCAGTCTGGTTTTCGGAAATTTCATAGTACTGAGACAGCCTTGGTCAAGGTCACCAATGATCTGTTAATAGCCTCAGATTCTGGTTCTCTTTCTATTCTTATCCTCCTTGATCTTAGTGCCGCTTTTGATACTGTTAATCACAATCTTTTACTCAACCGTCTGGAAACTGTCTTTGGTGTTTCTGAGATTGTTTTAACCTGGTTTAGATCTTACCTCTCTGATCGTAAGCAGTTTGTCTGTATGAGTGGCTTTCGGTCTGAGCTCGGCTCTGTCCGTACGGGTGTTCCTCAAGGTTCAATCCTAGGCCCGTTACTTTTTAGCATTTACATATTTCCACTTGGACTGCTACTAAGATCACTTGGGCTTAATTATCACTTTTATGCAGATGACACTCAGATTTATATTCACTCTAAACCTGGTCAAAATCTGGATGTTCCTTTTTTAACACATTATATTTCTGAGATAAAAACATGGATGTCCCAAAATTTCTTGTGTCTCAATAGTGATAAGACTGAGGTCTTGCTTATTGGCACCCCTCATCAGCTTCGTAAGGCTGGTTCACTAATTTTAAACATAGATGGCTCTGATTTGGAGGCACAGACTAAATTAAAAAACTTGGGAGTTATATTTGATTCTAGTCTGTCCTTTGACTCTCATGTGCGGTACATTGTTAAGAACTCTTTTTTTCATCTCAGAAACATTGCTAGACTCCGCTCTATGTTATCCCTCTCGGTGACTGAAAGGCTTATTAATACCTTTGTTTTTTCTCGCATTGACTATTGCAATGCACTTCTTGCTGGGGTTCCTAAAACCACACTTAACAAATTACAATGTGTACAAAATTCTGCTGCTAGGATTTTGACTGGAATCAGGAGAAATGAGCATATTACCCCGATTTTAAAGTCTTTGCACTGGCTCCCGGTCAGGCTCCGAGTTGATTTTAAAATCCTTATGCTCACATATAAGGCACTGCATGGTTTGGCACCTCAGTATCTGTCTGCGCTTTTAACTTTATACACACCTAAGCGTCATTTACGCTCTTCACAAGCTGGTCTATTGGCAGTCCCACAGACTCGATTGCGTACTGTGGGGGACAGGGCTTTCTCATCCTATGCTCCTAGGCTTTGGAATGCTCTACCTCCAAATATCAGAGATGCACAGTGTCTGAGTAATTTCAAATCTCTTTTAAAAACGCATTTTTTTAGGTTAGCTTTTACTTTTTTTTTTTTTTTTTTTTTTTTTTTTTTTTTGCATCTTGTTGTATTGTTGTATTGTATTTTATTGTAGTGCTGTATTTTAATTTTGCTTGTTCTAGTATGTAAAGCGCCTTGAGAAGCTGCTTTAAAGGCGCTATATAAGAATAAAGTTATTATTATATTATTATTATTTCCCTGATAGATCGTGTGCCTAGGTGCCGCAAATAACACTCTGTCCTCTACAGCCTTGGCCTTCTTCCAGCAGTCCACTGAACATCACGGTATTTTAATAAACAACTAAAACAATAATAGTTGCAGCAACATCTGAATGTGAAATGCATACATACATATAGGTGTGTATATACATACATATATAAGTGGGAAATGTGTGTACTGTACGAGTGTGTGTGTTCGGTTAACCCTGCTAATTCCAGCATTAAACAGAATTGAGCTGAAATTCCACATGCTGCAGTTTTCAGTTTTATTTGGGTGTCTAAATAAACCCTCCATGCATGATGTTAAAGGGTTAGTTCACCCACAAATGATCATTTATCCATCATTTACTCAGCCTCATGTCTCTCCAAACTGTATGACTGACTCTCTTCTGTGGAATATAAACAATGTGTTACTAATGAAACAGTTTCAATTCCCATTTATGGACCAAAAAGTCAATGGGAATTTAAACTGTTTTCTTACTGACATTCTTCAAGATTCTTCTTGTGTATTCCACAGAAGAAAGACAGTCATGCAGGCTTTAGGTGTTTAAGAGTGAGTAAATGATGAAATGATTAGAATTTTCCGGTTAACTATCTGGTTAACAACATATAAAGATAGAAAAATAGATGGTCAATAAAGCAAGAAATAGGCCTTGTACTGTTAAAGACCAGTAATTACACCAGTCCAGATCCTGTCTCCACAGTGCTGATGCAGGCAACTAACCCTTTCCTGAACAGGTAGTCATGATATCGCGCTGGAAGCCGTAGGGTCTCACAGCATGTGGATGCCTTAGGTGGGTTTCAGCTGGTTACCTCCAGTCTGAGGGAAGTAGTGGGAACCTCCCAACCGACCCAGAACTTAAAGGAGAACTCCAGTCAATTTTAACATTCAGAGAACAACGACAAAAATCGGTGTTGCCTACACCATGTTATCCTCTTTTTAAAATTTGCACCCTGTTGACTTCAATGGGGCAAGTACTAAACCTGCTTTTAGCCTCTTAACATCCTTGATGTGTCATTACAAGTGCACAGCCAATGTGAGTGATTCCTTCAGAGTGAACAACTAAACCTATGCGCATGAACTCGGCAATCGACTACTTTGGACTTCAACCGAAAACAGGATGTAAACACAGGTATTTGCGCTGGCTTAAATAACATCATTTTTATCCATTTCTTTCCCATCTACTGCAGTCAGACTCACCCGTGTTCACTCTAAAGGAATCACTCACATGACAACCATGGCGTAGGCAACACCGATTTGTGTCGTTGTTCTCTGTATTGACAGCACTCCAAATTGACAAAAAAATGAGCTCAATGTTAAAATTGACCGGAGTTCTCCTTTAACGAGGGCCTTCAGCTCATGACTGGGTGATGGGAATATATTATAGTGACAATTTTATAAAAGAAACAAAAAGATATCCAAATGCTTCTGTTTATTTCCATTAATAGCACATTGGCTGATGTATTTTTTTCCTGCACATGCATCTCAATGTTACAATTAAAAAAGCGTGTGTGTGCACTGTCAAATCGATTAATCACATCAAACCAAAGTGTATACACACACACACACACTACTGTGCAAAAGCACGTGCATGTTAATCAGTGAGTGTGTGTTCACGCCGCGAGCGGGAGCAGCGCGCGAGTGTCAAGCAGGAGCGTCGCGTGAGCAGCAGTGAAGGGCTTCGGCGCAGAGTCTATTGTTGCTGCGCTGCTCACACTCAATTAAAGTGAAAGCACACTTTTGGACAAAATAAATGCACAGAATTTGCATGTCTAGTGTGTTTTAACAAGAACTGGAGTAGGCTATGTAGGCTAAAGGCCTCATTATACTTCTGCGTCGAACTCACGCCGTAGCTACGCCGCAGGCTGTGTGTAGCGCGCGTACCCTTCGGCGTACCCTGACGTGCACCTCTCCAAAAATGTAACAACGCGTCAACTCTACGCGGACGCAAGCGCTGTGATTGGTCTGCTAGGACCGCTCCCTCGGGTTTCACACGCTCCCTCTGCAAGTGTAATTGCGCATGAACGCGGACAATGACGCAGAAGTATAAATGAAAACCAGCGCGTTTCCTACAGCGTAGATGAGGCTCCGGCGCAGGTCCGACGCAGAAGTGTAAATCAGCCTTAAGAAAAGAAAATGAAGACTCAAAAATATTTATAGAAAATGTACCCATTTAAACTTGTTTTTATTATTCAGTTTGGGTAAAAGTATATGGTGTTTTATAAAAAAGAAATATATAGAAAATAAATATTTGTGTGTGCTGTAAAGTGGTTAGAAAAAATGTTATCGGCTAAAATCGGTATCGGCAGATCAAACTCAATGAAAAATCGGAATCGGCACATCTAATATATACACGTATGTATATGTATATGTATATGTGTATATATATTAGGGATGTGAATTTCTGCCAAAAATGCCATTTGACAATCGAGGAGCAAAATTATTAATTGAACAGGTAACATGTTCTCGTCATTTCTCTTTTACATAGTAGGCATAGTAGTCCATTTGTGCATCGCCAAACCAGATGCTCGTAAGATCAAAAAACTAAATAAATGCGGTAGGATATGTCATAATGATTTTATGCGAACCTGCCCTGTTACCGGCAATGGCCTACTAGTACTTTTTACACACATTAGTTTCAGTCAAACTATTCATAGCCTAACGCTTAATAGGCACACGTCATATTCTTGTTAAATGAGCATGCCAACATGTTCTGGGAGGAGACGCGAGCGTAACGTCCCGCCACGGAGAACACCCGCTCGGATGGCACTGAAGTCAAAGGCACACTGAAGGAGGAGATTGCTCACTTTGCTCACAGGCACGGCATCATTTACACTCAACTTTATCATGGTTCATTTCCTCAAACGAGTCACACACACAGAGCTTCTTGGTCGGTCGCAGAGTTAACGGTCACTCACGACAATGCTCTTCTTCTGTCTGTTTACAGTATGTACAACGCAGGTTAAAATATAACGATATTCGAAAAAGCTATTTTATGATCGAATTTCGCACGCAGTTCGACTATTCGAAGATCGCGACGCATCCCTAGAATATATCATACATACACACATACACACTCTGAATTAAAATGAATACTCTTCCACTTTCAGTGAACTGACGAAGGTAGCCAGCAACTCGGCTCTTCTCCTCCAAAGAGCATTCGTCATCGTCTTCTTCATCATTTTCCACCATGGAAGGCCAGCTGATGCTGTTTATGACAAACTACAGATAAAAATGACAAAAACAACATGCAAAAATCACTGTCAATTATAATCAAATACACATTTCAAGAATCACACACGATAATCAACAGTATTATTTGGAGATGAGATGACTAACTCCATTTCATTCAGATTTACACTTCTCTGAGATTATTAGCAAAATGACGTACCACTGGGGTCAACACATCATCTCTCTCGTGGGAAAATGACTGGATGCACATCCGGACGCTGGCCACAGCATGGCCTCCTTTAATCCTTTCCTAAGTTGCTTGATTTGCCTCATAGAAATGCTGCAGCGTTGTTGTCCTCGTCATCAGAAGAGGAAGAATCACAGTTAGCGACAGCACCAATGCTATCAACACCAGTAAAGATTCCTCCCTCTGTTCAATCAGTGTTTGTAAGTATTATACATCATATGATCTCTAACATCAATCATGACTGCAGTGAGGCTAAACGCAGTTTACCCACCTCTGAAATTTTATAAAAACTTTATCCAACTCTTTATAGAGTTTTTCCACCACTCAATACATTCAATGCATTTTTTTTTTTTTTTTTTAATTAGATTTCCAATTTTTGACAATAAAACATGCCAAAAAGACCATCTACCAATCCCTCCCACCCCACCCCACGGTCTCTTTATAATGGGGTACAAAATGGACAGATAAGTCTACAGAAAAACAGTCACAGGAATGATAAAAAAAAAAAAAACAATAAAAAATGAAAATTAAAAATAAATAAATGGGATAAAGTGTTGAAGTGTTCAAACTTAGTCCTGAACATTGCTTTGCGCAATATACTCGGAGACCTTATCAGCAGCAGTTGTCCATATTTTTAGCGTTGAGATTTGAGCCAAGTTCACCCGAGCTGTGGATATTTCTAACATTATAATGTCCCGAAGTTGAAACAACCACTTGAAAATATCCAAGGTATGTGGTGGGAGCCAGTGTTGAGCTATGAGTTTTTTTGCAGACGTTAAACCGGCCAGGTAGACAATTTTTTGCAGCTTAGAGAAGTCAAACTGAGAGTCATCATTCAGTAATAATACAGAGGGTGTCACTGGAATCGGATATTCAATGATTTTCGATAAGATACCACATACCTCAATCCAAAAATGTTTAACCTTTTCACATTCCCACATCATATGGAAAAAGGAACCAAGTTGTTGGTCAGGACATTTATCACAAAAAGGACTGAAGGAGGAGTCAATACGATGTCTTTTGAGTGGGGTCCAATAAGTTCTGTGACAGAAGTTATAGTGAATCAGTTGGTGATTAGGATTCCTAGAAGAAGTAAAAATGTTCTGCCATACTCTTCCCCAGTCGGTGACATCCTCCTGTTGTTCACAATCTCTTTCCCATGCACGCTTTATAGCTAGATGATTTGCTGAAGCCTCTAAGGCCTTCCCGTACATCCATGAAGTAAAGTGACTAGAAGAGGACGACTCAAACCAAGCAATGATCGGATGTAAAGGAAGTGTTTCCCCCCAGGGCACCCCATAGGCCTTCATGGCCGACCTTAGGCGCAGATATAAAAACAAAGAAGAGGGTTCTGGTCCATACATCTCACACAGTTCTTGAAAGCTTAACAAGCGTTTAGGACCAGCAATATCTTTCAATGTATAAATGCCCTTCTGCATCCAGTCTCTAGAGAAAAATGGTATACCCCCCGAACGGATATTATTATTATACCAAATAGGTGTATGGGTGTGCCAAATATGTGAAAAATTTATTAATTTTTCCATAAGTTTGAAATTGACTACTGTGTAGGCCATGATTGGACCAAAAGCTTGCAAACATTGCTTGTTGTTTAGCCCAGAAAACAGTATATCTTGTAACCTATATTTGCCAGCTAAGCTCTCCTCTATCTCTCTCCAAGGAACCCTAGAGTGCGGGTCTAGCCAATCCTTAATGAATTTGATTTGAGAGGACCTATGATACAATTCGAAATTCGGAAGCGCTAATCCTCCATTATGTTTTGCACGCTGCAGTGTTTCAAATTTTAATCTGGGTTGCTTGCCATTCCAGATGAATTTACGAATTTTAGAATTAAGTTTGTGCCAAAACATTTTAGGCGCAGGTAACGGAATCATGGAGCTAACAAAATTGATTCGTGGCAGAACATTCATTTTAACACTCGCTATTCTGGCATGTAATGATAATGGCAACGAGGTCCATTTTTGGAGATCTTGTTCAACCTTAGTTAGAATTTGTAGATAATTGGCATCAGGTATGCCATGGAGGGAAGAGTGAACAACAATGCCTAAGTAACTTAGTGAAGATTGTATGGAGATATTACAAGGTAGTCTAACTTTCTTAGCCATGCTATTAAGTGGAAGCAGAGAGGATTTATCCCAGTTAATTCTGTACCCAGAGAGCCCACTGAACTTTTCAAATACCTTCAGTATCTGGGGAAATGAAACTTGAAGATCCGAGATAAACAGTAAAATATCATCGGCATAGAGTGATATATGTTGCTTATGAGAGTTAACTGAGATTGAACAGACATTTTCCTGTCTTATCAGTTGGGCTAGGGGCTCGAGTGACATTGCAAATAGCATAGGGGATAATGGACACCCTTGTCTTGTGCCTCGTTGTAAATTAAAGGGTAAAGAATGAACTCCATTAGTCATAACAGATGCTGTGGCGTTACTGTATAAAACTCTTATCATGTTTATGAAGCCTTTGCCCAGACCGAACACCTCCAAAACAGACCAGAGGTAGTCCCACTCCAGCCTGTCAAACGCCTTCTCTGCATCCAACGAAAGAACAGCAGCTGGAGTGGGACAACTCTGGGATTCATGAATGACGTGCAATAGTCTCCGAATGTTGTCCGCCGCTTATCTATTAGGCATGAAGCCAGACTGGTCAGGATGGACTAAAAAATTCACATATCGCTGTAGTCGCAGGGCGAGAATTCTGGCATACATTTTAATATCAGTGTTTAGCAAACTAATGGGTCTGTAGTTTGCACAATCCGTATGATCTTTCCCTTTTTTGGGTATCAGCGATATAAGTGCCGTATTCATCTGCAGGTGAAAAGCACCCACCTCTACTGCCGCGTGAATGGCAGTCAGGAAGACAGGTCCGAGAAGATCAAAATATTTCAGAAATAATTCTGCAGGGATGCCATCTAAGCCTGGCGCCTTGCCTTTCTTAGCACCTTTTAACGCCCCTTTAAGTTCCTCCAAAGTAACTGGCTGTCCTAAAGATTCAGCTTCCTCATGACTAAGTCGAGGTAGAGTAAGAGACTGCAAAAAGGCAGTACAACTTGAACTTGAGGGATTAAGTTCAGACGTATAGAGTTTGGAAAAGAAATCGGAAAATGAGGAATTAATTTCTTTGCTTTTTCCAACCAGTCCTTTAGAAGGGTGCTTAATTTTTTCAATGTAGGCTTTTGCCTGATTTTGCTTCAGTCTTAAGGCTAAAAGTTTGCTCGGTCTGGCACCACTAAAGTAATAGGACTGTCTGGTTCTGTGAATCACCAATTCTGCTTTCCTTCTCAAAAGATCGTTCAATTCCGCTTTAAGGGTCTGAAGCGTCTTATAATTTGAATTGGAGAAAGAAGATTTTAGTGACAAATCAAGTTTTTGACATTCTTTTTCTAAATGGTCAATTCTCTGATTATGTGCCTTTTTTACGTTCGTAGCAAAGGCTATAGAAAAATCTTTGATAAAACCTTTCGTAGCTTCCCAGACAAAAATAGGGTCTTCAACCGAACCAATATTAAATGAAAGAAATTCGGACAGGCCGGCTTTGAAGTCTTCATCGAACTGATTGTTCTGTAAAAGAGAGATATTAAAACGCCACCGCGGAGATCTTTCAACAAATGGAGCACATTCAAATTCTACCATTAAAGAATTATGATCTGCAAGAATAGCTGGTAGTATAATTGTCTGGTCAAAAGAGTTCAAAAGTTCCTTGGAGCATAGTAGATAATCTATTCTAGAAAAAGAGAGATGTCGTGCAGAGAAAAAGGTATAATTTCTACTCGAGGGGTTCCCCGATCTCCAAACATCAACCAAATTCAGCGTTTTTACGAAATCATTAAGCGCAGCCGAGGAATTAAGCTAAACTTGACTGCAGGAAGAAGATCTGTCCAATACAGGGTCAATCACCGCATTCATATCCCCTCCGATGACCAGAGAATAGTCTATCAATGAAAGTAAATGATTAGTTACATGTGGGAAAAAATTTGTTTCAAATATTGTAGGAGCATAGATTGATACAAAAGCTATTTTCCTCCCCTTAATGTTTGTACAAAAATATGCAAGCCTGCCAGATTGATCCTGACTTTCTCTGTCAATCTTGAGGTTACAGTTACGTGCAATCAAAATAACTGTACCTTTAGTTTTAGTGTTATCAGTAGAAAAGGCTACAACTTTATAAAATTTATTCTGTAATCTCTGGACATCTGCTCTCTTTAGATGAGTTTCCTGGATTAGAGCGATATCAATCGCTTTCCTGCGCAAGTAGATCAAGAATTTAGCTCGCTTATTTGGACTGTTAAGACCTCTAATATTAAGTGAAATTATTTTTAATTTATCCATAATCTAATGAAACAAAGGTACGAATTTTAATACGATTTACAAAACCAAAATGTATCTGTTTAACCTGTGACAAAACTAAAACATTGTAAGAGGTAAATAGAAGTAACATATCCCTCAGGGGACCACAGTGTTTTGGGGGCCTTTGAGATGTTCTGACATGCCTTGACATTTGTGCTTTTTTCAGTTATTTATAAACATGTTAATGGCAAAGGTGTAAATTCACTCTATATAGCACAAACAGGCCTACCATAATATGCGAGCAACGTGTATGTAGATGTTTGTATTTTTAAGAGAATAATGTTTATGCGTGGTTATTGGAAAAAATTAAAATGAAAGTTGCTGAATTAAGACCACAAAACACATATTAAATATGTGTCCACAAGACTTTTGACTAATGGATGTTGTCCCTTTGTGTTCTAGCTTCAAAATTATGTGAAAATAGTTTTGCTTTATCGTTCACAAAAAAAAAATACATTGATTTAAATGGTGTAAAACAG
Source organism: Rutilus rutilus (assembly GCA_021464565.1). NCBI lineage: Eukaryota > Metazoa > Chordata > Actinopteri > Cypriniformes > Leuciscidae > Rutilus > Rutilus rutilus. The sequence goes on from JAJAQA010000002.1 coordinate 630,884, forward strand.
GTTTTGCTTGGAAAGCCAATATGCAAGGGGGAGGAGTAGTTTACACCTTAGATTGCATAATCTCTGCATAATCTCCCCACCCATTCTGCATAATGACTGCCTAATGAGCCATTCATTTAGGTGTGACACTGACTGAGCCACAATGCAACGACAAAAGATGTATTTAGAAGAAGACTTATATTGACCATTTAAGATTTCGCTTACATTTCTCTTGTAAATATGTTTTGCTATTTTATTAAAAATGTTACAATTACAACAATAATTACAATTTCAACAATATTTCAAGTGTACTCTTTCTTTGTAAAAAAAAAAAAAGAAAAAAGATTATAGGCCTAAATTTTATCATATGTATTCATTAGTTTGAATATAGCCAACATTGGAACATCTAACATCTTAGTCTATGACTTTATTTTTGACAAAAATAGTATTTTTTTTTTTTTTTTGCAGTTTAATACGTTGCTTATACAAATACATTTTTTTCAACATATTCCAGTGGATTTTTACTCATCTCAGTAGGCTATAGCAAAGCAGTTTATTCTTTCACACACAGACACGCGATTCATATTCAGGCTAAACAGTCTTTACAAATATGTACCCTTCATTCATCTCACAGAAAGGCGAGTCATATTATAGAAATGCGATTCATCTTTTTGCGGTTTGCATAGGCCTACACTAACGTTATTCCATAACGTTATTCCACACGTGAGAAAAGAAAACAGCCTACCTCACTCCTCAGCGCAGCGGGATCTGCTCCTCATATCAGGAGATATTGCTCCTCATCAGCACTGTTCTGAGGAATCGTTTCTCCATAAGGTAGGCTATATTATGCCTCACTCGATCGCGACGCGCTGTGTTTACAGCTGATGGGCGTTTCACACCCCTCAGAATTTGCGTTTGAATAGCACGCGCTCTCCGGGGAGTGGTCACATTACTGTGAATGAACTCCTAATTAGCTCGACAGGAGTCGCGCTCTTTTTATACAGATTACAGAAACTGAGAATATTTGTTTTTTATATAAGTTACTTCTTTTAACAGATGCGATCTCAAGCTTTATGCCCGTGGGTCTGTTTGCCTGTTTGACTAAATTTTCGCGGAGTTATTGATCATTTTCGAACGCGTTTCAAATGGGAGTTCACGGACAGAGGGAAGGCAGAAATCGCATCATGTTAATTTTTCTTTATTTGTCAAAAAGCAAAACACTTTATTTTTATTGTGAGTATACAGAAAAAAAATAGAAACTGAACAGGATCGATTGATGTATTACACGAAAATGAAAGATCAAAATTAACAGAGCATTTGGTGTTTATTTTCATTGCTAAAAAAAAAAAAACGAGCAAAACGCGCCGGTGCGTTTGTGGTCCCCTGAGGGATATACAAAAAAAACCCATTAGAGACCGCAAATTCCCCCATCATTATAAGGGCCCGTGACAACATCCACCGTCGTTCAACAGAACGTCAAACACTCTCTTCCATTGAACATGGAGTATATAGTATATAACAACAACAAGTATACATGGTATAAACAGTGGTGACTTCAATGCATTTTCTAATATAGTGTATGCACTCTTGAAACTATCTAGTACGCATAGCACTAATAAATAGTAATCTTCACCATTCTCAAATATGTTCTCAATTTTTCTTTTATGTAAAAAAAAAAGAGAAACAGTAGCGCATTTCCTTATTGCAGTTTATCCTACCTTCCGCTTATTTCACCACTTGATCTATCTCTAGCAATCTGACAGAATATATAATACTAAAGTTTGATTTAAATTAGTGAATTATTGTTTTAATCGATTTTTTTGTTTGTTTTACAGTCACCATGCCCTAGTACACCTGGACTTGATTCCAGTGCCAACACCCTTGAAGTTGCTGAAACTGATGATAGCTATCAACCTGAGACAACCCTAACCACATCGTCATCAACGTCAGAAGATGAATATGAAGACTGGAGTTGCAAGAAAATAATTGTTAATGAATCAAGTCTAATGTCACTATTCAAGTTTTGTCAAATGTGTGGAAGACCAATTTCTTCAAAAACTATCTATGATACTGGGGCACAGAGGACTGTTAAATGTGTCTTGGAGGTCATTCTGGTACTTGGAAATCCTCACCAGACATAAGGGGAATGCCAGAAGTAAATGTCCTTTCAGCTGCAGCTGTTCTGTTTAGAGGCGGCACATACACCGAACTCTCCGACTGGTGCCAAACAATGGGTGTCCAAATGATTGGATCAACAACATTTTACAGCATACAGAAGACGTACTTGAATCCTGCTATTGAACATGTGTACATGCAGCAAAGAAGTGCCCTCTTGGCAAGAGTGTGTTTGGAGCAGATGGATGGGAAGAGGCCACACTTGTCAGGCGATGGCAGATGTGACTCACCAGGCTTCAACGCAAAATACTGCCACTATACTTTCATGCTAGACAGTACGAAGGAAATACTCCACACTGAACTGGTTCAGGTAAGACACATATGAATGGATGCAGAATAATTATAAGTACAAATGCTCTGTTGAACGTTGTGACAACAAAATTTTGATAGAATTACTCTTTCTATATGGACATTTTTATAACTTTTCAAATGTAAATTTTTAGTGTACAGAGGCCACCAGTTCTGGGGCTATGGAGCCACTGGGGTTTAAAATGGGAATGAATGATCTCCTGGACATGGGCATTGACGTGGAGGTGATGGCAACGGATCGCTCCCCGTCAATACAGAAGATAATGAGGGACGACTTTCCTAATGTACAGCACGAATTCGATATCTGGCACACAGCGAAAGGTAAAGTATGTATTTTTACAGTCCTTGTAAACACACACATGCTATTATCCACATTCAGAACCTACAGCCATTGATACATACCTCATGGTGTCATTTTGCACCCCAGTACAGATCTGTGCAGCCTTGCTAAAATCAGAATTGTAGATCTATTGTAGAGGTGTGAAAACAGCATACAAAACATGTCTGCACTGGCTGAATGCAGCAATGCTTCAAAGATCTGGGATGGGGTTTAAAGTATGAAACCAGAAGATGTGACACACATTGCTCTCCTATCTATATGTATATCTTTCTATCTACTTGTTCAATTGATCACACCACCTAGAGTTATTCCAAAAATCACATTGACAAGTCACAATCTGTGCAATAGTCAACTATGTGGCTAAATTAGACAATAGCTAAATGAAATAAAACTATGAAAGGCTTAAACAGGGTGAAAGGGGAAAATATGTTATTATTTGTTGTTGTTTGACCAATATAATGCTGCATTTATTACTACAGGTTTCCGGAAAAAGTTGCTAATAAAAGGGAAGAAAAAGGGGAACGAAATCCTACTTGCTTGGAACAGGTCAGTGTTGGTTTGCAATCTTTTACATTTGTATGTTTGCACTGAGGATGGTTTGAATGGAACTAAAAAGGTTTTGCACGCACTTTGGGTATTGCTTTACACTTTTATAAAATGTAAACTTATCGCTGCATCGGCTACAATAAGTTTCCAGGTCCGCTCCGTTGACTGTTGTCAAAGTCAATTCTCTGTGGTATCTTTGCATGCATTGTATAATTTCACCCACAAATAATTTAATTTCAAATTAGCCCCGAATCTTACAGATAAATTGATTTACAAGGTGGAAAATAACAAATTTTAATATCTTTCACAGGTCTGTCGTAAACCACATGTGGTTTTCCTGTGCCACCAGTAATGGAGGCATCGAGGTAAGCAATCAAAAGCTGCCATACAATTTCTATATGATTTTTTTTTAAGTAATAGTATTATTTAGCAACTTTACTTTCCAAAAGGCACTACAAAAAGTGGAAGATCATTCCACACCACGTGGTCAATGAACACAGATGGACTGACACAGATGGAAAGCAGCATAACTGTGACCATGCTCCTCTAACAATCGAGGAGCAGAAGAAGAGGATGTGGCTGAAGAAGGACTCGGTGGCATATCAGGACCTGAAGTCGCTAGTACTTGATAAAAGGCTTTTGAAAGATCTTCAGAAGATGGCCCTCTTCAAACATACTGGTTAGAACGGACACCCTGTTTATCCACATGTTTAGAATATATGCTATAGAAAATGTTTTAATTAGTACTATATGTTCCTCTTTTCACACAGGGCCACTGGAGATCTTTCACAGTGCTCTCCTAAAGTTCCTCCCTAAACGCCAGGCCTTCTCCTACGAGGGAATGAGGGAGAGGGCATACCTCGCTATCATGGAGCATAATGAGAACATTGTGGCACGAGAACAAGCTACCACGACAACAGGTGTGTTTTCATGTACACTAAACACTAAAATAACCTTATTTATGATGTTCACAGCTTGCTCAAAATGCATACTTTGCTAAAAAGTGCATTCTATTCCTGTGTAATCATTGCAATCCTTGTCATTTATAGGAGAACCACGTATCAAGCAGGTATTCTGCAAAAACTCAAAACAATGGATTGTCAAGAAAATCTATAAGCCACACACCACCAAGTTCATCCACACACTAATTGAGAAGGTCATAGAATATAGACGCAACCCAAACATATCATTAAAGGACCCAGATACCTTACTCACCCAACCTCCTTTGCCCCTGTCCCAAAGCCGCCAAAGGAAGCTGCAACATCATCGTTCAAGAGCCGCTTCTGAGACGTCAGCGGTACAATAACCCATTCCTCATAAATATTTGTAAAAATTACCATATCTTTTGTTTCTTTATGTCTTTATATGTTTTTTTTTTACCTTATACTTGCACTGCCTTACCTGTTTGCACTTACATCGAGCACATTACTGTACATAATCACGGGGTCAATATATATATATATTTTTTAAATTGTGTTTAATATTTAATGTTGTTTGTGTGTTTGGATGTTCATGACAATTATTTCACAATTCTGTCTTTGTGAATAAATAATATTTAAAAAAAACACTTCAGGTCTCCTGTTTGTCTTCAACCTCGTTTATCATTACATAAACTTGGAAGGAGGCAACTGATTTGCAACTAACTTATAATGCAATGTATACTTGTAATTAGGGATGGGCATTCGATTAAATTTTCTTAGTCGATCGTCGGGAGAATTAACGATCGTCTATCGATTAATCATTAATATTTTTATATTGAAATTCATTATTTCTTTAACTTTTTATAAATTAAAAATGCAATGAAAATACAAAAATACAGTTTGTTTGTCCTCGATGAGATTACAAGATTTATTACAAGAAGATCAACTTGTGGCAGTGAAACTGGACGTTCGGTAGACTTGAAGATGCCCTGCGGTGCTCTGTCTAAAACAGCGGAACCTGCAGCTGCGAGCCGGCGTTCTTAAACAGAGACCCATGGACACTTCATCCGTTTTCTGTGATCGGATAGCTATCCGATCGTGAAAAGACCAAATGTAAATGCCCTCCGAAACGCATTCGAGACGGATTTAAAATCCGATCGCTCAAACCACTTCAGGAGGAGATCTGAGACGCATTCCAGACGAAACTGGACAAGAGTAAATGCATCTGGTTGTTGAAACCACATATGCAAATTTGACTTATCCCAAAAATTCTAAGAAATAAACGTGTGAGAGCGTGTTATAGGAACCCCGCGCGAGTCAGCTGGAAATCAGGTTCTTGCTTTGCACATACTTTAAATCTGGCCGTCAACGACGGATTCGCTGCTGCTGGTGTCAACCCAGTAATTGCAGCCGCTGGCAGGTCAAACACTTCAACCACAGCACACCAGCCACGAAAGCGCTAGAAGCAAAACAAAAACAAATGCAGCTGCCAGCTCATCGGCTCATTCAGTCCTGTAAAACCAGGTGAACTCTGTACACGCAATGTTTGGCAGACTCGTAGAACAGCGGTGGGCCGTGTGTGCTGTACTATCAGACCGCTCAGAGACCAAGCCTACAGATGCGAGGACGCTGGAGTCGAGAGACGACTTCTGGCAGCTGATGGAGGACATGGCGCCAGCACTGGAGGCTCTCAAATGTGCGACTACTGTCATGTCTGCAGATACTGAAGTATCCATATCCAACACGCACCCCATCACAGTCAGTCTGATCAACACGCACCCCATCACAGTCAGTCTGATCAACACTTACCCCATCACAGTCAGTCTGATCAACACTCACCCCATCACATTCAGTCTGATCAACACTCACCCCATCACAGTCAGTCTGATCAACACTCACCCCATCACAGTCAGTCTGATCAACACGCACCCCATCACAGTCAGTCTGATCAACACGCACCCCATCACAGTCAGTCTGATCAACACGCACCCCATCACAGTCAGTCTGATCAACACGCACCCCATCACAGTCAGTCTGATCAACACGCACCCCATCACAGTCAGTCTGATCAACACGCACCCCATCACAGTCAGTCTGATCAACACTCACCCCATCACAGTCAGTCTGATCAACACTCACCCCATCACAGTCAGTCTGATCAACACGCACCCCATCACATTCAGTCTGATCAACACGCACCCCATCACAGTCAGTCTGATCAACACTCACCCCATCACATTCAGTCTGATCAACACTCACCCCATCACAGTCAGTCTGATCAACACTCACCCCATCACAGTCAGTCTGATCAACACTCACCCCATCACATTCAGTCTGATCAACACGCACCCCATCACAGTCAGTCTGATCAACACGCACCCCATCACAGTCAGTCTGATCAACACGCACCCCATCACAGTCAGTCTGATCAACACTCACCCCATCACAGTCAGTCTGATCAACACGCACCCCATCACAGTCAGTCTGATCAACACGCACCCCATCACAGTCAGTCTGATCAACACTCACCCCATCACATTCAGTCTGATCAACACTCACCCCATCACAGTCAGTCTGATCAACACTCACCCCATCACAGTCAGTCTGATCAACACTCACCCCATCACAGTCAGTCTGATCAACACTCACCCCATCACAGTCAGTCTGATCAACACTCACCCCATCACAGTCAGTCTGATCAACACGCACCCCATCACATTCAGTCTGATCAACACTCACCCCATCACAGTCAGTCTGATCAACACTCACCCCATCACAGTCAGTCTGATCAACACTCACCCCATCACATTCAGTCTGATCAACACTCACCCCATCACAGTCAGTCTGATCAACACTCACCCCATCACAGTCAGTCTGATCAACACTCACCCCATCACAGTCAGTCTGATCAACACTCACCCCATCACATTCAGTCTGATCAACACTCACCCCATCACAGTCAGTCTGATCAACACTCACCCCATCACAGTCAGTCTGATCAACACTCACCCCATCACAGTCAGTCTGATCAACACTCACCCCATCACATTCAGTCTGATCAACACTCACCCCATCACAGTCAGTCTGATCAACACTCACCCCATCACAGTCAGTCTGATCAACACTCACCCCATCACAGTCAGTCTGATCAACACTCACCCCATCACAGTCAGTCTGATCAACACTCACCCCATCACAGTCAGTCTGATCAACACGCACCCCATCACATTCAGTCTGATCAACACGCACCCCATCACAGTCAGTCTGATCAACACTCACCCCATCACATTCAGTCTGATCAACACTCACCCCATCACAGTCAGTCTGATCAACACTCACCCCATCACAGTCAGTCTGATCAACACTCACCCCATCACAGTCAGTCTGATCAACACTCACCCCATCACAGTCAGTCTGATCAACACTCACCCCATCACAGTCAGTCTGATCAACACGCACCCCATCACATTCAGTCTGATCAACACTCACCCCATCACAGTCAGTCTGATCAACACTCACCCCATCACAGTCAGTCTGATCAACACTCACCCCATCACATTCAGTCTGATCAACACTCACCCCATCACAGTCAGTCTGATCAACACTCACCCCATCACAGTCAGTCTGATCAACACTCACCCCATCACAGTCAGTCTGATCAACACTCACCCCATCACATTCAGTCTGATCAACACGCACCCCATCACAGTCAGTCTGATCAACACTCACCCCATCACAGTCAGTCTGATCAACACTCACCCCATCACATTCAGTCTGATCAACACTCACCCCATCACAGTCAGTCTGATCAACACTCACCCCATCACATTCAGTCTGATCAACACTCACCCCATCACAGTCAGTCTGATCAACACGCACCCCATCACAGTCAGTCTGATCAACACTCACCCCATCACAGTCAGTCTGATCAACACGCACCCCATCACATTCAGTCTGATCAACACGCACCCCATCACATTCAGTCTGATCAACACTCACCCCATCACAGTCAGTCTGATCAACACTCACCCCATCACATTCAGTCTGATCAACACTCACCCCATCACAGTCAGTCTGATCAACACTCACCCCATCACAGTCAGTCTGATCAACACGCACCCCATCACAGTCAGTCTGATCAACACTCACCCCATCACAGTCAGTCTGATCAACACTCACCCCATCACAGTCAGTCTGATCAACACTCACCCCATCACAGTCAGTCTGATCAACACTCACCCCATCACATTCAGTCTGATCAACACTCACCCCATCACAGTCAGTCTGATCAACACTCACCCCATCACAGTCAGTCTGATCAACACTCACCCCATCACAGTCAGTCTGATCAACACTCACCCCATCACAGTCAGTCTGATCAACACTCACCCCATCACAGTCAGTCTGATCAACACTCACCCCATCACAGTCAGTCTGATCAACACTCACCCCATCACAGTCAGTCTGATCAACACTCACCCCATCACAGTCAGTCTGATCAACACTCACCCCATCACAGTCAGTCTGATCAACACGCACCCCATCACATTCAGTCTGATCAACACTCAAGACGGCAGATGGAGACAGCAGCCGAGCGGCAGAATCCAGATCTAAAGTGCACACTTCGGTGGGTGAACGGATGAAGGTGAGCTATGGTCATTTATTAATTAAACTATTAATTGACATCTCATTTGAGCTATATATATATATTTATATTTATATTTATTAATTAACAGATTATGGGGTGAATAACTTATCACTTTTCACTGACACATTGTCACAGTGTAAACTGTGTTTTTATGCAGTTGTACCCTTGTCATGTCAAACCTTATTAAATAAAACTCTGATGCTAGCTTTCTCCTTTATTTAATGTTAACAGGTTGAGTCTGAAGACCTCACACCAACAACACCAATGATAGCAACCCTCGTCATAAGCACCTGGGATTTCTGATCCCAGCAAGCAGGATCTCGGCTCGTTCCCAGCTGCTGGAACTGGCCATGGCAGAACATGTGGGCTCCACATCAACACATGAAGCCACCACTGGAGATGATGTGCCAGTCCTTCAGAGACACACTTCTGCTATGGCTCTTCTACTGGGTGAAAACTATACCACCATCAGCAACGATGACAGAGAAAAGGAAGTGGACATGTTCCTGAAGGATCCCTCACCACTCCTTGATTCCAGTCCCACAGAATGGTGGAACGTCAAATGTGGCACGGCGATATCTGTGCACACCGGGCACGTCTGCCCCATCTGAGCGTGTATTCTCAGCAGCCGGCCTCACTGTACACAGGCTGCGCACACGACCTACTCCTGACCATCTTAATATGCTCATTTTCTTGATCTAGGTCAGGAGCCTATTCACAGTTCTGTGGGTTCTCTATTCTACAGTTCTCTAATTGTTCTGTCACCTTCCTCAGGGATGATTTAAGTTGTGTTCAGCTCTATATTTGAAGTTTACAGGTCTAGTAATCTTACCGTTACCTTTCTCAGACCAAGCGGGATTATCAGTGCTGCTGCTGCTAATGTTTCAAGTTTTTCATAGATTTTTATTTAAAATGTATTTTATGTTGCTTAAAGGGATACTCCACTTTAAAATGAAAATTCTGTCATCATATACTCACCCTCATGTTGTTTCAAACCTGTATGAATTTCTTTCTGAACAGAATTGCTGAACAGAAAGGAATATATTTAGAAGAATATCAGTAACCAGACAGTTTCTGGGTCCCATTGACTTCCATAGTATATATTTTTTTCCTGCTATGGAAGTCAATGGGACCCAGAAACTGTCCGGTTACTGACATTCTTCTAAATATCTTCCTTTCTGTTCAGCAGAAGAAGGAAATTCATACAGGTTTGAAACAACATGAGGGTGAGTATATGATGTTTCATATCTTTAATGTTTCACATGCAACAGGTGAGCCAGTGCACAATTATTTTTTATATATTTTAATTTGCTGTGCATAATTTATTTTGTTAAACTAAATGCCATTATCTGTACCGTATCCCAACTGTTACAATAAAGCATCACTTGAGCAATATAACATGCATTTTTATTCAGTATATAAGCAATATTTTGCTTTTTATGTTAAAGACACTATTGATACTGTGAGAAATTTACATTCTCAGGAAAACAGCCGCTTATCAGTTAATCGTTAATCGATCGATAAGGTCAATCAACTAATGATTAATGAATTAATCGATAATTTGCATCCCTACACTGTACTGGATGAAAACTCAAATACTTCTATACTTCACATTAGCATCCATTTTGTGTCATAACTCTTTCCACATCTCTATCTCTGCAAACAACAATACACTCAGCTCGAGTAACAGTGACATTTACAATACTCACTTTCTCTCTGGACGCACGCAGCTTTACACACTCAGAGGAGCATAACTGCGGAGACCTGATCTTCCACGCTGATGTCCGGTGGCTGAGTCGTGGCAAAGTGCTACAGAGATCTGTTGACCTGCTGCCAGAGATAAAGACTTTTCTGTCAACGAGGAATGAGGAGCACAAAGAGTTGTCGGATGATGCGTGGCTACTTGACCTGGGATTTCTGACGGACTTAACGGCAAAACTGAATGCACTCAAGACTGAGATCCAGGGAAAACCCGACCCCTATCCCACATGATAAGCGCAGTGAATGCGTTCAAGGCCAAGCTCGGTTTTTGGACCGCACATCTGAACGGCAGGAGACTAACACATTTCCCCAACCTGGAAAAAATGCCACAAACCATCAAAGACAAGGATGCGTCCCAACCGGAGCAGTGCTGCGCTCACCTGGACAAAGCTGCGACGGAGTTCAGTCGGCGTTTTGGTGAGTTAGACGTCATGGAAGACATTGCTGCATTCGTCTCAAACCCATTTCAGCCCATTGATGTAGAACAGGTAGCAGCCAAACTCCATCAAGGATTAGCTTTGCAAAGTGGTGTTGACATGGAGATAACTGATTTGCAGAATGACACAGAACTGAAAGCCAGATCAGGGGACAGTGAGTTTTGGGGACTTGTAAGTAGAGAGAAGTTTCCTCTCCTCACTGCATGTGCACTAAGAGTGAGTGCCTACTTTGGATCCACTTACCTCTGTGAAATGGCGTTTACACAAATGAAAATAATAAACTCAAAGTATAGGAGCCGCCTTACTGACAGACACCTCAGAGACGGCCTCAGACTGGCTGTCTGCAGCTATGAGCCAAACTACAGAGAGCTCGCAGACAGGACTCAATCACAGGCATCGCACTGACTCGAGTGAACATCACTGCACACGTTTTGCCTGTTGGTATTGTGAAAGTGATGCTGCATAAAATGGACTAGACCTGCATTTAGTTTAATTTACTGGGGAAGTTACTGCCATTAATCTGCTTTCTTAAATGATACAAAGTGAAGCAAGATCATAAGCTTCACAATTAACTGTTATTAATGGCACTACATATGATCTGCTCATTACAAAATGTGTTGATTTTTTCCCCACTATGAACAAAATAACCTAGGGTCCTAGGCCTTGTATACATAATTCATAAATGCTGTTCATTATTAGTTCACGATACCTGATGCATTAATTAACTTTATCACCTAATTTTTCAAAGGCCCTACCTACATAATTCTATAAAGTAAATAGAAAATAGGCCACATTCCTTTCCTATTTGTATTTATATGAATTTAATGCATGATGTAAAGTTCTTAAAGCAATAGCTACGACCTGTTTAATACACCAGGTGCAGTCTGCCTAAATAAAAGGCCTCAAGTTGGAAGTATTTTGGCTTTCTTTCTCTCGCTTCATTAGGTAGATCTTGCCTTTAATCAGGGCTGAGGTCAGGGATCTTGGGCTCAATAAGGTTGGTGACCACTGCTGTACTGGACGAAAACTCAAATACTTCTAGACTTCACATTAGCATCCATTTCGTGTCATAACTCTTATAACATAACAGTGAAATTTACAATACTCACTTTCTCTCTGGACGCACGCAGCTTTAAACACTCAAAGGAACATAAAGTAGATCAATAACTGCATTTAGTCAGGGAATTTCACGGCTCGTTCTCGCTGAAGATGACGGCTGATGATGCAAGACTGGATCGCGGCGCGCGCGCACTCTGGAGCACTCCAGCTGCGCTCCGTCAAAATAAGAGTCCCCGCAACCGGGAAGAGAGCGCTCTTATCCGTCCACGTCGTAAGTCATTAGTAAGACTTTCACACAATCACGGAGCGTTGAAACAATCCAAACTAATGCAATAAAACAGTTCAGACATCCATTTAGGAAAATACTGACAACGATGATTTAGATTAAGGATAGCCACACACGTGACTGACATCTCTCTCTTCAGTGAGCTGGCGCACATGTGACGTCAGCATCCATCACGAAATTCTTTATTATTTTAGTCAATCAGCGAAAACAAAATAATAAATAAAATAAAATAATAATAAAACATATGCCTGAACATTTCATGCATTAGGCAAGGAAAAATATAAAAAATATATAAAAAAAAAATCATACATGAAAAAATACATCAGAACACAGCCTCAAGTAATTGGGTGGGTTACACTCTCACATATGTTTATAACGTCATGAAAGTCAGTCGTCGTGAAGAAAAAGCACAGAGTTAGTAGGCGCGTTTCCATTACAGATTTGCGCAAAACTCGTGCGATTTTTTCTAAATGTCGACAAAAAACTATTGCGAACTGACGGCGTTTCCATTAACCGATGTTATGCGGCTAAAACTACATTATTTCCTCTGGCGATCAGTCATTCCACACATCATAGCAACGGACACTGGTGGGTTTATGTATATCCCAGCCACTGCACTGGCCATTATTATTAATCAAAGGAGATGTGTGTGTGTGTGTGTGTGTGTGTGTGTGTGTGTGTGTGTGTTTTCCAAGCATTAATGGCAAGGAAAGACCCTTATTATACTGTGAGCGGCTCATATGAGGAGTTTCTGGGTGTTTCTCCCTCAGTTCTGCTTCCAGGTCTTGATTGTGGCGTTTATTTGAGGTTTAGAATCCAGTATTCCTGTAATTCTTCTGTCTTTTATGAGTTTAATAAAGAACTCTGTCTCGTATTCTGTCCACACACACCGCCTCATTGACCTGTAAATGCACAAAAACTGTTTCCATTGCAGTTTTGCGAAATATTTCTTTTTCAAATTGCCTGAAAAACCTCCTCATGCGAGCAGAAAAACTGCGAAATTGACGTGTTTCCATTGGGCGTATTTTCAATTCGCAATTTCAATTTGCGCAATTTGAAGGGTAATGGAAACGCGGCTAGTGATAAAGTTTCCCTGTGTGACACAGAAGCTGTCTTCTATCAGGACCAGTGTTCGACTTGAGGGGGGAATGGGCCCAAAAAAAATACCTCGGGGGGTCCCCTGGTTTTTCATTAAAACTAAAATAATAGAAACATAATTTATTAGGTAATATATATATATATATTTTAATCAAAGTATTGCACTTTGAAGAGAAACGTGTGCAAAAGCAGAAGAAAAGCTCCTGGAGACACAAACTGTGCTGCAACTACAGACTAAACCATGACTTGATGGAGCAACATGAGAAGAAATATTCCAGCTCTACGTGACGAATCTCACATTCTGCTTCTACAGCATCAGAACGCTCAGCTGCTTTCATGGGAAGAGCATCACTGGACACTTCTTTTCTGCTCTTTGTTGAAGTGATTTAGACACTCCAGCTGAATAATGTTTAATCGGACAGATTTTGTGGAGCTTCGTTCAGGTGTCCTGACGTTGGAGGAAGGCTGAGACTGTTGTAGAGGACATGAAGCTCAGAGAACATATTCTTCACTGCCAAA